>CM061920.1:153882971-154393511 GCA_031002005.1 Vandiemenella viatica
AACATGGAGTTTCCTGTCGTGCACAACGTGGCCGAATGACGATAACTGTGGGGATGTGGGAGATATGATGATTAAAGTTGGGCCAATGCATAGCGTTTTCATATTTCGATCAAAAATTTGTGTCTTCTTATACTTCTCTTTCCTGACACAACTACATAGCATAGACCATTGGTGTTTGTGTGTGGTAGTAGAATCGTGTCTCCTGTCATGCACTATCGTTGTTAGATGTCGGTAGCTATGGGGGTGTTGGAGATATGGGGGTTGAAAGTGGTCGACCTGCGGCAATTTCATATTTCTGCCAAAGACGCATGTGTCATGGTGTATCACTTTTCAGCTAAAACTATCTATCGCAGATCACTGGCGTTTGTGTGTGGTAGTAACACAGAGTTGCCTTTCGATCACAACATCGGCCGAATTTCAGTAACTTTGGTAGTGTGGGAGATATGGTGGTTGAAAGTAGCCGGTCAAGGATATTTTCGTATTTCGACGAAAGACATGTGCCTCCGCAAATGTCACTTTTCTGCCAAAACTACATAACATAGAGCATTGATGTTTGTGTATGGTAGTAGAATCGTATCTCCTGTCGTGCACTATGGTTGTTAGATGTCGGTAGCTGTC
The DNA here is from genome assembly GCA_031002005.1 of Vandiemenella viatica. Taxonomy (NCBI): domain Eukaryota; kingdom Metazoa; phylum Arthropoda; class Insecta; order Orthoptera; family Morabidae; genus Vandiemenella; species Vandiemenella viatica. The sequence continues at coordinate 153,883,590 of CM061920.1, forward strand.
AATACAAATTCTTTACAAACACGAACGAAGTCATGGGTACCAGCTAGTGGAAAATAAAATAAAATAAAAAAGTGGAGTGATCACTATAAGTGGGAATTTCCTTAGTAATATATTTGCCTCTTTATATTATTACTATTCATTACCTTCATATTCTTTGAGTGTAAATTCCACAATCCAGCTAATTTTGCCCTTTATGAATCATCATCATCATCATCATCCTTAACAGTTTCCAGCCTCTGGCCGTGTCTGCTTATGTACAAGCCTCTCCATTTGCTTCTTTCATCCCACCACCTCTCTGTCATCACTTTGTTCCAGTCCTCTCCCCTTTTCCGTACACCCTCCTCTACTCCTTTCAGCCATCCATCTCTTGGTCTTCCTCTGGGTCGTTTACCACGCATCTTAATTTCATGGATTCTTCTTGGTATTCTCTGAGCCCCCATTCTCTTTACGTGTCAATACCATCTCAGTCTGGTCCTCTCTGTCCTTTCCTGTAGGGTTCCTGTTTTATGGTGCGTCTAATCACTTCATTCCTTATTCTTTCCATTTTAGTAACTCCAATTCTACCTCTTAAAAACTTTATTTCACTCGCTTGTACTCTGCTGATGTCCCACTTTTTCATTGTCCAGATTTCAGTAGCATAAGTCAAGATAGGTACATGGTATGTATGATAGATTACTCTCTTGCACTCTCTGGCACCTCTTTATTCTGTATCAGGCTTTTAATGCTCTTTAGGAACGCCTCTGCTTGTCTTCCTCTTTCACTTATCTCGCCATCATTTCCTCCACATTCCTCTAATACACTTCCCAGGTACTTGAACCTGTTTACCTTCTTTAGTTGTTCCCCTGCCATCACAATTCCCTGGGTTAACCTATTCTTCCTTCTGGTTGTTACCATGTACTCACATTACTTTACATTAAATTTCAGGCCATACTCCTCCACACTGTCTGTCCATACATCCAACTGCCGCTGCACTTTCTCTTCATCACCTCCCCAGATCATCAGATCGTCCGCAAAAGCCATCACCATCATTTTTTCCTCTCCCATCCTCACTGCCACCTTCTGCATTATTTCATCCATGATTACAATGAAGAGTAGTGGTGACAGGGCACTTCCTTGTTTTAGTCCATTCCTTTGTTCAGCCAATCTGATCTTCCTTCCCCTATTTTCACATGGCTCACACTTCCTTGGTACAGTTCCGTCACTCTCCTGATGGTTTCTTTGGGAACTCCTCTCATTATCAAGAAATACCAACAGAAGATCCTTTCCATGCTCGTTAGGTTTTTCCTGTAGCTGTCTCATATCAAATATCAGATCTACCTTCGATCTCCCTGATCTGAAGCCATACTGCTCTTCCCTTAACCCTTTTCCACCCTGTCACCTATCCTTTTTTCAATGATCTTCTCATACACTTTGTGTATTACCTCCATAGTTTTTAAACTCTTTCCTGCTTCCTTTTTTTAATATAGGTATAATTATTCCTTTTTTCCAGTCTTCAGGAGTTGCGTCCTGATTCCATACCTTTCACATCACACGGTATAGCCACTGCTTTCCTACTACTCCTGCTGCCCTCATCATTTCCACGCTTACTTCATCGATGCATGGTGGCTTTCCGCCCTTCATCTTACCCAGATCTGTTTCCACTTCTTCCCTAGTTAGATCCTTCTCTTTCTCTCCTACATGGCTGTTATTTTCCAGCTTCTCCTGAACAAATGTATCATCCTGCGACCAACACGAGTTCAGTAAGGCTTCAAAATACTCCTTCCACATCCCTTTTAGTCTTTCTGAGCTGTTTATTTCATTTCCATCCTTATCCAGCATGTTGACTTTTTCGATCCGCTCCTTCCTATTCCTTTTTACCATTCCATATAATACTTTCTTATTTCCTTTGCTATCTTCCTCGATCATGTTGGTCCATTTCTCCAGCCACTTCCTCCTTTCCTCCGTTATTATTCTTTTGGCCTCCTTCTTTTTCTTCACATAGTCATCCCTTGTCTCCTGTGTCCTCTGCTTGAACCATTACCTAAATGCCCTATTCTTGAGTTCCACTGCTTTTTTTTACTGTATCATTCCACTATGATGTTTCTTTCCACCTTTTGGTGTTACCAGTCCTTCCACACACAGTTTCTGCTGCTTGAACTAACGTTGTTTTAAAATATTCTCACTCCTCTTCCACTGTCCCAATATGCGCAATTGGTATCTTACTCCTTATTATTCTCTGGTATTCCTCTTCATTACTCTTCTCTTTCAACTTCCATACTCTTAATCTCCTTTCCTGTCTTTCTTATTTTCTCCTCTCTGTCGCAAACCTTGGCTCCATTACTAATAGCCGGTGATCACTATCCAGTGCCTCTTATGGTATTACCTTCACATCTGCCACACTCTGATTTAATTCACCATTAAATATAAAGTAGTCCACAACTGACTTCCTCTGCAAGTCGCTACTGTACCATGTTACCTTGTGGCTCTCTTGCTTCTTGTACCAGGAATTTCCTCTTTTCAATCCATTTCTTTTGCAGAGATCCAGCAGCCTATCCCCTTCTTCATTTCTGCCACTCCATCCTTCTGTCCCTACTTATTCCTCATACCCCTGCCTTTCTGTGCCTACTTGGGCATTTAGGTCTCCCATAATTATATTATTGTCCATTTAACTGTCTTTGCAACTCCTGCTCAAATTCCTCCTTCTCTTGCATTGAACAGCCTACTTGTGGGGCGTATATTTGAAGTACCTCTAGGCTTTTCCCTTTGACCACTATCTTAAACTTCATCATTCTGTCACTAAACTCTTCCACTTCCTCTTTCAGCCCCATTCTCACAACTACCCCTACTCCATTTCTTCTCCCTTCCTCATTTCCATTCCAATACATTGAGAAAGCATTTCTCAGTTTTCTCCTACCATTTCCTTTCCACTTTCTCTCACTCAATCCCAAAGTATCCAACTCTCAACATATTTGGTAAATAATATATAATGCACATAGGTAATTTATGTCAATCTCTGTATAATTTACCTAAAAAAGAAAATGTTCCCACTCTCTTTGTTAAACAATATTGTTCAGGGGGTATTAACAGATACTGATGTCAGCTGTCAACATAGATAATAATGTTCGTTAATATGATACCTAAATGAAAGTTTATACAAGTTTGTAGATTTTAATTAGGTTTTATTCTACCGAAACAGATAACCGATGAAAGGTTCCACATAGAAATAAAAAATCACTATTGATAATTAAATAATGCATTCTTTTAAAAAAGTTCTGAAGTGAAACTGGTATCAGATCACACGTTTTTGTAGCAATTGTAGAATTCTAGATCGGACTTCGAAAACAGACTACAGGTTTTTCTTCAAGTCACACACGCTGATATAAAAGCATTCACTCTTGTAACTTTGAATTGAATTGGAACCCCAATTAGGGTGAGCTTACGAAAACTGTTCTACACCTTGAATATTTACTAGGCCTCACGTTGTCAGCAAATTTCTTATCAATGAACAATACTACCATTTTGAAATTTCCAATAGCTGCGTTAGGTTACGCGACAACGGTTGAACTTACATCTTTGAAAGTTGATCTGCGATTGGCCGTGTCTGTTACTCGGTGACTGACTGGCGAGGAAGCCTTACATACGCTCTTGCTGAAAACTTCTGAACTTTCGGCTTTTTCCACGGTGAATTACGTCCACTTGTGAATTGTAAAAGTTCCCCTATTCTCAAAGTAAAAAAAAAAAAAAAAAAAAAATCCCTAAGAGTTTGGTATGTTGTAGTCTGATTTATTGCGAGTATTTTAAGTTCTGACAACTTTTCTTGTAATTCTGCTTGTTTAGGAGTTATTTATTTTCTGAAAGTTTCCCTTTTCAAGGCCACTTTAGATTTTTGATCTAAAAATTTTGCTTTTCACTTTTAAACCCCAAACTAGCTGTAATAATGTTAGTTTATTATTATGATGATGTGGATTTTTCTATCTTTTTCAAGAATATTTTCTGCTTCCTAAATATTTTATTTAAAAAAGTAGTTGACAGACGTTGTCCTGTCCAAATTTAAATAAATTTGTTTGTGATCATTTTTTGAAAATGTGTAAACAAAGTAAAAATGAGGGCAAAAATATATCTCAGAGTGATCATTGTATTTATTAACAATTTCGTCCATGGATATTTAATTTGAGAAGCAGTACATTCAGAAGTACGCCAATAGAAATTTTAAATGCCATATGAATTCTATTGGCAGTACATCACTGAAATGCTGGAAGTGTGTAATGTGCCTGGAATGTGATCGACTTGGAAACATGCGGTTTTGTTACAAAATTTAGGTCACAATTAAATTAAGACAGAATTTCGTGTTAACTAAATGACTTATTTTCTTCCATTAAATTTGAAATCTCCGTGAAACTTAAGATGTTTTATTTACATTCCAATCATTACACCACCAAACCAGTTTAGAATGCTTTGCAGATCCAAAGACTTTTTATGCACCATTGTATATCCATTCCAAACGATCAGTTTGCAATGCTGCAGAACTTCGCACAGTTCTTCAAAAGATTGTATGTTGGAGTTTCATTGATTTGCATATTCAACATAAACTTGAATGCTGAATGATCTGTTTGACCTCCTTCAACATCGTAGCAGCAATTCCTGACGAAGCGAGTGCATGTGCAATTTCATTTTGCGAGAAAATCGTTGCAAAAATCAATGAGATCATAAAAGTTATTCAAGTTCCACCGGGAGCGTCCAAGAAGAAAATCCCTCTAGGCCCATCTTTCACAACTTTCATGAGCATATTTTTGTTGCCGATTCAACAGTGGAACATTCATTGATTCTCCAAGTGCATCACAATCATATTATTCTTTGCGTTTCAACTCTTGATTAAATTGTATCGTGGATCGGACGATTGGGCATAATTAAGGTAATTCTTTGTGTGATAACGCCAAACACATGTCCTCAACTAATGTCAGTGCAATAGAAATAAAATAACTACATTTGTCGGACAGGTAGCGAAACAACAAAAAATTAAGATAAAGGTAACTTTATTTTAATTTAATGTAATGCGTTTTTCCAGATTTTTTTTACATCTTTCAATTTTTTTTTTAGTAGAAAACATTTAATTGGGTTATTTACATCCTGGAAGCACAAGGAACAAAACAAAAAAGAATTATGCATATCTGTCGTTTGAATAAAAAGTTATGGTCTTAAATTCGTACAAAAATCCAATAGAAAAAGAAGCACTTTTATTTCTTCCCGAATTTTCCAATTTTCCAGGCAGCTATTCCAATTGTTTTCCCTAAAAACCTTATTTGGACTATTACGAACATTAAAAAAAATAGACAATTTGATCCATATAAAAAAGAACTTTCATTTTTCCCCAATTTTCCTAGAACATTTTTCTTTCCCTAAAAACCTTATTCGCACTATTAAGAACATTTAAAAAAAATAGCCAAATTGGGCAAAACAAAAAATAAATTTTAGTTTTTTTTCCCATATTTTCCAATTTTCCAGGCAATTTTTCCAAGTATTCTTTCTCTAAAAACCTTATTCGGACTAATATGAACATTTTAAGAAATAGCCAAATTGGTCCTTAGAAAATGTACTCTCAGATTTCCAGAAGTTTCCAATTTTCCAGGCAACTTTTTTATTTGTTTTCTCTAAAAATCGTATTCGTACTGATATGTACATTTTAAAAAATAACAAAATCGGTCCTTAGAAAAAAGTGCTTTCAGTTTTTCTCGTATTTTCCAATTTTCCGGCCAACTTTTCCAGATTTCTCTCTCTAAAATCCTTATTCGGACTATTAAGAATATTTAAACAGATTAGCCAAATCCGTCCACAGAAAATGTATATTCAGTTTTCCCCAATTTCCTTATTATTCGGGGAATTTTTCCGATTTTTCTTTGTCTAAAAACCTTATTCCCACAACTACAAACATTTAAAAAAAAGAATTAGCCTAATTGGTCAAACCATTCTCAAGTTACCAACAAAAAGCATTTCATTTTTAATTATACAGATTTCTTTTCTTTCTGCCTCTAGAAAAACATACTTAGAAATTACTTACGACCTCTAATTTTGGTCAGAATGTGTTTTCCGATTTTGATAAGCTATTGTGATAGTTATATTTGGTTATCTATTAAAAATACTGAATTAAGTGTTTTGACAGTCGCCAGATATGATGCCGCACTTCTGCACACAAACGAAGCTGTTCTCCATTGTACTCCCTTTAACTCCTGAATTTGCTACCCATAATGTGGGTTCCACATCACCATTCCGTATTCATGCAGTGGTCTGACCAAGATTTTGTAACCCAGTTCCCTTACTTCCTTGAGGGATTTTGAAACGTCTTCCTGCCTCCTGCCCAGTTGGCTTTACTATCGAAAGTTATGCCATGATATTAACGGTTCAGATATTCAACAAGCAGTTTCTTTCCTAAGCTGTGATCATGGAAAATCTTTACATTTTTATTTGCAATCTAATTAGCTTATTCGTCTTGGCATTTATCTTGTATTCCATATCTAACAACTCAGGTTGATATCCTATTATTCATATCCTCTTTAGCTGTTCACAGTATTTTCCTGTTTTAATACTATGATTTAACATTATAACATCTGTAAATAATCTAATTTCTGACTTTAACCCAACAATACAATCATTCACTAGAACAGTATGGTCGTAATATACTATCCTCTGCCGTTCCTTTATTAACTTTTATACCTTTTGATACTGCATTTCCCAACTTTTTTATTTCTACCTTTTAAGAACTCCTCTACCCAGTAAATCACTTTTCCATCCTCTACAATGGTGTTTACCTTATCTGTCACCATTATATGGTTCACTCTGTCAATTGCTTGGGAGAGATTCAGTTCTACACTGTCAACCTGGCCTCCCATACCCATTTTAACTAAAATATCTTGCATTTAGCCCACTAACTGAGTTTCATATGAGCATTTTTCAATAAGATAATGCGCCATGTCACAAGGCCAGGAGGGTGATGGAGTGGTTCGAGGAACACAGTGGCGAGTTGCAATTGCTATACTGGCCCCACCAACCCGCCAGATCTAAACATCATCGAACACATCTGGGTTGTGATTGAACGTTACGTCACAGCTTATCGCTCCCTCGCAGGAAATTACGGGGATTATCTGACTTGTGTATGCAGATGTGGTTCCAACTCCCTCTAGCGACTATGACACTTCATGGTGCCCTGGACCACTTCCCACTCTTCTGTTCTTCTTTTTCCCTTTTCTTTTGTGTTTCTTATGGCTTTACACCTCATTGACGTCGAGGTCATTAGAGCCGAAAAAAGGAATGGTTGCTAGGTACGGGAAGAAATTTAGCCATTGCCTTTTGATGGATTAAGCTGGGGTGATTTAGGTAAACCATGCAAAACCCAAATCTGAATGCCTGGATGGGATTTCCTTCCAAATGCGAGGCCAGAGCGTTACCAACCAACCACCAAACTTGATCTGCCCTTCTTTCAGCACTAGATGGCACCTCATAACAGGAATTATTCAGTCGCCATAGCCACATCTATGCAAATGCTATGCGCCACATGAAGGAGAGGTTAATATTTGGATGGAAGAAGCTAGTATAACATTTCCCCTTAATATACAGGAGAAATGTAATTGCAGTTCATAAATAAGCCATTGCAATGCCATAATAATTCCTTGCTTTAAAAAAATGTAATTTTGTACGTACTAAAAGTAGTTATTAATAAAGACACAATTTTTTTCGCAAGAAATTTCCATCTAAGAATTTGGTAACTGTGACAAGATAATGTGTGATGAAACATAAATTTAGATATTTTGCGTGATATCTTATATCTTTAAACGAGCAATTCTTGTATATATATATATTTAAGATCTCGGAAACGGCTAAGACGACTTCGATGAAATTTGATATTTAGATAACGTTTTGACTTTTAAGATTACCTAAATAGTTGTCTTCCCTACAAAAAAGCGAGTTTACAAAATACGAACAGTTTTTTCACTTGGTATCTCGAAAACGGCACTAGCGCCATCTTGTGGACAATTCAGATACCAGAAAACCTACAAATAGTTTCTCTTTGATTTCAAAGAATATATATTTATTTTTTTTTTTTATTTTTTTTTTATTTATTTATTTATTTATTTGACCTTAGGTCTTGAAAGACCATACAGTCAGCCTGGTAACAAGTAACAAGGTAATAATATTAATAGTATGTAAAAATATGCATATATATAAATACATTAAATATGTAGGTCACTGTCTTTGATATAATCCTTGATGATACAATAGATTCTGTTATTATTTGTAGCGAGTAGTACTGCAATGTTAGTTGGAAATGGCTGCTGTGCTCGCACAAGAGGCTTGATGAATGTTGATTGCTGTTGTTGAAAATTGGAACAGTTGAAAAATAAGTGATTAAGGTCCTGTATTTCCTGTCCGTTGCATGTGCAGTAAGGTGTATTTACCGCCTTGATGCGAAAAAGATGGCTACGGAAGGCGCCGTGGTGGAATCTCATACGAATAATAGAAGTAATGTACCGTCGTTGAGTATTCCATCTTGAAAACCAAGGTTTTCGTGGAGGGTAGGTCTGAACTAGAGCGCACTCTGGAATTAGGCATAACCAGTACGTAGATATGTTAGCCAAGGAGGCATGTAGCTCGGGCCGAAGCTTAATAACACCCAGCAATACAACTGATTATCATGCAACAATGGTCAGCAATGCATACCACCAATGGACGAGGAGCTGGAATGAATCTAAACAAAGAATATTTAAACGAACAGTTCTTGTATACTGGCTGACCTGTGAAATATTAGCACTGCAAGTTCAATTGTAAAACATTTAAAAAGGAAAAATTTATCATTTGTTTGGACGTACCAGTTATAAAGTAATCATAGTTTTTACTTTTTGACCGTTGTTAATTTGTCATTATATACTACCACTCGAGGTATGAGCATAGTTTTATCGGAGTGAATGAATTTATCACTGATGATGTTCTATCATTACCGTGACGTCACAATCTGATGATGAATTCTTCTAGAACTCGACGAAACATATCGAAAATAAATGTTCTTCATATCTCGGTTTTCGAGATATAGCATGTCAAAAATTAGTTATAGGTACAGTTCCTTGAGCTTTTGGCGACGTTTCTTCTGGTCCAGGCCGTATTTCAACCTAACAACAACCATTAGGAACAAAATAAAACATTGAAAGTACATTTAAACCGTATATACATAGTGTTTTGGTAGATTTTTTTCAGGTCCAGCCCGGGTCTAATAGTAACCTTTTCACTTGAGATACCAGAAAAATAAATTCTTTATTTTCGATTTGTCTCGACGAGTTTCATACGAATTCATCATCAAACTTGGCTGTGGTGAAATTTATCTTCTGGTCCAGGTCGCATTTCAACCAACTACGTCAAAATTTGAGAAACGATATCTCGAGAACTAAGCGAGACATATAAAAAAAATATTGTTTACTTTCAATTTTCCTCGTCGAGTTACATAAGAATCCATCATCCCCTGAATCACCACAAATCTCGCACCATTAATTAATCCCTGACTGGCATTAAGATTTCTATTTGACATAATAATAGCATTTTTCTTTGAAAGCAATTTATGAGGCGGTCTCGGAAATGGGTCTAGCAATTTGGATGAAATATCATATGTAGATAACGTTTTGCTTTTCAAGTTTTTAACACGACTTAAAAAAAAAAAAAAAAAAAAAAAAAAAAAAAAAAAAAAGAGGAGCAATTTTTGTATTTGTTTTCTCTAACCTCATTACGTAGAAGGTTTAGGTACCAGTAAGCCTACTGATGTTAGTTAAGCTTCTCTTTGGTTAACTGTGCACCTCAAAACGCCTAGGAAGCCTTCAAGCCTTTTACTTTAACCAAACTTTACTCGAAATCTTGTATATTTAACAGAAATCGAAAGATACCGAGCGAAGATCGGTCACCCAGGTACTTAATGATTACAGTAACAATGAAAATACTGAAGGGAAATAAAGAAGGCAAGGGAACATAAACGCATCACTCGCCTCAGATAGGAGGACCACAAAGATCACATAAAAAGGAACACACCATATTTCAGTAAATACTTAATCATGCTTAGAAGATCAGATCTATGCACACTGATACACACTGCACGAATAAAACCAGAGATGAATAAACGCAAAGGGTGGGGACTGTAAAGGTGTGCTTGTAGGAAAGGGTGTAATAAATAGTTATAACAGCCTCAGACCCATACTTTTAATGAAATTGTAATTTAAGAACTATGTATAGCAAGTTGTGACTCGAGTAAATATGTTGTTTTTTTTTCATGTAATTAATAGTGAATTTGTTTAAATTCACAGAAACTGTGTAAATGTTATGCAATACAGCGAAGCTTCGAGTGTACGGTATATCGGATCAGCTTTGTGAATGGATAAAGTATTTTCTAACTAGTCGGTCGCAGTATGTTGTCGTTGAAGGAGAAAGTTCTTCTAATCTAGATGTTACATCGGCTGTACCTCAAGGAAGTGTAATAGGACCACTTCTTTTCTTAATTTTTATAAACGATCTCGGAGACAAAGTGAAAAGCCTATTTAGATTGTTTGCTGATGATGCGATTATTTATAGGGAAGTAAGAAATTTGGCCGATTGCTTAGAAATTCAGCGCGATCTGGATGTTATTTTGGCTTGGTGCGCTGAGTAGCAACTTACGATAAATTGTAAAAAGTGCAAGACAATGAGCATAACTAACAAAAAGAATCCAATTGTTCAGAAATACGAGTTAAACAATACGGTTATTGATATGGTCGATTCTATGAAATATTTGGGAGTTACAGTACAAAGGAACATGAAATGGGACATACACATTAATTCGTTAGTAGGTAGAGCAAATTCTAGGTTGCGATTCATAGGTCGAATCTTGAAAAATTGTAATGAACAAACAAAGGAGATAGCGTACAAATCTCTTGTGCGTCCACATTTGGATTATTGTTGTGCCAATTGGGACCCGTTTCGTAAGGGGTTGATCGAAAGTATAGAGAAAGTACAGAGAAGAGCTGCTCGATTCGTTACCGCTTGCTACAGTTCTTATGAAAGCGTCACAGAACTGATTAGTAGATTAGGTTGGTAGTCTCTGGTAGATTGACGACACACGTTTCGTTTAAACTTATTGGTAAACATGTGTACTCCCACTTTCACTTTTAAGTGTAGTGAAATACTTCTTCCACCAACCTATTTGAGTCGGAAGGACAGGAAAGATAAAATTATAGAAATAAGTTGCCGGACCGATTCTTATATGAATTCTTTTTTCCCTCGTACCATTAGGGATTGGAATACACAACAAAGAGATTAGCTTTGGTGCTGAGCACCCTCTGCCACCCACAATTTTGTGAATAGGGTATTTGACTACTTCTTGAAAATGGTTTTAAATTGTTTATTGGTACAGCTTATTCACCGAGTGAAGAGATTTTTTGACAAAAGTGCATTATTTTGCGAAAAATTCAAAGTTAAAATTTAAAGAATTTAAAAGCCCGCCAAAACACTCATTCGCTGCCTGGCGCGTGCAACGGCAGTCGTGACGTCACCCGTCTGTAAACGCTGCCGCTGAGAATAGAGCGTTTCCTATTACCCAAGTTTTCAATTATTTTTTATTGTTTGTTGCTGGTTATTTCTTGTTATTAATGAAGGTTCGTTTTGAATATAAAATCGAAAACAATTTGGAAAAGCCTACAGCGGAAAAATATTGAAAGTAGACGCCTAATTTGTGGGCCTAGCTGAGTTTTATTCTGTGGAGCTTAAAAATGTAACAACTTCAATTTGATATTGCAACAAAGTCACTTACGATTTTCTGTGAATCTCATTTACTCCGCAATTTCGTAGAGTAAATGTAATACGTTGTTTAAGGCGAGAATTATTAGGATTGGTCCTGAGGTTCGATCCTCGCTTCGGAATATTTTCAGTTGGTTTTCTTTTGTCAATTTCTTTGAATACTAGTTGCTGTTGGTTGCATTGCATAATAATTTTTTCCCGAAAATCCACCAGAAAATCAATTTAATTTTTCTTTTCTTTTTTCTGAAGGCTTCACAAATTTTTGGATAACAAGCGAATTACAACCATTTGAAACAACCAAAGAAGATTTCAAAAAGGAAATTGGATGTTACTTGCACACCGAAAAAAAGTTTTTTAATGAAAATGACTTGCACATTAAAAGTAAATATCGCCTAATAGACGCAGTTATGTCAGGAAGGTAACCTACAGTTGTATCGTCACGTAAAAATTCCAACGAAAATGACACAAAGCGTTCCGGAACTGTTGCAAGATTAGCATGAAATTTCTACATGTGATGTCAAATAAATTCCATTGTTCACGGCCGTGCACCTGTATTTTTTGCATGATATTCTCTCTCTGGTAAGTTTAAAAATTAAAACTTTTCATGTATGGTAGCAATTTGTTTCAAACACTTGCATGAAGCTTAGCAACTATTATGAATTCTTCGAATAAAAACATGGTAGTGCAAAAAACAGCAAACAAATACCGAAAAAAATTCACCCAAAAATTATTATCCCAACCAAGGTTCTTCGAACGTAGGACGTTCTGAATTCCATTACCACTCTTCAATCACGCAGCTATCCTGACACTACTTCTTAATTGCTTCTCCTTATGTTAATAGTAAACACTTCACAGTTTCTTCATGTGAGATGAAGTGAAACGAGGTAGGTAAATGAATAAACAAACAAATTCAGTTTTATTGACAAAAAATATTATTTATCCATAATCTTTAATCTGCAATTAAGAAAAATGGCCCACAACATCCAGTTTCCGAGCGTGGTGAGTGAGCCGTTAACGCTCTGGCCTCGCATCCCGGAGGACGCCGCACAGTATGATATTTTCCTAAATCTAGAGGGACAAAAGTCAGTTTTGATAATTGTCTACGCAGGCAAAATAGTTATTTATATTCAAAGTAGATGAACCGATACTACTCGGAACAAAGGTTTATTTTCAACGAATTCACGCCTAACAATAGAAAAAAAGTTTTAACAATGGGCTTCCTGTGATCCACTGAACAAGTGCTTCTGTCGGCCGCGATAATCCATTGAGTTTGGTCGATGATTACGCTGTATTTCTGCGTGTTAGTAGTGATTTGTGTGTTGCTATTACTTTTGGCGAGCTTCAAGGTAAGTTTACGCATAATTTTTCCGTGATACAATAGCATCATTAAAACAGAACGAGATTATTTTTAATTAAAAAAAAAACTACTGAGCCAATTTCATGTTGAGTTTTAGTTTATTATACCACATTATACCGATCTCTTACTATATTTATTTGAAAGAGCTGCTTATTAGCTACAAGAAATACCTTAATTTGCTTGCGCATATTTGCGACACCCATACAACTTTTCTTTATTTTCAGCATCACTGCACAAATTTCGCGTACAGAATTTTTCGACGTATGGTTTGCTAACGCAAAACAATCAATCTCTAACTTTCAATTTAAATATAAATGAGTCTCAAATAGAAGCTGTTACATTTTTAAGCCCAATAGAATAAAAGTCAGGTTTTTTTCTATAGCCAGCCCCACAAATAAGGCGTCTATTTTCGTTATTTTTCCGCTGTAGGCTTTTACATAATGTTATCGATTTTGTATTCAAAATGAAATTTCATTAATAACAAGAAATGACCAGCAACAAATAATAATAATGCTTGAAAACTTGGATAATAGGAAACGCTCCATTCCTAGCCGCAGCGATTACAGACGTGTGACGTCACTCAAGCGACCACCAATCACAGAGCGTTTTCTGTCACGTGACCAGAGGTACGAAAAGTATAATTTTTATTTCGCTTTTTTATTAAAAATAATCCACTTTTCTTTTCAAAATTTTAAAAATTAGCCTCCTGAAGCATTAACCTATGAGAATGAGTTCAATTTATAATATTTTTTTTAATATTGTCAAATAGCCCATTGCAGAGTATATATGTAGATTTAGATGTAGAAGTACAATACTTTGTATGAAACATTGATTAAAAGTTTGTATTTCTAAGTATTGACGTGAGCTACGATGTTTAGATGAGAATTTGCGAACTCTTTGACTGGTTTATGTTGATAATTTTTTAATGCCTCTAAATTTCTTTAAATTTCATTTTCGTGTGTTTCATAATAATTGTGAATGATTTTGTATTCATTCTGATTGTTTTAATGTGATTTTGATTGTTAGCTGCATTGTGCCTTTCGAGAAACATCGGGCGGCTTTCTCTGTATTATTCTGGAAATTCTGTAGCAACTATATAATGCGAACGGCAGAAACGAGTTTCAGTTTTAAAATAGTTTAACTTTGAATGAGTTGTAAGTACATTGAAATTTAGGGGAGCTGGAGCATTTGTTTATGTTCGCACTCAGTAGGCCTATCATTGGATCGACCGATATCTATGTGTGTTTACGTTATTGTGAAGTGAAGCATTCGGAAAAATAAACATAAGTGAAAACTGATTCCTCGGACATGTTATTTTCCGCGACAGGACAGGATATCAAGAAATCGTAATTAACGAAAGAAATAATGTGGCGACCGTGGACAGACTTCGGATTTTACATGTATAAGTTAATAGATGTACAGTTACCAAAAGAATCTGTAGATAAACTGCAAATAACGTGCTAATTGTCGAAGTTTTAAATCTGGCGGCAGCGACGAAATTCCGGCGCTAAAAAAGACGTGGCGCAGTTTGGAATTCTGTATGAGGGATACAGCCGGCGATTTATCGGAAGCAGCGACTGATTGGGAGTGGCAGCGAACACTGGAAGCACCTGTAGTGTCCCGGCTGCAAGTGGAGATATTTTTCGGCGCAGCATATGAGTTCTCCTTCGACATCAAGATGACGTGTTTCGACAGTCGACGCGGAAAGTGTAGTGATTTTGTGTGAGAAGTGTTATTATTATGTGTTTAGAGTAAGTGAAACGGTGTGGTGTTTAGTAGAGGAAGAGTTCTATGCGAAAATTGTGATTATTTAATCAAATAATATTCTTTGTATTTAGTCATTTCTTATTTATTTTCTCCTAGGTTTTAATGGTTGTAGTTGTAAATATTAATCATGTTGGAGTTTCAGAGTCATCTTGATCCTGAGATATTGGTTCAAGATTTGAAAAATTTGCCGGAAAATGTTTCTGTTTACAGGAAATCTGATTATGATTATTGTGTCAACGACGTTAGACATTGTATAAAAGAATTTAAGTTTAGAATCTAATTAGATTGTAAAGCTAAAAAAAAAAAACACCAGTGGAATTGAAAGTCCAATTAGCTGAATCCTTTAAAACAAATGCTGAAAATTATGTGAAGATTGAATTGGAAAGTTTCTGATTTAACAGGGATCTAAGTAGGTTAATTAGAGAAAGTACCAATCAACTTGTTAATTACATTCAGGATGCATCTAAAATGAAACTTAGAACAGAAAACAGGATTTCCAAGCTTAGAACTAGATTTGAAAAAATTTTCTGATATTGTACCTATGTGTGATCCAGAATTAAGCTGGAAATGTATCGTGTGTATGGTAAGGCAATTAAGTGCATTGATGAGTTTGGTCATGACGGAGATCCGAAAATTAGGCGACTGAGAACTATTTCATATGGATTAGAGATTTTGCAGTAAGAATTAGTTTGGATAAGACTGATGTATTACCTAAAATTGACGATAATGTTTTAAGTTACTGATAGTAATATATCTGTAGTAGTATCTCCAGAATGTGACAAAGTTGTAACCCAAGGAAGTGACGAGGAAGTTAATGAATTGAACGTAGCAAATAACCATATTGTGGTAGATAACATAACGGAGGGAGCATCAAATGATAGGTGTGTAACTACGAGGGATGTAATTAAAGGTATTGATGAAGCAAGTGACACAATGTTTAGTACTCTCTTTAATGTTGGCGATAATAGTGTAGATACAGACTCAGATAATTTGTCAAGTATGTATAACATTGTTGGTGGTTTAATTAATAAGATAATATGTAGTCCACAATGTATTTAAGTTTAGACTTGTTTCTATTTTCTTGAACACGTCGACGATACTGTTTACATGAATCCAGCGATTGTATACAACACTCCTACCACTGATAATTTAGTCAGAAAAATTTATGCCGAAAAAAACTAACTAACTAACTGTTTCTCTATCTTGGATGATAAACTCCATAGAACTTTCTAGAACACTTCAAAAGCTTCTGCCAGATATTTTTCGAATATTGACAATATTTAAACGATTGAAATATATTAAAAACAATCAGAATTAATACATAACCATTTGCAATCATTACAAAATGGTCAGAAATGGAAATTAAAGTGACTTGAACACAAAATTATTCACAGATATCATTTTCAACTGTCATAAATTGTCCTTTAGACATTGTAACTAGCATTAATACTTGGAATTACCAACATTTAAACAATTCTCTTGCACAATTCTGTTGTTAAACATATTATACTAGCTTCGAGCCCGTCAAAAACGACGGGTTGAACGAAATTAATTTTTGTTTGCAGTTGGTTAATTATACGGAATTGTTATTACATAATCCTAGTGGTCTTGATTTTGTAATGTTCTACATACACTCCTGGAAATTGAAATAAGAACACATTGACGCCGGTGTGTAAGACCCACCATACTTGCTCCGGACACTACGAGAGGGCTGTACAAGCAATGATCAGACGCACGGCACAGCGGACACACCAGGAACAGCAGTGTTGGCCGTCGAAGGGCGCTAGCTGCGAAGCCGTTGGGCACCGCCGCAGTCAGTGTCAGCCAGTTTGCCGTGGCATACGGAGCTCCATCTCAGTCTTTAACACTGGTAGCATGCCGCGACAGCGTGTACGTGGACCGTATGTGCAGTTGACGGACTTTGAGCGAGGGCGTATAGTGGGCATGCGGGAGGCCGGGTGGACGTACCGCCGAATTGCTCAACATGTGGGGCGCGAGGTCTCCACAGTACATCGATGTTGTCGCCAGTGGTCGGCGGAAGGTGCACGTGCCCGTCGACCTGGGTCCGAACAGCAGCGACGCACGGACGCACGCCAAGACCGTCGCATCCTACGCAGTGCCGTAGGGGACCGCACCACCACTTCCCGGCAAATTAGGGACACTGTTGCTCCTGGGGTATCAGAGAGGACCATTCGCAACCGTCTCCATGAAGCTGGGCTACGTTCCCGCGCACCGTTAGGTCGTCTTCCGCTCACGCCCCAACATCGTGCAGCCCGCCTCCAGTGGTGTCGCGACAGGCGTGTATGGAGGGACGAATGGAGACGTGTCGTCTTCAGTGATGAGAGTCGCTTCTGCCTTGGTGCCAATGATGGTCGTATGCGTGTTTGGCGCCGTGCAGGTGAGCGCCACAATCAGGACTGCATACGACCGAGGCACACAGGTCCAACACCCGGCATCATGGTGTAGGGAGCGATCTCCTACACTGGCCGTACACCTCTGGTGATCGTCGAGGGGACACTGAACAGTGCACGGTACATTCAAACCGTCATCGAACCCATCGTTCTACCATTCCTAGACCGGCAAGGGAACATGCTGTTCCAACAGGACAATGCACGTCCACATGTATCCCGTGCCACCCAACGTGCTCTAGAAGGTGTAAGTCAACTACCCTGGCCAGCGAGATCTCCGGATCTGTCCCCCATTGAGCATGTTTGGGACTGGATGAAACGTCGTCTCACGCGGTCTGCACGTCCAGTACGAACGCTGGTCCAGCTGAGGCGCCAGGTGGAAATGGCTTGGCATACCGTTCCACAGGACTACATCCAGCACCTCTACGATCGTCTCCATTGGAGAATTGCAGCCTGCATTGCTGCGAAAGGAGGATATACACGGTACTAGTGCCGACATTGTGCATGCTCTGTTGCCTGTGTCTATGTGCCTATGGTTCTGTCTGTGTGATCATGTGTTGTATCTGACCCCAGGAATGTGTATATAAAGTTTCCCATTCCTGGGACAATGAATTCACGGTGTTCTTATTTCAATTTCCAGGAGTGTATTTGATTTGCTGTTCACATAGCAATACAGTAGTAATTTATACTGAATTAATGACGACGGAAGTATAGAACCAATAAAATTAAAACAAATTAGGAATCCAGAAAACTTTTGCTGTCCATGTAATATCAGTTTTATTGCTGGTCCAGGCACAATTAAGCACGATGCATATGGATCTACTTTCACTCGCATTAATTAATACCTTCAGTAACATGGCGCTTATGAAATCAGTTTAATTGGTTTCTAAAACTCATTTCAGAGTGTATTATGCTGTAACAATATGTGCCAGTTGCGATTCTGGTTGACTTAGCCACAGCCTCCACTAACATTGCATTCGAAAATTATAGCTTTTATTTCCCTCATATGAATAACGACAGGCAGCACCTATGGTGGTAGTCTGAATTTATTCAGGAAAAGCTTTTAAGGAAAAATGAATAACGATCGGGTCTACTGGAGATCGCGATTCCGCCAAAATAACATTCAGAAATGACGTCATTATACTGCTGTAGTCAATCGCAAGACATATTATTTTCAAGCAGTTATTCCATTGTAATACAGCCTGTAGACTACCATTATTTTCAAGCAGAAATTAGGTTGTAATACATCTTGGACCGGCATAATACAGTTAAATATTTCTAGAGGATTCTTGGGTTTTACCACGGCAATTCCTGGCGGAATCGCGATCTCCAGTAATCCCTATTTATTTACTATATTTTACTTTAAATGACGGAAAGTATTACATCAAAAACGGATAACAGTCATATATTTGAATGATATATTTCGCGATTCGTACTTTTCGTGTAAACTTTCTCTGAGTTTTTAATAAACTTCATTGTTTCTTATCTTATTTTTTAACCTAGTAGACCTACTTATTACTGATACAGATAATATAACGTAAACATAGAATACCCTTCTCCTTGCGTGATTTTTTGCATCTGGCTGTCGTAGATAAATAAAAAGCAATATAAAAATTTAAACTAACGGACTAATTGTAACTTTGTGACATACAATTGCCTCGCATTAATTTCCCCCCCCCCCCCCTGATTTCGGTATTTCTAATACATCTGCTCACTGCTATTTTGTGGCAATAATATCGTTGTTGAATTGCGAGTGTCACATCGCTTATACAGTAAATAGTCATATCCTTGATGATTTAAATCTGATAAAAAAGTTATCTTAAATCTCATTTAACAGCTAACACATGAATCAAAAACTAAGGGTATCATTTATAATGGTAGTAGGAATTTATTATGGAAAAGCTTATAAGGAGAAACGAATAAGTCATCTTTAATGATATCTTTCGTTATATGAATACGTTATTCTGGTTAGATTATCAAATTATTTGGTTAGGATTTTAAAATAAATAAATGCATTTCACTTTAGATGTTGGAGACTATAATTTCGAAAACGGATAACTGTTATTTATTTGACTATTACATTTCCCTTTACATTTCTCCGAGTTTTTAATAAACTTCATTGTTTCTTATCACCTGCCAAAACTTAGGTTATTGTTTAACCTAGAACTTATAACTTATACTGATAAAATAGCGTAAACATAGCATTCCCTTCTCCTTAAATGAATTTCTGCGTCTAACTGATACAGATAAAATATCGTAAATATTGAATCTCCTTCTCCTTACATGAATTTCTGCGTCTAGCTGTAAATAAACGAAAAGCAAGATGAGGGTACGAATGAAATATGGTAGTTGCTGATTGGCGAGTGAAGGCTGGCACGTGTCCGTTCTCTAGCCAATAGCTGTAGTAGCCATAGACGACGTACCCAGACTCCAGATTAGCGTTTTATATAATAGGATGACATTTAAATAATTTCTTTTCAAAAAACTAAGTCTATATACCTTGGTTTACAAGAAATTGCAAAACAAACATACAGGATCATATTTAATCAAACTCTAGCTTACTACAATTGCTACATAAAATACAATTCCACTTAATTTTTGGTTTGAGGGCTGTTATAATGTGGAGCAATAGGGTATATGCATGTATTATTTTAAATCGATTATTTACTCTGTTATATAATCGTAAAAAAATATAATTTTGATGAAAATATTAAAATTCATCATTAAAAAATATTATAAAACGGCAATCCAGTTCCCACGATTTAAACGCCGCCTGATTGGCGCGCTGCACTGTGACATCACTGTACACAACTACACTGGCGTATTGAATATTGTGGAGTGTTATATCTCAAAAACTTTATGTTTTATAACTAATTTCGACATGGAAGGAGGTAGAAAATCATTTTATGAACACGGTATTGTACCTATGTGTAAAAATACGATAAGAAATGCACCTGATAAAGTGCATTTTTATATGAGAAACAAGGCTTTCCCGGCGTATCTTTGATACGAAATCTTCACAGGTTTTCCGCCGGATAATATTATCAAAAGACAAGCTTTCGGCGGCTTGCTCTGCCACCATCATCAGGTGCATTGTTCTTATGAAAACAACTAGAACTGTACTCTAGTTGTTCTTATAAGTACAATGGACCTGTTGATGGCGGCAGAGCAAGCCGCCGAAAGCTTGTCTTTTGATAATATTATCCGGCGGAAAACCGGTGAAGATTTCGTATGCACTTTTATGTCCTGCGAGATGTGAATGTATGAGAAGACGTAAAGGATCTTTAATTAGTTGTTTATATTGCCGTGAATATTATTTTAATGTAAGTATATAATATTTAATACCACTATGTTAAATTTATTATAATACATAACAATTCATTATCTATTCAAACTCTAATCATAACTTAGTTTACAAAAGTTTAGTAGATATATTTTTCAAATCATTTCTTATTCAAACTAAATCCAAAGCAACTACGAATCTTTTAAAGCCATCAAAGGAGTCCAGCTGAAATTTTAAAAAAACGAATTTCAATCTGTGAATATATTTTTTAGGGTTTATGTCTGCCTGAACTCATGACTATAAGAGGTCACATCATTTAATGACTGAAATGGCTGATATTGATATGTCTGTGGTACCGTCGTTTCTTCAAATGCACCTACCAAAAATATCCAAATGTCATTTAATTACAAAATTTGGCATATATTACCCAGAATCAGCATGATGTACACGGTAAGGTGTCCGTTCCCTGATTTTCCGACCCGGGTATAAATCCCAGCAGTATCAGATATTTCTATTTATTTGTATCTGCAGAAATTGTTGAGAATGAATTTTTTATTTTATTTCAACTTTGAAACAAATCTCATTACTTCTAACAGATACAACAAATGCAATTTCGGCCAATGACTTCCTAATATACCTCGCCAATAGCCACTGAAATTTGGTTAGGAGGCGAATCTGTTTTCGTCAAGGAAATTATTATATTTTCAACCATTTACACCCAACCACTTCCAGGAATTAAACATATCGATCGGAGAAATTACTTCTTGACGACATACAAGTATAGAAAAGATGAAAATGAAATAAAGTAAAATCTAATACCTATTGCCTTTAAAAAAACACCAAAACAATAAACTTGTTAACAAAACATGAAAAATCTTGTCGTATGTTTGCAGTGAAGACCCCACGCGTGTACCTCCGAATTGTGTTGTGAAACCAGAATCTGGCGGTATACCCATGAGGACTTCATTACGAAACAACGATTTTCTGGAAAATATGCCTTTCTGCAAATTTACTAGGTTACTAGCTTCAAAGCTCGTAAAAAATAACGGACTGAACGGAACATTCTGGCAAGTAATTTCTTTGGAATTGATTAACTTAGTAAAATTGTTATAGAACAACGTGCAATTTAATTCTTTGTGTCTTACCTGTAACAATACCATCAGTTGTACATCTGCTCCAGGGTGCATTTAAACTTTATCACAAACTCCGCTAATATACCAGACCTATATTTAATAGTCGGTTAATCCGGTGTTACCCATGATACACATTAGATGTATCTGATACAGATCTTGGAAGTGTTGTAGCAAATGTGGAAGACTTAGGGAAAGATTTTTCAAAGGAGGATTGTATTGTAATTGTGGGGGGACCAGGAAATAGTCTTGATAAGGACCTCAATTACTCAATTGAGGAAGACATTGCTCACATTTCCAGGAACACACATCAGACAAATGTGGGATTTGTGGGTTTGCTTGAGCGTTATGATAAATCCTGGATGTGGCATAACATTAGGCGTACAAAAGCATCGTTGGAAATGGTTCTCTGGCAGTCAGCAAATTCCCACATTGGTTTGATAGATGTGGCCTGCATTGGTAGCGACAGTTATACTCGCCATGGACTCCATCTGAATCTCAGTGGTAAAAGACAGCTTTCGCTTCTTATTGCTGATGAGATCAGGGGATGCCAGGTGAGTGAAAGAGGTATTCCTGTGATAAGTGGTATTAAATCGCGTCCTTTTTTAGGGTAAATAAAATAAATGTATTAAGATGTCTAAAAGAAATTAACGTCTCTCCTGATCAAAACTTATCGAAATTAGAAATTCCATCTGACATACCAGTATATACTAATAAAGTAAACAATTTAAATTCATTGAATCAAAGAGTTCAGACCACTATTCTCCATCAAAATATAAGGGGGATATTACATTACCTTATGCCTAGAAGAGATTCAAAATTCCAGAAATTTCAATGTAGATGTTTTGTGCATATCTGAACATCATTTGTCTGACACAGGAATATCTCAGCTGTCCATCCCAAATTATAAACTAAGTTCTCATTTCTGTAGATGTAAAATGGAGAAAGGTGGAGTTGCCATTTTTGTTAAAAATAATATTCAATGCAATAGTGTAGCCGTAAGTAAGTATTGTATAGAACAACACTTTGAATGCTGTGTTACTAAACTAGAATATGGTAAGGAAGAGCTCATATTAATAGCAATTTACAGGGCCCCCTCAGGAAATTTTAGTCTGTTTTTATCACAGTTAGAGTCTTTGTTACTATGTTTCAAAAATAACAAACAAATAGTTTTATGTGGAGATTTTAATGTTGACTTTCTCAATCAAAGCAATGAGAGGCTAGATATGGAAGCCTTGATGTTGTCTTTTAACTTAACGGCACTTGTAAATTTTCCTACTAGAATACAAAATAATAGCAGGACTGCAATTGATAATTTTTTTATGGATATTTCTCAGTACAGTAATTACGACATACTTCCAGTAATAAATGGTATCTCAGATCATGCTGCCCAGCTGCAATGTATCAAGTCCAGAAACACTATTAAACAGATAGAGAAAAGCTGGGTTTATAGAAAAAATATTAATGAAAACAATATAAAACATTTCATAGATTCCTTAAGTAATGAACAATGGTCAGAAGTGTACAATGCTCAGGGTGTTAATGCAAAATTTGATTCCTTTCTCAATATATTTCTAACACTTTTCGAAGGAAGTTTAGAAAAAAGGAAAGTTGTCAATACTCCAAACAATGAAATAGGTAACGGCTGGATAACAAAGGGTATTAGAATATCTTGTAAAACAAAAATAGACCTGTACTTAAAAGTAAGAGAATCAGATAACTATACACTTAAAGCTCATTATAAACTTTATTCTAAAATACTAAGAAATGTAATAAGAAAGGCCAAGAACAGGTATATACCAAAGAAAATAGAGAATTCAGGCAATAAGATGAAAACTATATGGAATATAATAAAAACTGTAACAGGAAAATCTGTAAATCACTCTAAAGACATAAAAATAGAACAAAATGGATCTGTCCATAGTGAAGTAGGGGAAGTTTGCGAAATATTTAACAAACAATTTACTATAGTTGTAGAGAAATTAGGCATAGAAAAGCAGTCCCCAAATAGTGCCCTTAGGCTTCTTCAGACTGCTTACCCAAATAGATTTGTGGAAATGCAATTGCCACCAGTAACAGTCTCAGAAATAAGTAAACTCATTAAACAATTAAAACCTAAAAATTCTTCCAGCTATGACAATATTTCAAGTAAATTACTAAAACGATGTTCAGATTGTATCGATCGTGTACTTGCCCACATTTGTAATGAATCGTTAATTCAAGGTGTGTTTCCAAATAGACTAAAATATGCAGTTGTAAAACCGTTGTTTAAAAAAGGAGAATCAACATGTGTAGATAACTATCGTCCCATTTCATTACTTTCAGGATTCTCAAAGATTTTTGAAAAAGACATGTATTGTAGAGTAATAAAACACGTTATGCAAAATAATATCCTCACTAAATCCCAATTTGGGTTCCAAAAAGGATCATCTATAGAAATGGTTATATATTCATTTTTAAATAACACATTTGAGGAACTTAATAATAAAATGAGCCCTGTAGGAATATTTTGTGATCTTGCAAAAGTATTTGACTGTGTAAATAATGAACTACTTTTGGAAAAAATGGAATACTATGGTATTTATGGAATCACAGGTAAATGGTTTAGATCATACCTGGAAAGTCGAATGCAAAAAGTGTCCATTATTTATACTAAAATAAACAAAGATGCTTCATCAGACTGGAAAAAATTAAAACATGGAATTCCACAAGGTTCTGTCCTAGGACCCCTCCTCTTTTTGTTGTATAACAATGACCTTCCTGAAAACTTATCTGACAAAGTTAAGAGTGTTTTATTTGCAGATGACACTAACCTTGACTGTGAGAAAAACACCAAACAGCAATCTAGAATTTAATGTAAATGAAGTACTTAGTGAAGTAGCAAATTGGTTTAAGGCAAATTCATTAAAACTAAATTTTGAAAAAAACACATTATATTAGGTTTAAAACAAAAAATTATGCACAGCCAGATTTACAAGTAAGCTATAAAAATAACACAATATTAGAAACAAAGAGTATAAAAATCCTTGGTATTAAAATAGATGAGAAACTCTGTTGGCATGAACATATCACTTCACTACTGAAGAAGTTAAGTAGTGCCACCTTTGCAATAAGAACACTTTCTCTAACAGCAGATCTAGAATTAACGAAACAGGTTTACTCCTCATATTTTCATTCAGTAATGTCATATGGCATAATTTTTTGGGGAAACTCTTCACAAAGTAAAAAAGTTTTCATAGCACAGAAAAGAGCTATTAGGATGTTGTGTAGGGTAAAACCAAGAACTTCTTGCAGACAACTTTTTAAAAAACTCAGTGTTCTTACAATGAGTTCTCAGTATATATATTCTCTCATGTGCTTTGTCATAGATCATTGTAACCTGTTTACTTCTAATTCACAGGTACACAATCTCAATACAAGAAGCAGAAATAACTTGCACAAACCACAAACATCTCTGTCATTAGTACAAAGAGGAGTTAATTATTCTGGTATACAACTGTTTAATAAACTTCCCAAGGGTATAAAACAATTTGCAAAAAATAAAGATATATTTAAAGAAAAACTGAGAGATTATCTTATTGGCAACTCCTACTACTCCATTCAAGAATTTGAACAAAAGAATTAATTGTATTCAATATGACTTTTGCAAATCACAGTTGTAAAAATTTATGTTCATTTTATTGTCTTTATTTTTTCTTTGTAACATATAATTGTTTTTTTACTGTGATTATGACTCATATTGTATGTATGTATATTAACCATGACATGTTTCACATCCCAGAGGTGCTTCTTCAGCAGGGATCCATGAAACAAGATTGATAAATAAATAAATAAATCTATTGCTCTAAAAGAGAAAGAAAATTATTAATTAAAATATCTAGCAGTTGATTGTCTTACTCCTTTAATTCCTCCGACGTCAGTGACTGTAGAATCTGGATTTGATACAAAATACGTTTTCATCGTGAAAACATCATTTTTTGGGAGACTTTTTTTTTACAAAACCGCTTCCATTAATTTTTTATCATATGAGTATTCTCGCAAGAATGCAATATTTCACCAATTATGCTGATAAATTACCATAAAACTTAAACACAACCATAAAAGTATAAAAACGCCCAGCAACTATGCTTTCGTTTTCAATATGAACGTGTACTTTGACGTCACGATTCGATTCGACAAAAAACGTTGCGTTCCCACGATGTTATATTTCCCTTGATTTTCATTAATTAAAATCAATAAATTAAAAGCGAATAAATAGGAAAAAACGTGGGTAGCTGTAATTCTGCGGTAATAAAGCCTCCAAATAAAATTACTGGACACATATTTGAATTTCATGCATATTCCCTAATATCGGATGATGGATAGTGAAATCAGAAGTAAAGAAAGACTGAACTACAGTAGTCATGATTGTAAATCTGTGTTGTTGGTCAATTCAGCAGTGTTATAATGCAGTGACAAAAAATTTGTGAAAACAAGTCAATGCCAGCTGTTTGTGGTCATTCAATGTTTATGTTTCTTTCAGTGTATTAGAAATCTCAGTAAATATAAAAGTATGGTACTAGATGTTCATGAAAATGTAGAAGAAAACTGGAAGTTTCGAAAAAATTTATTTATATAGTTTTGGGTTTTCAGGGAACTCCGGGAACCCACTTTAACTGTAATATATAGGTACCTTTACCAATATCTTGGGGAGAAGTGTCCTAATATCTGCTTTTCTGGTGTGAATTAGTTTTTGGAATGCATGTTTCTGAGAGGGGTTACTACACGTAAATAGATGATTTTGTAAATAAGACTATGTCAATAAAATGTACCTAGCTAGATAACTAGTATTTGTACTCCGGATAAGAGGTAAAGGGTAATGATGTAGAATAATTAAAATTTAATGATTCAGATGTCTAATGAAACTGAAACAGTTTTATCTGTTGGTGACCATTTATTTTTATTGTTAAAGGACTCGTGGTCTAACCTTTGTAAGAAACCAGGCAGTAGTTGCATGTTCTGTATTATTACACGGGAAGTTTTGCAGGTTAATTGTCCTATGATGGGAAAGATTTCCCCTGTGACCAAGTTGGTGAAATTAGCGAAGGCATGGAGTATGTTGTACATCTTGCAGTGGGTCTATTGCATGGGAAGGAACCTTAGTGCTTTCTGATGGGAGAAAAAATATTTTGGACTAGAAGTTGGCTAAGTCAGCAGGCCTGCTGAAACAAGTTCTGGGAGGGGAAGAGAGGATTTTGGGAAGAATGGATCTCAACAGCAACAACTTCTCTAGATATCCTCCAACCTACAATGTCCATTTTGACAATTCCCCTTCATCATGGTACAAAAATATGTCATATATCCATAATTTCTAGAAAACAGAGGTTTCGTAAAGTCATAATTTTAATTTTAATTCTTTTCGTTACATCCATTTCCACTAATAAAGAATAAAATTACAATCAATTTGATGAGTATAGCCAAAAAAAAAAAAAAATATTTAAAATTTCTAATTTTGTGATGTTTACGCCACATGGAACAGGAGGCGGAAAAGAAAGTTGTTTAATAACGATAGCTTGCTCAGTTTTCAACGCAACTCAATTCTTTTTGTATCCCGAGCGGTTTGACGCTAAAGAACTCTGGGTTCGTATCTGATCAATCACTCCCTGGTTCGTTTTACCTGACATATGTGATCATGTGATCAAAGATGTTACAGTTCTACAATTACTTATAGCTAGTATGAGCAGCGATTCGGTGGTAACAACTGAAATAGCAGGGAAAAGATTAAGTGACTTTAATGAATTAACTAAAATGGAGTACATTGACAAACATATGAGAATCATGGAAATAATGCATGGAAATAGTTCTGATGCAAATCAATAATATCACTAATAAAACTTAAGTCACTTGAAGTATCTTTCCCAAGCCAGCAGAAGGGTAGTAAATGCATTAACCAAACCTGTTACTCATACATGAAGACCAGATGTGGCTTCCATTATGGCGGATGCTCCCGCGCTGTAGGCCTGGATAGGGGAATGTTTCATTGGCCATTAATCACGTGTCTAGCAAGTGGCTAGCCTATAATAGCCTTGAAATATTCAGCATCTAAAAGAATGCCTCCAAGGGCATGAGAAAAATACTCCGACTGAAAATGCTATGCTTTTGAAGCTGAAAATCATACAAAATTTCGTACATTTTGCTGACTCATTAGATTGGTAAAAAAAAAAAAAAACCGCATATAATATGTAAAAAATAGACTCCATATGTACAGTAGAAATAATTTTTTTAGATAGAAATAAAAACAAAATTTTGGAAAAAGTTAAGCTATATAGTTAAAATTATATTTAGATGAAACAGAAAGATTTGTATATTAAGATTACGATACCAGTTTTTCGATTAAGTCAAAATTTAAGGACTAAAAGTGATATTTTAGGTTTCATTGTCAGAGCTTCCTTGTACAGCGACTTAGATCTCGGATGACTCACTCAACAGAAAATGATTTAAAAAATGGCTCTAGGGTTAGAGAAAAATTCTAGGAGATTTTTTTCTAAGGAACGTAATGATTATACTGTCTCAAGTAATAGTCTAGGAGAAGTAAATTCTAGAAGATATTTATAATTACGTCATCATATCGGGAACGAGGAAAAGCTTATGCGCACTTTCAGTTTAGTAAGAATTTCTTCTAAAGTGCAAAGAATTCAGTAGAATGATATATTTCAGAAGATAAGGAAAATTTTATAAGTAATTTGATACCAGAAGCATCACAGGGATTTAAAGAATTTAAAAGTAATTTAAGGTTTTGTGATTTGAAACTTAAGATATTTACAATATTAAACCAAGTAATTTCGGATATAGGTCATCAGCGAACAATATAGTCAAAAAAATAGGGACTACAAGAAACAAAAAATTCTGCGAGATTGAAGCAAATTGGCGCTCAAGACAGTAGTTCCCATGGTCATCTTGCGCAATCCTTTATATAAAGACCCCAGGTTTCCAGTACTGTCAGAGTTGGTGGCCATATTAACAACCCAGCCGTTCTAAGAAAGGAAAGGCCGTAAAACAACACCACTTCCTAGACCTACCGCATCCGTCGCTAAATAAAAACCACGGCAATTGAATATACAAGTAATAGCACTGTCCTTAGAACGGCAGATTCCGCTAAATACGTAGGAGTAACAATTCGTAATAATTTGCCGTGAAATGATAATGTCAAAAAGGTAGTTGGGAAAGAAAATCATATGCTCTGATTTTTAGATCGCAATTTAAAAAGGCGCGCACCAAAAGTTCAATCGATTGCATACTAGTTGCGAGGTATCCTCTTTGTAAGTCGATAATAAAAGAAATCCTGGTTGGTCTTACCAATCCTTCCAGGTTCTTTTGCAATCTCTTCTATAATAGCACGTTCTGGATGATAAATTTGTGGCCCTAGGATATCGTCTCACACGCATATTAAATTTAGTTATACCTACTATTCTCTATAAAATCAAAGTATTTGTTGTTTTATAACAACTACTATTTATTAACACAACTTAATCAATTCAAATAATTACACTTCTCGTTGATACGTAGATAAATCTCAGATAACAATCTACTTCTCCTTGGCTAAAAACAAAACAACACAATTACAGCCTGCCAAATTCAACATAACAAAAAATATTATAAAAACTTAAATTTACCCATTTTCACGTACTACTATACTGTACGGCCTTGTATTAAAATAAATGCATTCATATATTCCTTAAGTCATAAAATTATTACTATTATTATTAATATTATTATTTAAATGTCTGATGAAGTGGGACCTCACAAAGTCATTAGTGCGTCCTCACTCAGAATATTGTTGTTCCGTATGGGGTCCCTATCAAAAGGGTTTAATGGAGGTATTGGAGAAGGACCATAGGAAAGCCGCCCGATTCGTGACAGGTATATATAGATGAATGGAAAGCGTAAGTGCGATGTTGAAGGAGTTAGGTTGGGAAGACATGGAACACTGAACGCATCGACAGAAGCTAATTGAAAAATTCACGACTTATTTATTTCATAATGACATCAAACAAATATTACTACCAGCAAAATTCGTATCAAGGAATGGCCGCGAAAATAAGATAAGAGAAATCAGGGCCAGAACAGATTCATTTCTGTACTCATCTTTTTCCCACACGCGATTAGGGAATGGAATAGGAAGTATTTACCGAGTGAGTAAACTTAAAATCTGACAGGAGTAGTTCTCGATAAATCACTTCGGCCATCCAGATTTGGATTTTCCATAGTTTTCCCAGATCGCTTCAGGCAAATGCCGGGATGGTTACTCAAAATAGCCCATGGGCGGCTCCTGCCATATTCCGTATATCCCTTCGAAACAAATTTCCGATGTCATTCCACAGGCAACACTCTGATACCGCAGTTTGTAAAAAATAACTTTGAAGGCTATGAACAGTTTTTTACCCATTGAACTTTTGTGAACTTTTCATTCCAAACCTGTTATCTCTTACGGAGGTATAAAACAGATTGGTCACTAAGACATTAACTGCAGTTTCGAATTAATAACTGATACAGACTAGGTACCAGTAAAGGGTCAGAGCTTAGACAAGTTATACTCAGAGTACTTTAACAAATATCTAGCCATGTAAACAGTTCATGTTACTTAGCTAATTGTTATATTGGACAAATACATGTTTAGTTTTTATATTTTTCAAGCACACAAATATTTATGGTTCAGTTACAAATCACCTACCGGTATGTGTTGTTTGAGATAGAAAAAACTATTTTCTATGGTTACAGACTGGTGTTGCTAGGCAAGATGCATTTGCGAACAGCTGCTCGAGATGCTCGTCCTAATTCTGCCACTACAGTGCGTCGGAGTAAGAATCGTGCTGGTATTATTGAATCTAGAGCTCCTGTATGTCCAGAGTGTTTGGAGGAGTTCTGTGACACTGCAGCATGTCAGGATTTCCTCTATGAGTGTTACTTCCGTAGTGATTCCAGACAAACTGCTGATATTGAAAATGGTAATGGTAATGGAACAGGACGGCGAAAAATACATAGCAAGAAACGTAGTAGGGGAATTAAGGGAAGAGGAGCGACTAATATATCAGTCAAAAGGCAAAAACGAGGAAAAAAGAAAAGGAAAAAAATTAAGAAGAAAGGTGGTATTGAAAATGAAGACAATAAAATTGGAGAAGAAGAAAAATTGACATAATTGCTCAACATAGAATATTTGTCTCCCAATGAATTCCTATTTTTTAAGAACAAATAATTTACACGTCATTTATTTTCTTGTAATTATACAAATAAATTAACAAAACCTAATAAAAATAGAGCACACAAAAAAATTAATGCTAAAATCTTCAATTGTATGTGGTCACACTATTTATACTAATTTTTGTCACGTGTAAACATTTGCCAACCTAGGTTCCTTAGCACCCTGACGAGGCTTATATAATCTGCAGAAATATTACTCATACCATATTTTCTTCTTTATTGTTTAATTTTTGTAACCATATAAGCATAGCACGAAGTAATATTTGGTAAGTACATTGTTCTTTGTGTTCATTTATTTGTAGGATTTGTAACTCTGAGATTAGCATATAGGCGGATGTTTTCTATAGCTTTATGTAAAGTATTTAGTAAGCTATTATTCCTATAATTGTTAGGATGATGTGAATTTTGTTTTTTAAAATGCAGTTTTCCAGTGCAATAATTGTTCATATGGAAATATTCCAATGTTATATTTAGCAGTATACACATATTGTATTTAAGTAACTAAGGTATGTCAGATTAAATATTTCAAACACACATAAGAAAATTTCGATATTTACCTAATCTCTTCTAGTTATTTTAAGATTTTGTAATTTTTCAGTTATTATTGATTTATCACTAATAAAAATTCTAATACATACAATCTCCTTTATCCATTTAAATCAAGCATTAAAAACATTGGAGATTGTTTAACTCTTAAATATCTTTCTGGTTTAAGATTGGACATTATCCCAGCATATTGTTGTAATGAAATCTTTAAGGCTGTACTACAAGATTGTGTTGTAAAAATATGATATTGTGATGGTTAGTTGCACCATCTTTTTCATGTGTGGATGATTTCTTTGTATCATTCTGTTTGTTACTATTTGTTTCATTGCATTCATGTTTGTTGATGTTGTCTAGCACTGTACAAAGCAGATTAGGTGTAGTTTATTATTCTAATACACTCCATCCTCAATCTTTGATGAGTGGCACATGTTCAAATTTTGTTTGTCATCTCCTTGAAATAGTTGTAGTTCTTTCTACAGCTCCATTAGCAGCTATGGCCTCTTGAGTCAGTCAGTGGCTGATTCATATTGACCAAGATGACTACACATTGGGTTGGTGCAACTATGTACAGCATCATAGAACTTACTGGCTAGCTACGTTCAGCAATTCCCACATTTCCTGATGCATCAGTGAGAAAGAAGGTTAGGTGGGCAGGTATAGTGCCCATTTCATCCTCTGTTGTGTAGTAACTACAGCTTAAGACCAGCCTGTTACTCATAACTTTCACCACAAATTCTCTATCATTTACCTCCCTACCCCAGTAATGCGGTGATTCTTTTGTATTCAGTTTCTTTACTATGTAAAGTAAAATTCAGAAATTCCAGATTGGTAGTTTTCTTATTCATGTGTCTTTAACAATTCATTTAATGGGAAACAAAAACCATAATGAAAAAAAGAAAATTATCTCTTTACACAGATGGTAGAAGAATGACAAAAAAAAAAAAATGCAGAAATTTTTTGAAATATTCGGGACGCCGACGTTTAGAAAACTCGTTTTTTGAAAGAGCTGGCGAAGTATGTGAACCGATTTTGACGGAATTTTTCTACCGTGTTGTTAATTTGGCAGGGAGTACCATAGGTTACTTTTTATCTTTGAAATCTTTAAGGTTCTGAACAAAAAAATTCTTCAAAAATCTTTAAAAATATGATAGAAGTCGTGAAAACCCGCAAGTCTTATTTAATCGTGAAAATCGTATCTAAGCCTGTCCATCAGATTTCAAGTAATACGCGTACAGACAGGCGGAGTAGGACAGAAACATTTTTCATTTTCTAAACGCTAAACCAGACCAAATGCCGACTAAATTTCATCACAATGCGATAAGCCTTTTTGACGTGACTGAGTAACAAACCTTCAGTGTTTCAAATTTATAGTAGTGAACGACTAATGATCTTTGTACTAATATCAGAACTCAGAATTTTATTATTACATTTGATTTGTGCCCGCAAGAATCATTATTATCAACGAAATCGCGGGTACAGCTAGTAATAAATATGAAGTGACAGAGGGGAAAAAATAAGGTAAAAATGCTTGATTAACGATAAAGAATGGATGTGCATCATATCATAATAATCAAACATTAAAATCAAATCATTTATTATTACACTGAAGAGCCAAAGAAACTGGTATAGTGACCAAAATAGGTCAAAATTTTGGTATTTGTTTACAGTTATTCGTCTATACCTCCTTCCTGATGTGTCCTAGCAAGAAATACTTATTTCCAATTTGAAAGAGGACTAATTTTCATACAACTTTCGTACTACAAATTTTTTCTAAACTCAAAACTGAGCGAGCTACAGTTCTTCGAAAATCAGCAAAATTTCACATTTTCCTAAAAGTTGGGGTTTTAGCAACTTTGCCCCTCAAAATGAGCTGGAACCCCTATATATATATATATATATATATAATTGATATATATATATATATATATATATATATTCCTGTATATATATCCTATACTTTGATTACTGATGGTCAGTTCAATAGCATTATTGGCCGGGAGATCGCGAAGGATTGTTCGGCGGGCAAGTTTACGATACGCCGCGCAATGCGCCCCTTTGTGGCTATTTGACGTAATCAGGTAATAATACCGGGTATAGGGAACGTACAGCTTATGGTAGATCCAAAACCTCAGAATCGTTCTGGCTTACTTCGTATTACACAGCAAGATGTGGCAGAGCTGAAGGCCGGGTTAATGGGTTTTGAAAATCACAGCTGAGACCGAGATTTCGATCTCCAGGCAGACGCTTTAACCACTGAGCTACCAGATAGCTCTATTACTGATGATAATAGATCGGAAATGGATGCATAATGTTATGGTGCAGAGTTATTATGTCAAAATAAATTCGTAATAAGTCATAAATTGTCCATAAATTATTTGTGTCTCATTCATCCATTGCATTAGGAACAGCTTCCTCGAGGTCCAGGAACTCTTCCTCTTCTTCATCTATTTCATTCTCAGGAATGTTTTCACGAGACAGGCCAGAGCAGTTTTTGCAAACGGCTGAACAGTGCAGTCCTGATTAGCGACAGCTGCATAGAATACAAAGTTTCATGCAGGAACATGGTACAAACTTCTGAGTAAACTCAGGTGCAGCATCTTTTATAATTGTTTTTTTTTCCTTATGGCTTTTCGCCTCGTCTCCGTCAGGGTCATTAGAGGCAGGGTGGGACTGAGAACAGGGAACGGGTAGGAATTCTGGCACGGCCTTTTGAATGAAGCATCTCGGCATTCCCCTGGAGTGATTTGGGGAAACCATGGAAAACCCAAATCAGGAGATGTCCGGACGGGATTCAAACCAGCGTCCTCCCGAATGCGTTTATTATTGTAACTGTAGTAAGACTGGACGAGCCTTTGCTTCATCCCCAAGACAATGAGTAAGTTTCCCGACCCAACCATAGTTGCACTTACTTGGTGGTACATGCATATTGAGTGAAACGTTGCCGCAGGTTTCGTAAACATTGTGTATCTGAGCCTCCAAATGTTCCACAAGAAATTTTTTCGTACCGTTCAAGATGATCTGTTCTCCTGAGTGTTATCCAGATTCTAGTCTCCGGAGGCTAGGAGTTCTAAGAATTTTTCATGCATGTTACTTTCAGATGTTGTTGGTGTTGAATGAGGCAGCAGAATATTTTTCCCATAGCCGAAATATGCTGATATTGTATCACATCCTGTAAATGCATGGATGAAAAGGATACATGTGGGTTCAAACTTGAAAGAACTAGTTGAGTACCATAAACCTACCTCCTTGCCTTTCCCTGGTTTATAGAAGTATAACTTCTCGTATGTGTTACCAGGGCCCATTAGAAAAACGAGAAATCCAATATACTCACTTAGAATTACCACATCGTCGGATTTTGCTGCTTGGGAAATAGCTGCGTCAACGATCAATCCAGCTGCATCTTGTTTTGCCTGTTGAACTTGAATGCCTCCTTTTTCAATTTTTGTATTAGTATTAACACTACACGGTTCTTGCTGCTCTCATTTGCTGCGTCACTGAAATTGATCTCTGCTGAAGTATCTGAAGTTTTCAAACTACAAAACCTTTCAGATGACTTTATTCCTCTCGGCGCAGCATCACTTCAGTATCCGTCAAATATAACTGTGATGTTAGATCTATAGTTCGTTGTCAAATAGGTTTCATATTTTCAACAGATGCATCCAAGGTCTTCACTACGATGCCACATAACCTCATGCAGGAGGCATCCTCCGTCCACAACTAAACTTTTTATATTGAAGAGATTTAAATGCTCCGTATAGAGACAATTTTGTTCCCTTGAAGTACGGAGCGAATTCAAATGGAAAACAGTGTTTCAATCCATTAAAACGGAAAAGAAATGGATTTATGACTAAGTTTTGACTTATTATGACTTAATTTTGACTGCGTAAATAAATTTTGTGCCATAACATTATGTTTTCATTTTTGCAAATCCGTTTTTCAAACTAGCACAAATACCATCAGTGATAGAACGGACTGGTAGCTCAGTGGTTAAGGCGTCTTACTGGAGATCGAAATCTCGGTTTCAGCTGTGATTTTTAAAGGCCATTGTTCCGACCTTCACCTCTGCCACAGCTTGCTGTCTAATACGAAGTAAGCCTGAACGATTCTGTGGTTTGGGCTCTACCTTAAGCTGTAGATTCCCTTTACTCGGTATTATTATCTGGTTAGGTTAGATAACCACAAATGGGAGCGCGGGGTTTATCGAAAACAATATCACCTGGCGACCGAACAATCCTTTCTTGTTAGGACTCATCAGAAAGAGTTATAGACCAAGTACCAAAATTTTGACTTTTTTGGCCACAGAATATTGTGCATAGGGTGTTGGAGGTCGAAAACTTGGTTTCTGCATTCTCTCACCAATATATACAAATTTTCTACGTGATTAACCCTTTTTACGACCCCGTTACTGGACTAAGTAGGCTTCACACATTTAGCGGTATTTCGCCTCAACTCCTCTCCTACCTTCTTGGTTAAAACAAATTCATGTATCATTTCTTTGGTAGATTCGCAATTAGAGCTGTAAAAGTAACGAGAAATTCTGTACCCTTATGTATTCGTTAATAAACCAATCAATACCCGTTACTTTCGAATCGTTACTCGTTACTTTCGGTACAATTGAACAATAGCATGAAGCATTGTACCGAGTCGCACCGCGTACGGGTATCGTATCGTTTCGTTACTCGTTACTTTCGGTACACTCGTTACTTTCGGTACAATCGAACACTAGCATGAAGCATTGCATCGCATTGTATCGCATACGGGACAACTTCGTTCGTACTTGGTAAAGTTAAAGTAAATTGTTTATTTAATAAAATAAGTTTAGCTAAGTTGTACATTAGGATAAAACTTAAAGTCAAGTAATTAGCACATGGATCTTACGAAAAACCTCTGAATGTACACTTGACTTACTGTAATTAATATTATATACGAAAGAATAATCCAATTTCGAAACAAACACCAGTTTGAATACAAAAAGAAAAAAGATATGCAGTGACGATAACTAATGACGATTATTTTTTAAAATAGCCTGAGCAAAACCCTGCGTAGAAACCTGATATGATAATGCGACATGTATTTAACAAATATTATAATCTCATCAAATTATTTCGTTTTTAAATAGTAGGTTTCACCACTGTCTTCCTTTACAGTTTTCATATAATTTTTTAAAAATTGTTAATCTTTTTGCGATAGGTTTGTTAAAATAAATGTGGACATACTATCAAATCGGACCTGCAGGCAAAATAATATTGACTCCCGCATTAATTGTTTCATTTTAAAACTATCGATATTCAAAACTTTTAAATCAATAACAAAGGTTCAGGAGTAGATTAATTGTTGTTGCGTCGCGGTTACAACAAACATTAAACATCAAAGCCAGAGCCGCATTGATGATTGATCACATGGATCCTGCGGTAATAATACAATAATTAACATCAAGCAAAAGGAATAAAGTCATTGTAACTTATTCTTTGTTTATGGAATTCTGGGACTGCAAAAAAGGGTTGCTAGATTTGTTTATGGCAATTATCACAGAATGCAATCAGTAACAGATATGATAAAAGAGCTGGAATAGGATTCACTGGAAGACAGGAGGAGGGTCATGGGACGTATATTGTTGGTGAGGTATGGAAACAGATTGGTGTAAAAATTAAATGTAATGCTTGGAAGGTAAAATATGACCATGACCACAATCTTGCACTAGATTTCAGGCACAAAGATTTAGGAAGATTCTCTTTTTAGGTAAGGCTGTGGTCACAGTGGATGCGTGCTCTGACGACCTATAACGCATGCGAAAATGTGCGCGCTCGTCAGTGATGTTGTGGTCACAGTGTATCAGAGATGGCCGTGCGCGCTCGTCAGTGTAGTTGTTGTCACAGTGAAAATCGGAATTACTCGTTTATTTCATTAAAAATGTAAGGTGGATGGATGGTTTTAGATAATTCTGTACGAAGACCCTTCTTGTTGGAAAATGAAAAAGAATGTTGGATTAGTGATATTAGCAGGGAAATTCAAGGAGAATTTGCTTTACTTTTCCCTGATCTAATCAGAGATGATGAAAAATTCTCGGCTACTTCAGAATGCGGCCAGAAAAATTCAACTATATTTTACACAGAATAAGTTCGAAACTTGATAAACAGAATAATTTCCGTAATTGCATTGCACCTATGGAGAAACTAACAGCTACATTAAGGCTTGCGTGATATCTGGCATCACGCGTATTGTCACAAGAGCTTATTAAAAAGGTTTGTTCACATGGGCCGTTCAGGACCACGTTAAGCCTTCGTCTTGGATTGAATTTGCTTGGTGTGTATAACTAGAGTTGTTAGCCCCTGAGGGGACCTACAGTTTAACGTGGAATCTGAACCACCATTAGGACATATTTCAAATTTCACAGCAAGCTGTGCAAGAGATGAAGGGCAGGTTAAGGGCCTTTGAAAGGCATTTGAACTGGGAAACATTCAGTTTCAAATGAGACACCTTAATCACTGAACCATCAGGCTGATCGCTTATTCAATATAAAATAAGAATTTTTCTTGCATTAAGTTACGGTTATAGGAATTTATTGGTTTAATAATATAAACTATTTGTTCCAAGTTATTTATTACTAGCAGTTACCCGCGACTTCGTCCGCGTGGAAGAGTGTTGTAATATAAGATTTTCTTGAGAGGTCTGGTCGCTCAGTGGTTAGGGCGTCCCCAGCTTGAATACCAGTCTCGGAGATGATTTTCATAGGTCCTTAGCTCACTCAACCTTCACCTCTGACACAGGTTGTTAGGTGATGTGAAACATTGAACTGTAGGTCCTCTATGCCCAGTAGGATTACTGCGTTAGGTTAAGCGGCTACGAAAGGGGCTGACTGCGTAGGCGTAATCAAGCCTTGCCACCAGGTCAATACGACCATGCAATTTATTTTAGAGCTATTTTTATTGGTAATAGTAGTAATAAATTAATAAAAATATATTTGTTCCAAACAACTTCATCGAACTTTTAAAACATATTCTGTATGTTAGGAGTATTTTCAGTTTAATACATCGGTATATACAATATTGTAGGACTTGTTATTTTCTGAAAAAACATGTAAATTTTTTGCACTCGATACTCGCGAGCAGGCAACTTATAGTTGACCAAAGGAAAAGCAGTGACTATCCAAGTGTATTCCCACCAATTTCAACGCTTGACCCTGCGATTTATTAATTGTCATTGAAAATGCAGTTTTTAATCGTAACTGTAATGTTTTAAATTGAAAGAGAATATTACAGGGAATAATTCGGATACGCGGAATTATAACGGCTTCCCCTTTAGATGCACCGGTAAGAATTGTCGCCATCACAATGTTCCTAGTTCTGTGATGCGTAATCTGGTACCATTGCAATACCTGGAGGAGGGTTTCATAAGCTCCGTATAAATGAGGTGTATCGCGTTGTAAACGACTTCCAATATTACTTCATGAAACAATTAGTTTCTACGTTAGGCCATTGAATATATTCGTTTTAAGTGAAGGATTTATTAGATATTTGTAGAAATTGAACAGTAAGTAAAAAGCACCGTTTCGTGAATCATAGTCTACTATTTGTACTGATTTATACAAAAATTTTGAACAAAAAAGGACTAGTGAAGTTTTAAATTTTGGCAAAAATAATTTGTAATATTAAAGAGACTGTATAGTAACAAAAAAGAAGACACAGAGGAAATAAATTAAACCGAGATAGAATGGAATCCGTAACATTTTTATAAATACGACATTTCGGGCACCGGCATTTTGCACTTTTAGTAAATCGACTTTCGTGCTGGTATACTCATAGCATTTTACGTTGTTTTTTTCCAAGCTCTGATTTTTCACATTTAGTATGACGCGTATATTACGATCGAAATTATAGTGTAATATTTGAGATGTCATACTATTTTATGTACGCATATGAAAACATCTCTTTGCGAACTTAACAACAGTACCTACCTTTTTTTTTAATTTAAGGTTAAGTACAGATTTATATTTCCTACTTCCAAACTATTATTTTCCAAGTGCATCAATTTATGGCTTTTAAACTAAACACAAACTTGCATATGTAAGAAGGTTTTTGCTTTTATTTCTGAAAAGTAGTGTTTGGGATTTACGTAAAAAGCATAGAGTAAACGTTGCACGGCTGTCTACGAAGTAGGAAACTCTTTGTTGTTTGCGAACATGGA
The DNA here is from genome assembly GCA_031002005.1 of Vandiemenella viatica. Lineage (NCBI taxonomy): Eukaryota > Metazoa > Arthropoda > Insecta > Orthoptera > Morabidae > Vandiemenella > Vandiemenella viatica. The sequence goes on from CM061920.1 coordinate 153,923,277, forward strand.
GGAAGGAAATATATGGAGACGACGCAAGAGACCTTCACCACGCATTTAAGTGTAGCAGGGCGGTGGAGGAGTGGGGGGGCATGGCCGGAGTGGAGGGGGCATGGCCGCTTCCATACAGACACGGGGAATATGTACAAAAAGCTCAAGGGGACCATAGGATAAAGGTGACGCCGATATCCGGTGATGGATTATTATGTAACTCGATATGACAAATAAAAAATGAAGAATAAAATTTTTTGATATCCTGCTTAGTTTTCGAGATATTCTGTCCCAAATGTGAAATGGTTTTGGTTGAAATTCAGAAGAAAAAATTGGTTAAAGTCAAATTTTATGATGGATTCTTATTTAAAAAGACGAGACAAATGAAAAATAAAGAATAACAATTTTCGATATCTCACCTAGTTCTAGAGATATACTGTATCAAAAGTGAGGTGTCTTGAGTTGAAATGGAGAAGAAAAATTTCGCAAAAGTCAAATTTAATGATCGATTCTTACGTAACACGACGAGACAAATCGAAAATAAAGAATAAAATTTTTCGATATCTTGCTTAGTTTTCGGGATATACTGGGAACATCGCAATTGTTTGGAAGCGCAATATCACCGCTGCCGCCACTGCGCATGCGCGAGCCTGCTTCACCAATTTAACGTCACTTCTCCTCCATATATTTCCTTCCTCCATGTTTGCGAATTGATATTAGTGGCAAATTCTAAAAGGACTATGCGGTTTTACGGGATAACATCTATCCTATGTCACTTCGCACGCAATTAACTGATTTCATGCCAAATTTCATTTAAATATGTTGAGTTATTAAGGCGTGATTGATTCTAGAAGTACATCCAAACACACATCCGAAATTTCTCATTTATAGATATATATAGATAGATTAATCATATTTATTAAAATCAAGTACAGCAAGAAGGACATTGTATAAAAATTTAAATAGAAGTTAAAGTCTTTCCCTTCTGAAGAAATGATTTCGGAAGATTTTTTTACCAATGTAATTTTCCTAACTGTATCAGCTGTATTAATGGAAAGCATATAAGAATCAAATGCTCTCCCCATTTTGGTTCATTGTTTTTCAACTACAAGCAGTACTACTCCATCGTGCTTCAAGCAGTTGCTGATACAAATTATAAATTCATCTACATAGATGTTGGAAGCTATGGCAAGCAGAGTGATGACGGATTTTTTACTAAAAGCTTGATATTTCATTACCTTGAAAATAATTCACTACATGTTCCTGAACAAAGACCTCTACCAGGTTCTTATATTATCTTGCCTCACGTTTTACTAGCAGATGAAGCTTATCCACTGTAGCCATATTCATTGAAACCCTATTCTCGAAGAGATTTACGAGGAGATAAAAAACATTTAATTTTAGACTTTCGGGAGCAAGGAGAGTAATTGAGTGTGCTTTTGGCATACTAAGTCCCAAATGGAGGGTACTGATGAAGGAAACAGAGATACGCCCTGAAATCATTGATACAATTGTCAAATGTGTTTGCCTGTTGCACAACATAATCATCGATAAAGAAGGCTTGTCGCAAAACACGCAACACCAGATCTCTGCAAATATTGATAGTTATTCCTTACAATCACCAAAACCATCCCGAGTAACTAACACGGCCAGCATCAGAGCTTATGAAATCCGTGAGGATTTGAAAAGTAATTTTTGGATGTCCAAACGAACGTCGATTGAAATAAAATGCACTGCAGTCTTTATAGTAATCGATAACAGTTAATAGTTGTAACAATTATAAATTACTAATTATAAACGATAGATTGTAAATTATAGCTAAATTAGCTTTTAATTTTTGATAGATAATTTTTGATGTAGCACTTGGTATGTTACTTCAGTGATAAAAAATAAATGGTAACGCATTATTTTAACAACACAATGCAAAGATTGTTAGGTCTAAAAAAAAAAAGTTATAAATACGAAATGATGATAATATGCAAGAATAATATTCAAATTTTCATGATTTTTGTTTTTAATCCTATTTTATTTAAGTTAACGTTGGACATCCACATGACTCATTTAATTTTGATGCGATTCCTTGCCACAACGTCGTCGGCACATCACGGTTATGCTACTCTTTTGAGGTCTGATCCCACAAAGCTTTTCTCTCACAAACTAAAGAAATCAACCTCTGTATTCATTTTGGACGTACGTGCACGCAGCAAACACCAAACAGACTTGCTTCCAGACAGGGCCGGCGGATAATGTGGGTATGGTGGGTAGCAGTACCCACCCGGAATTTGAGTGCGACTGAGTGTTCATAAAGGGAAGAAATAAAAGAAAGAATGAGAGACCAGAACAGGTAAGCATATTAGTTTCATTATCCAAAAAGAGTGTAAAATAGGCTATGTATCCACAACAACGCCATGAGAGAAACGCAAAATTCCTTTGATGTTTCAACAGAGATAACCAACCAAGCTATCGCCTACTGAGCTCGATCGACGGCAAAGAGTCGTTCTGCGTGAAAGCAAGAATGTTACGGTAAAATGTCGTACATCCAAACCGTCATGCGTGAAAGCCGACTTAGTGTATTTCGAACGCGCTTCGGCTAAATCCGTGTGTATTATCGACAAAAATGTTCATAAGGATAAATTCTTGGTCAAGCTATAAAGGAGAAACGAATCAAGTGTAAATAATGCTAGAAGAGAGCAGCAGTAAGTATGTGGGGGATAAATTTGCTTCGCCCTTAGACGTAGGTCCATTGGAAATTTGTTCAGTCAGCTGACAGTCTTATTTTTGTTCATCACTATATCCACAAGTATACAGGTAATGAATATTAACGCGTATATTCTAGAGATGAAACGGAAGTTATATTATGGAAGCGGAAACAGAAGCAGAAGTTATATGAAAAGTTGTAAAAAATGTAAATTGGTGTCACTGCTCTTAATTTACTTCCCAGTTACTTCTATTTAACAAAAATGTCAAGTGAAATAATGTTTATTTTAATAATCAATCAGGGAGTAGCTGACTTTAAAGTAAATAATAATAAGAATAATAGTTTTCTAATAGTTGTAACTAATATTCGAAAGTTAAAAATGGAAAATTAATTTTAAAAACAAAAGCATAGCAGCAATACTGAATGACAATAATATGGAAAATTTGTGAATGTTAATTTACCACTACTTAGGAGGCTCTTCTTTCGATGTAAGTCGTATTTGCTACTGAACCAGACTGACATTAATATTTTCTTTCTTGTTCCTACAACTTAAGAACTGTATTTAGTTTCTCACACTCTTCAAATTCTGGAAGCATACATGTCAAATAACTTTCTAAAACAGTGGTACAATGGCAGAAATTCTTTTTCACATAACGTACACTTTACCAAAGATTAATTTTTTTCTCCAGATCGGACTTGGTTTCATTTTGAGAGTACTGGTTATACAACAAAATACATAATTAGCGGTTAAACTGTCACCACATTAGTTCTCTTCATACCAACTACGCTGAAGCATTAAAAAACGTTGATAATATTAACGTGGTACAATCGATATCTCATTCAAAACAGATGTTCGATAACCCTAAGAGTTGTCGAAAATATTTAATATCTTGAAGGCCTTGGCGAGAAAAGGTTTCTTGTGAGAGGAGCCAACTGCGATGAAAATTCATGGCATTTTTAAAATCTCGAGCTGAGGATGTGGCTGATCTAAAATAGTGGCTGGAAAGAGATGGTTATAAATAGCTTCATAATGACTGTCATAATGAAATTCTTGAACCGATGGCTACTACAATATAGTCTGGAATCTTGCAAGAAGCAGCATCATCTTGCCTGAGAAGCATTTCGGAAGATTTCATTGCAAGTGAACATTTTATTGGATTGTATTCAGCTGCGAAGACCAAAGCAGAAACCTTATTTGATCCGGTCACAAGTTGGCGCTCTCAAAAGGATACGAAGAGGCTTTTAATGTTTCTGGAAAAATAAAAGGATTTCAGTCACGAATACGCAATGAAGAGCCTCGACCTTTATTTGTGTATTGTAATGCCCATAATCTTAATCTTGCTGTACGAGATGGAATTGAGAGAGTTATAACAGAAAGAATATTCATAGAAACTATAAAAGATTTGGCAAACTGCTTGCGAGACTTGCTGAAACGACTTCGACAGTTGAGTAACTGCAAATCGGAATATAAAAAGGAACTAATGATGACTTGCCTTTCTTGCAGCCTATTGTCCAGCAAGTTATTTCTAAACATTACAAGTTAAATCAAATTCTTTAAATTATGGTTTTATATTTGTAAGCATATCTACACATTTTTACACATGGTTAGTGAGAATCAGTATGAGAAAATTATCAGCAGCAAATACAATTTTTATACGATCATTCTGCAACAGAGAAGTAGATAACGCTGTCGCTCCTAAGGCTACATGGAATCGTTTAAGTGTATTTTGTATTTAACGATGACGATAGAAATTTTTAATTGCTTCGAAATTTTGAATGCAGATCTCCAGAAATAGAATCTATATGTTGTTGGATCGCGTGAGAAGATAGAAGCAATCACCGACGATTTTTACTGTGTTCGAGATTTAAAATTCGAAGGAATTTGGCGAATAAGTACGCAATAACTAACTTTGAAATCAACTAACCACAAATCCCACATCAGCGTAAAATTCTCATCGTCTCGACGAAGGTGGAAGCGACGATCTCCGATTCGAAACAGCCCAAGATTTTTTTCGGTAAATCTTGTATTGAAGTTTATAATCAAGTACTCGTGTCGTTAAAGAGTCGAATCCACAATGATTCCATCTACTTCTTAAAATTGTGAGAATGATTCGCCGTGGGACAGCCCGCAAATATTGAAATAGTTGTAAATTTCTATAACCATGATTTTTACCAAGAAAGATTTCTGAGTGATAGAGACATGCTTTTGCAGCTTTTGAAGAGGCAAAAAAAAAAAAAAAAAAAAATAATTATAGGACTTGTAGATTTTTCACAAAAGTACAAACAGGCTAGATGACTCATACCAGAGTTACGATTACTGGGTCGTCCTGTTCGAATTAATGAAGTTTTCGTCTTATACCAACTCAAGACTTACCCAGGATCGACAATATTTCAAGACAGACTCAGTAATATCGCAATACTACATGTATATGGTAACCTGACAGACGAACAATATTTGGATAAATTGTTGAATCAGTTCATTTCCAAACAAGCATACTGAATAATAAATTAAAAATATAATTTTTGCATAAAACTAAATTTAAATTGAATAAATTATGTCTTTTAATTCATTTTGTAGTTTTTATCCGAATGAATTTATATTATGAATTTGTTTGTAGAATTATCACTATTATTATTTTAGGCAAAATAACCAAATAACATTTTCAAGGGAATCTCCCCCCCCCTCCCCCACTAAATGCCTGACTACCCACCCGGACCGAGCATGAAACGCCGCCCCTGCTTCCAGAGTCTGGTCGTGCCCGCGCGCACGCCAACTCACTTCCACTGTGACCACACTGACCTGATTTGCTGTGTTTGTTTCACTCCGGCGAACATGCGCGAGCGCGCACGTCCAATTGGTCGTCAGTGCACGCATCCACTGTGACCACAGCCTAAGGGTTTCAGGGACTGGAATAAGTTACTAAGAGAAATTATGAATAATTTACCAAAAATGTTGAAAGAATTTAAAGTTAAAATTTGTAGAGGGCAAATGTAGGTGAATGCAGGAAAGGGAGGAAGATGGATGTGTAGGGAAATTGTCACCGGAGCGTGCGCACCATTGCAATTTTATTAAATATTATTAGAACATAACAAGTGCAGATATGTATATCCAAAACCATTAGAAAACTCTTTTATATTGTGAATTACACTATAAAATAAAGTAGAAGGTATCAATTCTTAAAATAAACAAATTTCAAAAATATTTGAAATTAAAAACCTCACTAATGAACTATCAATGGAAAAACAGTAACTATCTCAAATTATCCATACAAATTTTAATGTTAAACAAAATAAAAAGTACAAAATTAGTATTTACGTTGGCAAAATTAGTTACCTGCAGGAGCTGGAACGTGTTCGTATCTATACGACAAATGCGAGTAACGAAACATACGAGTAACGAAATGAATTTGTGAGTAACGATTCGGTACTTCGAGTCAGGTGACGAACCTGTTACTCAGTAACGAATACATCCTTACTTTCACATCTCTATTCGCAATAACAAATCATAAAAGAAATATTGTCTTCCACATTATTCAGCCTAATTTGTTTATTATTTTTGTTTATTCAATGGTACAACTATCGTAGGATGTAGAGCCAAACGATCCAAATCTAAGCTACCTCCACATTAACTGCAGCTTGTATCATTTTGCTCAGTATGAAATATTTCCATGTTATTAAAATGTGTCATAGCATTTTTAATGAAATGCTGGTCAATACAGCCTACGACTTTATCTAACCCTTGAAAATATGTTTTACATAAAAGTGAGTTGACAAGGAAAATTTATGCGGTTCACTTGTTTATCTTTTTAGGTATCCTTATTTTTTGAGTTTTATGTTCATCCAATTCCAAGATAAAACTAGGTCCAGAGTCGATTTTTCATGTGTTTAGCTGCATTCAGAACTTAATTTAATTTAATCGCTCCGGTGGTAATTTCCCTACACACCAATTTTCCCCCTTTCTTGCGCCCACCTACATTTACCCTCTACAAATTTCAACTTTAAATTCTTTCAACGTTTTTAGTAAATTATTCATCGTTTCTCTTGGCAACTTATTCCAATCCCTGACCCCCTTACCTACGAAAGATAATCTCCCTGCACCCTTGTGCCTGAAATAGAATGCCAGCTTGTGGTCATGGTCATCTTTTCCCTTCCATGCATTACTTTTAATTCTTACATCAATATCTTTCCATGTCTCATCACCAATATGCGCCTTGTACATTCCCATGACCCTCTTCACCCTCCTCCTGTCTTCCAATAAATCCCATTCCAGCTCATTTATGTCAGTTACTGTTTGAGTTCTGCGGTAATTTCCAGAAACAAATCTAGCAGTCATTTTTTGCAACCTCTCCAATTCGTGAATTTGATACTGAAAATGTGGGTCCCATACTACACCGCCATATTCAAGCAATGAGTTGAACAAAGTTTTTTTTTTTTAACCCAAATCCTGTACTTCTCTCATACATTCACTCATCACTCTCTCTAAGTGCAGAATTTTGAAACCCTCTTCTACTACCTGCCCAATGTGTACTGCTCAGTTAAGCTTGTTATTAAATGTAACTCCAAGATATTTACATTTCAAGTCTTCAAGAAGCAATTCTTTCCCCACATTATAATCATAGTCAACATTTAGTTTTTTATCTTGCATCTAATAAGCTGACTCTTCTTTGTATTTATCTTCATCCCAAGTTTACCAACGCAGCTATATATTCTATCCAGGTTATGCGTATAACCAAGGTGTTGCCGATTTATTCTGACAAGGTAAGCCAGATATAGCCTGCCTTGTTTCTTTTAATCCTGGCAGGTTGTACTAGATATAACTAGTCTGTCAGTTGATTGGTTTTGATGTTAAATTAAAAAAAACATACATACTCTCCAACAACAAAAAATATTTAATAAACCAAGATAGATAAATGCCATATCATTTTTAATACACTCCGCGCTTTCTATATCACCTCAGCGATCACCACACACACACACCGCGTGACTTGTTTTTCTCCCCTCTGGTCGCGGACCAATGATTATTATAACAATACTACCCAATTACATGGAGGAATACCATGTCCAACTACATTACAATATGAACTGTTTATGGAATTCGTGTGCGAGTACATGTATTCAAATTATTACATTGTCCATTGGTTAAATAATAATTATAAATTACAAAAAACTATTTACCATACAAGTGGGTTGGTAGCATATATGTTACAAGGTCACCCTGCAGCTGTTTACAGTCCTCTACCGTTTTGATCATTTTATATAGCATTATGTTATCTGCAAACAATCTAATTCTTGATAGTAAACCATCAACACAATTATTCATTAGAATAATGAGCAGCGATGGTCCCAATCATGGAGGAAAGAAATATATGGAGACGACGCAAGAGACCTTCACCACGCATTGAAGTGACGCCGGGCGGAGGAGGAGTGGGGGGGCTAGGCCGCATCCATACAGACACGGGGTATATGTACAAAAACCTCAAGGGGATTCTAGGATAAATGTAACGCCGCAATGTGCTGATAGATTATTATTTAACTCGATGAGAAAAATAAAAAATAAATAATAAAAATTTTCGATATCTCGTCTAGTTGTCGAGATATACTGTCTCAAAAGTGAGGTGTCTTGAGTTGAAATGCAGAAGAAAAATTTCGCAAAAGTCAAATTTGATGATGGATTCTTATGTAACACGACGAAAAAAATCGAAAATAAAGAATAAAATTTTTCGATATCTTGCTTAGTTTGTGGAATATACTGTCTCCAAATTGAGAAGATTGGGTTGGGACTCGGCCTGGACCTAAAATTAATTCTGCCAAAGCCACAATGAATTACATGGTGGACATGCGGAATGGATATTTTAGTTTTATTACTACCACTGGGGGTTAGGTTGAAATGCGGCCTAGACCAAAACAAAAATAGTTATCTTGTTAACATAAATCGTAAGCTTAATTGGGAATAGCTGGAAGTAGTTTCCATCGCTATACATATTTTGTCACTAACATGGTTCTCATGAAATTACTAACAATAATAGATAAATTCTTTGTCCCTTATACAACACAAGATGGCATTATAAAACACTTATACACATTAGAAAATGAAATAATCACAGCAACAAACACAATGTAAACTCGGCATTTGTATGGATTCGTAATATGGCCGTGTCGCCACCACGCATGCGCAGTATCAGCCGAGAGTTTAGAGGCGGCGTCACAGATTTAACGTCATTTCTCCTCCATATATTTCCTTCCTCCATGGTCCCAATAGGCTACCCTGTGGTACTCGCATTTTTACTTCCAGACAAAAAAAAGTATCAAATTTTTGATAGTAAAAAGAGGTTCAAAAGACTGAAGACATTTTAAAAACTTTTTTTTCGCCCCGCAATCTTCTTTTTGATTCATAATGTAGTTGAAAACACATAACAGTACAGTATAATTGTTTAGAATAGTTTTCAAGGAAGATTTACGACAATACCATCTTGTTCGGCAAAGCGGCTGTAGAGAAACGTTGTGAGCATAGCCAGCTGTCTATAGTGATTCAAAACAAGCTTGGCGTTTCAAAGACAATAAGCTCTCTTACTAACCCTAAAAAATATCTTATTGCAGATATTTCTTTCGTTGTGTCTTGAACAACCAGATTTAACGAATGGGGGATACAATGCTCATGAATTGCCCTTTCTTAACCCGCTACTGAAGGGCATGATACACTCCACTAGCATTAGCAGCGCCATCTGCACATACATTCCTACACATCTTGATATTTATGTCGAAACTGCTTAATTTGTCACTGAAAATTTCAAACAAAATTTCGAATGTTGTTGTCAAGGCCGATAAAAGTTTCGTGTATTTTAAGCTTTTGGTTCACTTAACGAAAACAGAACGTGTCTTTTTCATTATTGGAAATGTCACCAGTTTATCAAATAGTAGTACAAATTTTGTACCATTTTGGTTATTTTATGCAGTACTGTTTCACTCAAGATTGTACACATTACGTTGATGATATCGTGTGACAACCACCCACATCTACTGCGATAAAGCCATGAGTTTAAATCGGCCCAATGGCTAGGCCTTTGTTAACTAAAAAACGAAGATTTGAAATCATTTTTAAGAAGGCTTTTCTTGCTGTTTTCATATCTTCAAATTTACTTTTTCATAAATATGCAGTGTAAATTAACGTCAAATTCCAAATTGACTACACACAAAAACAGTGAACGTTGGACTTCATGTTTTTTAAACCTTTCTAAAGCTTGATTCCATGATGAAAAACCACATTGAGAGAATGACTAAAAAGACTCCTCATCTATTCATGATTTTTTCGGCGCAGAAACGCTACTAAAAATAGTTTATTTACAGATCTAGCAAAACACTTTAACTATATTTGCATCATATAACAACTAAGGAAAAATAGTCTACCACTTACTTTGAAAATTGCTCCTTTTCTTCTCTTTAACTGAATTTGGAGAAATAAACTTTTCTGGTTGGATTTGTTGAGCTGTACTCAACTCAGAAAAGCTGCTGGTGCAGGAATCTTCAGGTTTGGCACCTTAAAATTTCGAACGACGAATTTATCTATTGAAACTAATAATTTTCGGAATAAACATGATAGCAACACGCGCAGTGCGCTTTCAAAGCACAGGTTTATTTACTTCATTTACCGTCTCAATTGACATTGAGTCATTTGCGGCAGAACCGAGAACCGCTCCACGCGGCACGGCGGACGGGTGAGTTGCGACGAGTCCAGATCTAGAGCTAACGTGCAGTTGCTTGACTTGCTTGTGTGCGTGCTCGTCACAGTTTACACCTACACTTACTTACCATACAGTAGATGGTGCTAGGCATGACCTAACGTATTGCTTACATTCTCCTTGGGCAAGACATCGCAAGCAAGCGCGATCTCGTCGAGACGACTTGCCTCGTGGCGTGTGAGGTAAGAAATACAGATAGTTTACTGATTAGTTTCGATGTTCATGGGTGCTTTGCACCCACTATTTAACTCTCGTGAGTGCTGGATTCCCCAAGCACCCCCACAGTCGGTGCTGTAGATATGATGTGCAAGGAATGGGGTCAAAGAGAAACTAACAATTGCTTAAAGATGATGATTACTGTGATTAAATATACAGACAGGTTGAGTGTTTAAACTAGGGACAACAATATGAGGAGAATGTAAAAAAAAATGTTGTCAAATACAGATAAAAGTAAATTCTGGTGAATAAAACAGAATACATATGGAAAATCGGTTTATAAATATAGGGCAATAAAACCATGGAGGAAGGAATATTTGGAGACGAAATAAATCTAAATCTGTAAAACCTCATATAAAATCTCGTCTCTTACTGCGCATGCGCGGCGACCATAGGATTCGCCCCAAAACATTGGGCTGTTTGCACTGTGCTTTTTGCTGTGAACATTTCATTTTCTAATATTTCAAAGTTTTTTATAATGTCAGGTTATGTTGCATATAGTTACACAAACAAACAAGATAGTAAACAACCTAGAATAACGTTTCGTAACTAAACACCATTGTAATTATTGTTCTTGAAGTGTTTGATAGATAACTGCAAGATTAGAGCCTATCGCTATGAAGTTATTCATTGCTCTCAATAGGATGATATCTTTATCAAATGTTTGTTGGTGTAGTATAGACAATTAGCATATGTTACTATTTTTCACCTAAAGAGCTAGCCTTATTATAGACAAGTGTTAATTTTTTTTAAATTTAAGCGGGTCAAGTTTACATCGCGACACTTGAATATAGTATTCTGCAGGCTTTACTCAAGTTTCAGTTTACACTGAAAGTGTGCTATGAAATTAATTGTGATAATTTGTGCTGTGCGAACTACTAAACGTGATTATATAAACGTTGTTGCCCGAAATGTAGTTCACGATGCATTTCATGTGTTTAGGTGTGTCTACATAGTTTGATTTTGTAGCGGCAATATTGATGGAAATGTGGGTAGGTCGAAATGCGGCGTGTACCAGAAGGGTACAAACAATTTATTTATTATTAGTTGTTACTAATTTCATGAGCACCATGTTAGTGACACAACGTGGATCGCGGTGTAAGCCACTCCCATCTAAGCTTTTGACTTGATATATGGTAAGAAGATAAATGCACTAATGTTGCTAGCAAAGTTAAACAGGCCACTAACAGTACAATATCTTCTGAAAAAGCTCAGAAGCTATGAGGTCTTTTCAAGGGTTCTTTTTTTTAAGTAGTTCTAAATATTGACTTAACCTAACCTAACCACCCTAATTTGAAGGTGAAGGTCCCTTGCGTCGTCTCCATATATTCCTTCCTCCATGAATAAATCACCACTCACCATAGACACTAGCAATACATGAAAAAGATATGAACACACATAAAACGTTGTAATAATCAATTACACAGCCACAAAAAATGTATATATATATATACACATGTATAGGAATTTTTATATGGTACCTGGAATATTTTAACGAATTCTTAGGTAATTTTAGCTGATAATTCGAAAATATCTTCTGTTTTTCTCGATCAGGTCTATTTATTTATTGTAATCATCTCTATTTGGTTCCATTACATTGTAAAACACATTTCTAATATTGTACATGGTCTGATATTAGTGTGTTTTAGGGAAATTAAGCAAGTATGGTTCTTTTTAAACAAACTATAAGATTGCTCGTGGTTTAATTAATATGATAAATAATCAGTCCACGATACAGTTCAGTTTAAACTTGTGTTTATTTTCATAATACATGACGTCAACGATACTGTTTTGATGAATACATACAATCCAATTATTGTTTACAACACTTCTTCCACAGACAATACAGTTCTTGCCCGTCGTAAATTGAGTCGGTGAAAACTTTGCCGAAAAAAACTGTCTCTCTGTCTCGGATGTTTGCTTTATATAAACTCTATCGAAATTTCTAGAACACTTCAAAAGCTTCGATCAGATTATTCTCGAACTTTAACAATACTTAAACAATTGAAACATATTAAAAACAATCAGAATTAATAAATAATCATTTACCATCATTACAAAATGGTCAGAAATGGAAATTAAATATACTTAAACACAAAATTATTCACATTAATCATTTTAAACTGTAGCAAATTGTCCTTTAGACATCGTAAATTGCATTAATACTTGGAATTACGAACATTTAAGCAATTCTCTTGCACAATTCTGTTCTTCAACATATTAAATGGCATTTAAATAATTTCTTTTCATAAAACAAAGTATATACCTTGATTTATAGGATATTGCAAAACAAACCTGCTAGATCAAATTCAACCAAACTCTAGCTTACTATAAGTACTTCATAAAATACAATTCCATTTAATTTTAGGTTTGAGGGCTATTACAAAACCTTATTTTAATCATTTAAGATGTAAACAATAGTTAGCAATAAAGTGTGCGTGATCCACCAACAAAACACAAACAAATATTCAAAATGCAAAGATTTTTTCATATAATATACTATTTGACAATATTAAAAAAAAAATTATAAATTGAACTCATTCTCATGCTTCAGGAAGCTAATTTTTTTCAATTTAGAAAAGAAAAGTGGATTATTTTTAATAAAAAAGCGAAATAAAAATTATACTTTTCTTAATTCTGGTCAAGTGACAGAAAACGCTCTAGGATTGGTGGTCGCTTGAGTGACGTCACACGTCTGTAAACGCTGCGGATGGGAATGGAGCATTTCCTATTATCCAAGTTTTCAACTATTTTTATTGTTTGTTGCTGGTCGTTTCTTGTTATTAATGAAATTTTATTTTGAATACAAAATCGAGAACAATATATAAAAGCCTACATCGGAAAAATATCGAAAATTAACGCCTTATTTGTGGGGTTCGTAATAAAAAAAAATAAAAAAATACAAAAAAATAAAAAAACCCTGACTTTTATTCTACTGATCTTAAGAATGTAACAGTTTCAATTTGAGACTCATTTATATTTAAATTGAAATTTAGAGATTGATTGTTTTGAGTTAGCAAACTATACGTCGAAAAATTTTGTACGCAAAATTTGTGCAGTCATGCTGAAAATAAAGAAAAGTTGTATGGGTGTCGCAAATATGTGCAAACAAATCAAGGTACTGTATTTCTTGTTGCTAATAAGAAGCTCTTTCAAATAAATATAGTAAAAGATCGGTATAATGAATTAAAACTCAACATGAAATAGGCAAAGTAGTTTTTTTAATTAAAAATAATCTCGCTCTGTTTTAATGATGCTATTGTATCACGGAAAAATCATGCGTAAACTTACCTTGAGGCTCGCCAAAAGTAATAGCAACACACAAATCACTAATAACACGCAGAAACACAGCGTAATCATCGACCAAGCTCAGTGGAATTGGCGCGGCAGACTGGAGCTCTTGATTGGTGGATCACAGGAAGCCCATTGTTCAAACTATTTTTTCTATTGTTAAGCGTGAATTCGTGGAAAATAAACCTTTGTTCCGAGTAATATGGTTTATCTACTTTGAATATAAATAACTATTTTGCCTGTGTAGACTATTATCAAAACTGACTTTTGTCCTTCTAGATTTAGAAAATATCACACTGTGCGGCGTCCTCCCGGATGCGAGGCAAGAGCGTTAATCTTCAACCAATGTTTACCAACCCAACTAGAAATCCTGTCCAGATCACCCTGCAACTGCTTACAGTCCTCTATGATTTTGATCCTTTTATACAGCTTTAAATCATCTGCAAACAATATAATTTCAGATAGTAAACAATCAACACAATTATTCATTAGAATAATGAATAGCAATGGTCCCAATACGCTACCCTGTGGCACTCCCATTTTTACTTCCACTTCCTTTGATACCGCATTTCCTACCCTAACTTTCTGTTTTCTACCCTTTAAAAATTCTTCTACCCAGCAAATCACTTTCTCATCCACTCCAATAGTTTTTACCTTATTTACTACCATTTTGTGGCTTACTCTGTCAAACGTCTTTGAAAGATCTAGTTCCACACTATCAATTTGACCTCCCATGTCCATTTCATCTGAAATATCTTGCATATATCCCACCAACTGAGATTCGCATGAATATCCTTGCCTGAACCCATGTTCCCTACTTGAAAACCACTTACGTTCCTCACATACATTTCTGATGTGGTTGCATATCAATCTGTCCATTAATTTACCTACCACTGAACGCAAACTGATTGGCCTGTATTTTTCGACTATATTTCTCACCCCTCCTTTATGTACCGGTACTACTATTGCACTTTTCCAGTCTTGTGGTAAGTAACAAGTATCCAGACTCAATTTAAATAATATTTCAAGATAGGGTACAATGTCACATCCGACTATCTTTAACTCAGTACGTGGTGAAGATCTCTTGCGTCGTCTCCATATAATCCTTCCTCCGTGGTTTCAACATGTTTCTAGATATGTTATAGAATGCCATATGTAATCACTAGAGTTCGGGTTATATGCAACACAACAAGCTATAAATATGGATGCAAATATGCATAAAAAATGCTAAAAAAAATATGCAACATTAAATAATATAAATTGTAATTTTTAGTTTTTTATTTCAAAATCAGCATACAATTATTAAGTAGTTGAATAACATATTGATAAATTCTACATTACACAATTATTTAATCTTTTTTTTTTTACTTTTGTAAATGTAAACAATCAGGCATTGTTCCAAATGTTCAGTGGCAAGAAAGTGTCTCCAATCACACAAAATATTTTTTAAAAAATTGAAAAGGACCGTTCCACATCCACAGAAGTTATTGGATGGTATTTGATTTGTATAATACCTTATCACTTATTGTTTCTGGCCAAAATTCAACCTGCCCCATTAATAAAACTATGAATTTAACACAAAGTTTCAAAGCCTGGATTATTGTTCAACATGTTTTCAAACATTTAAGTTTACACAGGCGTTCATTTGGCAAATTTTATTCATTGAGTGAATAAATTCAGTTGACGCCAAACCTTGAGTCTCAAGCTTTTGAATTCTCACAAGTATGTGGGAAATATGATTGCTAGTCACAGATTAGAACCATTAAAAGCTTCCTTGAACTAACAAACTGCCATAGCCTCGGCATTATCAAAGTCATTTTCTACACCTTTAATGGCCTGGAAATCTTCATTGTAAAACAGTACAGCTTCGTTCATCATTGCCCATCAAGATACCACTAGTTTGGGAGATATAGGCGCGTTTGACAAGGTATAAAGGTCATTTTTAAACAACATTTAATTATTACAGTCTGGGGTAATGACTTCGCCAAAGTACGACCCGGCTGCGGTGCGTGTTTGGAATGTGCCGAAGCCGGTATTGAGTCCGGGAAACGGCCTGAGGAATTTGTTAGGTCGGCCGGGTTTCCGACCGACAAAGTGCCGAGCCAGGTGGCTGGCGCCGCGATCGGGGTTACCGCCGGGCAATCGGTCTCGGGGACTCGATCGCACGGGACCGCCGCGCCGGAGACGCATCGACTGCCGGCCGCCCACGCCTACAAGCCAGTGCCCTCCGCCTATAGTTTAACCACCTTACGGTATAGCCGAGTGGACGGCGCCTCTTGGTCCGTGATCGCCCATGTACAACAACCTATGCGAATAAACAAGTTTTTCCAACGTCTCTGTGTTAATCTGCGAGGAGCTCCCCACAACCTGTTAACTCCAGCCTAGGTGGGCTCGGACCAGGCCGTAGTTCGCCCAGGCAGAAGAAGAGGAAGACGCGACCAATAGTAGGGCCGTTAGGATTCACGGCATTCCCGGCTGGGCCCGGTGAGGTCGCTGCAAGTAAGTGAGTCCAGAACCCTCCCACATAACTTCTCCATCTCTGCAGAAGAGATTATTAAATTGACCTCAAATCTGCATACAAGAATAGAATCATTACGATTAGAAGAAACAAGATTACAGCAGATTGGAACATCAATTTCCCTACGAATACATAAGTTTAAAGTGCCCTTATCAATTATTCAGCAACCAGCGTAAAATCAAAAAAATTTCTACAAGTAAAAAAAAAAAAAGTAATTAACAAAAATTTACTATAACTTTAAATGAGGTTATATATAAGTCCTCTATTACAGAGGACAAAGTTTTCCCTCAAAATGTGCAAATAAAATGTGTCCCCCAAATTACCCAACCTGAAACTACAGGGCGTTCGCCGGAAAACGCTACCCTCCCAGTCGGTTGCCGTCGGCAACTTGCTCGGTCAGTCGAGCTAGCAGCTCCCGCCACACGGCACCGTGAATCACCGCACTGTTTAACACCTCCGCTGCCCCAAAAGTGCAGTGACGCAGTATAATGGGACCCTTACATTGTTAAGAACGGTTTCTTTGCATTGTAGCTAGTTTGTGACTTCAGTCTCTTATTAATCAGTGTTGTGAATAAACGTTTCTTTGCGGTTTGGGGCTTCATACTCTTACTAATCTGTACCGTGTTTGAGTGTGAGTAAAATTATGGTACGTTACAGTTTGCAACAAAGAATATTGCCACCGGAGCCTGTGCTCCATTGCAATTAAATTAAATTAAATTAAATCGCTCACTCACCACGCTCGGAACAATTGGATGTTGTGGGTCATTTTTCTTAATTGCACATTAAAGATTATGGATAAATGATATTTTTTTGTCAATAAAACTGAATTTGTTTGTTTATTCATTTACCTACCTCGTTTCACTTTATCTCACACGAAGGAACTGTGAAGTGTTTACTATTAACATAAAGAGAAACAATTAAGAAATTGTGTCCGGATAGCTGCGTGATTGAAGGGTGGTAATGGAATTCAGAACGTCCTACGTTCGAACCTTGGTTTGGATAATATTTTTTGTGTGCATTTTTTTCCGTTTTTGTTTGCTGTTCATAATAGTTGCTAAGCGTCATGCAAGCATTTGAAACTAATTGCTACCATACATGAAAAGTTTTAATTTTTAAACTTACCAGAGAGAGAATATCATCCAAAAAAAATACAGGTGCACGGCGGCGAACAATGGAATTTATTTTAGAAGTGACATCACCTGTAGAAATTTCATGCTAATCTTACAACAGTTCCGGAACGCTTTGTGTCCTTTTCGTTGGAATTTTTACTTGACGATTCAACTGCAGGTTACCTTCCTGACATAACTGCGTCTATTAGGCGGTATTTACTTTTAATGTGCAAGTCATTTTCATTTTTTTAAAGTCTGTTTTTGGGTGTGAAAATAACGTCCAATTTCCTTTTTTAAATCTTCTTTGGTTGTTTCCAGTGGTTGTAATTCGCTTATTATCCAAAAAGTTGTGAAGCCTTCAGAAAAAAGAAAAAATAAATTGATGTTTTGGTGGATTTTCGGGGAAAAAATGATAATGCGATGCAACCAACAGCAACTAGTATCCAAAAAAAATTACAAAAAAAAAAAAAAAAAACTAATTGAACATATTCCGAAGTGAGGATCGAACCTTAGGACTCTAATAATTCCCGCCTTAAACAACGTATTACATTTAACTCTACGAAATTGCGGTGTAAATGAGCTTCACAGAAAATCGTAAGTTACTTTATCGCAATATCAAATTGAAGTTGTTAAATTTTTAAGCTCCAGAAAATAAAACTCAGTGGTTGTTTCTACAGCTGGCCCCACAAATAAGGCGTCTACTTTCAATATTTTTCCGCTGTAGGCTTTTACAAATTGTTTTCGATTTTATATTCAAAACGAACTTTCATTAATAACAAGAAATAACCAGAAACAAACAATAAAAAATAGTTGAAAACTTGGGTAATAGGAAACGCTCCATTCCCAGCGGCAGTTTTTACAGACGTGTGACGTCACGACTGCTAGAGCTCCATCGTTCTTCCTTAGCCCTTTTTGGCATTGCCTTCAGCGATTTGCTTTTACAGGTTTCATTTACTTTCCTTGCTTTTTTAATGTTATCATTTCGGTTGGGCTCTTTTTTATTTATTTATTTTTTATTTATTTATTTATTGTTTATTTATTTTTCCACGACTGTCGTAGCACGTGCCAGGCAGCAAATGAGCGTTTTGGCGGGCTTTTAAATTCTTTAAATTCTAACTTTGAATTTTACGCAAAATAATGCACTTTTGTCAAAAAAATCTCTTCACTCGGTGAATAAGGTGTACCAATAAACAATTTAAAACCATTTTCAAGAAACAGTCAAATACCCCATTCAAGGAATAAATTTATGCTTCCTTGCTTGCTGTGAATGTTGAGCAATAGAATTATCTCTCTCTCATAATCCCAAAGCACTTGGAACAGGGTTTCAATCTACTTGATATCCCAATGGAACCATTCGCCTTGTTTGACACTAACATCTCCCGACATTGTCAGGAAAGCAATCAAGATGACTGAACAGAAAATGTATTTTGATGTTCTTATACACAAAAAGTTGGCACCATCTTACTAACAAGTCTTTATAGTTTTTAATTTTGTTTATTAGGGAAATTTCGAAATATTTCAGCAAAGGCCAAGATAATGCTTCATTCTTGTACATCGTTTTCGCGAAATTTGTGTTCTTTATGAGCTTACCGATGACTGTTCCATCAAAAATCCCTGCTTTAAGTTTTTAATCATCTTGCCTGAAAATACATCGTAGATATACTTAAAACACTCCCCATGCTTATCTAAAGCATGTTATTAATCCGAGTCTGATGTGCAAAAGTGGGAAGATAATTTTTTCTCATTCAGCTAAAGTTTCTTCTAATATATTAGCAGCTCTACAAGGAGGCATATTTGTTCGAGGGAGGCAGTTTTTCTTAACAAAGTAAAACAGATTCATCTCTAAAACCAATTTAATTGCTTTATAGTTTTCATATATATGAAAAAAGAACCTATGGTTTTTCACTCACATGCACACACTTATAAACATCATGCACTTAGGCTAAGGTCTAAAGTATAACAGATTGATGTAGCATTGCTTAAAAACTCAATCCAATACGTCCAAATTAAGGCCATTTTTGGAATCAGGGAACCAATGTCGTATAGAAATTTTGTTTATTTTCTTACCACCAAAATCCTTGTAGCCCAGAGTTATATATACTTCTTCACTAGTTGAACATAGCACACACAAGGCAGGTTTGAAGTGTCAGTTGTTTTGATTTCTGGTAGCTTAGCATGTGGAAGAGATGTGGGCTCATTCAAGATAAAAGTGACAGTGTGGGGAGGGGTAACAAGTTAAAGTGAATATAGCTGAAATTTACAAAATTGGAAAAAAATTAACAGAAAGTATGTAAATCTAATAATCAAATATTTATGAGAATAAATAAGTAATACACAATGTTAAATAAATAATTGTAAAAAGTGAAAAGGAATAAATAGCATCACATTCCATGTGTGATTGTTCATGTTTAGTGGAGAAGGTGAAAGAATAAAATAGTTTGAGCGTGGAAATTGAAACAGAGATCGGGAAAGAAGCTGACAGTTGATTAGGACAATGAGGCGTAATAGTGGTTGCAAGATAACTGTTACGTGATATGGGAAGTTTAAGAGGTTGTATGACATAAGATGAGGGTGGTTAACTACTATAGTGGCAAAATGAATGGAATAACAAAATTATGCCTTTGGGGATAACCTAATTACTTATTCTGAGGTCATATATGAGCATCAGTTCCGACGTTAGGGGAGGGAAGGTAAGCGGCCCAAATACACCCCAGGACTGCAGGCCAGAGGGGTCCCGTGGTCCAAGAATCCGCCCGGGCAGTGGTAGAGCTAAAAAACGTCATCCATCTGGCCAGAGGGAGGGACCCATCCGATGAATTTACCATGGGCCCCGACCTGTTACTTCAATGCTAAGAACGCTTACCTGGGGCCCAAGAAACCTAGCGCCGGCCTTGATGAACATAGATAGAATCATCATTGATGGGGTCTTAAATATATCTATTTTGTCTGGGAAGCAAATAGGCATGATAACATTAGAGAGAAAATATTTTTAAACGCCTCATTAAGGCAGGAAGGATTAACACAAGAGAGAGAAATGTGCAGAGATGTAAAAGATACCCCGTAAAATGAATCTGGAATACAAGATACAAAATACTTTTAAGTAATGGATTTGATAATTGAGATACTTTCGCAAATATTATTTGAAATACAAGATACAAAATACACATTTTCCAAATACTTTTTTAAAATAAAATATCTTTTTACATAATGTATTTTTTATTTTATTTTGAAACATATTTGTTTGTCTACAATGTACAATACCCTCTTTAAAATTTTAAACGAGACTTAAGCAAATTAAAACCAGTTCTTCAAATATCTGATCACTCATTTTTCTTCAATAGGCTCTCATAATCATTCATTCCACGGGGGCGGAAATCAATAAACGTGTTATCTTTTAAAAACAATGTTTATTATTGGATAAAGATTTCAAATTTTTAAGCTGTTGTTTTTATTGCTTAAGTACAGAATTGTTTCTAAGTCAGCGATGCTGTCAGTAGACACTGTGTTGTTGCTAGGGGAGGGCAGGCGAAATATACACATGGTGGTAATCACACACAGACTGAATTACGCAGTTTGAATGACGCAGGCTATGCCCGGTTGGTGCTATACCCTTCTGGCAAGCGGATCAACTACAGTGCCACTCACGCCAGATATTTTCCAGTTGCGTTGTGGTAGTAGTAAAGTGAGGTTTATTTTCAATGTGTTTGATAAAAAAATTTCAGCTGTATTTTGCAACGTAAGTGCTATTATAAGTTGCCATAGTGTAATTTTTTTCATGTAAAATACTCGCCCTAGATGTAACCTTTCATTTAATTGTAGATTTGTCTAGGTATTTGAACTAAAAAACGAGTGTTGCTTAGGTTAGTCCTCGAACCAAGGGCGTATCCAGAATCAGAACTAGAGGGGGACAAGATCTGAACTACGAAAGGGGGAAGGGCAACCAGAAGGTTAGGCGGTGTTGTGCACCGGGACCCCCAAGCTCAGGGGGCCGAAGCTCGGCTCAGGGGGGTTCCCTAAAGCTCAGGGTGCCCCTGCCAGCAAACCTCACAACACTTGTTAAAGCTAAAAATAAAAAAAAAGATCGCCCATCTGACCTGAGGGCCCAAAATATTTGTTTGCTCCGGGGCACTTGTTAAACTAGCTACGCCACTGGGGGCAACTCTTATTGGTTTCGAGTAAGTGGTGTGGGTGGCTGAAATATAACGATTTCTTACAAAATGAAACTGAAACCTATTGAGAAAACCATTTTTATTATTAATTAACATAGTAATCTATAGACCTACAATGTAGTTAATTAAGATTGTAACTCAGTTATAGTTTTTTATATAAACATTAATCGTCCCGGATTCTCAGAAAATTTTTCAGTAACTGTTTGTCAATATCTCTCGGTGTTCTTTAACGAAATTTCGATGAACACTTATCAGGCATAATCCAGTCAATTTTTCCTCTCCCAAAGTGCTGCTGATCCAGTTCTTCACTCGTCGAAGAGTATTGAAGGCAACTTAATTTTTCTTCTGGGGGCAGCGGCCCCCACCCCTGCCCCTCGCTGGATACGCCCATGCCTCGAACTCACTTTGGGGTATTGGCATGCGACTGTTCAAATGAATGGTATTCCTCGTTCATAATGATTATGTTTCCAATTCCAACGAGTTCTTGTTTATATTTCAGATGACTAGAGATTATAAAAGAAAATCCCAGAAAGCAAATTGGACCCAAAAGGAACTTCATAAGGGTCCTGTTACAATAAAAACAGGAAGAAAAATAAGAGAAGTTTCAAGAACTTATGGGATTCACCAAGCTACTCTGCGTACAAGAATGATAGCGAAAAATACCAAGGGTCCGAAAACTTAGAAGAAATCCCATATTTTTTATTGAACAGGAAAATGTGATTAGGGATCATGTTATTACAAGGCCAAGCTGTTTCATGGAATTACAAGCATCCAGATGCGAAAGAATGTATTTGAGTACACAGAGCTAACAAGATCGCAAACAATTTTGATAAGTCATCGAGATTAGCTAGAAAGAATTGGCTAGCTCTATTTTTTTTTAATTAAAAAAAAATCTGAAGCAACTAACATTAATGGAACAGAGGTATTTAAAGAAGGAAAGGTTAATGCATATTTTAAAAATGTTGCTCACATCTTTGACGAGGGACGAATGTTCATTGTCGATGAAACTGGCATAAATCCCGTAAAAAAGCCCAAGGGAATTTTGGCTCCTAAAGACGTTAAACAAATAAGTAGGGCTAGTTCTTGGGGAAGGGGCAAAACGTTGCAGTGACGTGTTGTTTCAGCGCTACTGGGACGTACATTTCCCCTATGTTCATCTGCTCTCGGAAAAAAATGTCAAATCTCTTTAGTAATGGTAGACCATTTTGAGCAATATGTAGTGGTTCCGTCAATGGCTGGTCCAATGAGTCATTATTTTTTGAATGTATCCAGCATTTCCAGAAGAATGTAAAATCGACTATTGACGTTCAGGTGCTGCTGATTTTAGTTAATCACACAAGCCACAGTTTACTTCATATTTGTCAATGTTGTTAAAAAAATTCTATTGTCATGGTAACCGTACCTCCATACATTTCTCACAGGCTTCAAACCCGTTTCCTGGATCATCGGCAGAAGTAGTTCCACTTTTCGAAGAAGAGGTCTCAACAATATCAACCAAAAGTTCAAGTGACAAGTATGTTAGCATATCTGACATATCACCTAGACGAAAACAAATAAAAGTTCTTCCTAAGATAAAACAAGATAAAGGAAAGCATAAGGGAAAGTCAGTCATCCTTACGGCAACCCCAAATAAACCTCCGTCGCCATCTTCAGGTGTTTCCCGAAAAACGTTTATAAATAAACAACGCCGAGAAAAATTTCATTCATTTATAAAAAATAAAATTGTTTACTTTAAAAGATAAAGATTATTATTATTTTCAGAAAATAAATTCGGCAAAATCAGTGATTCAGACCTTAGTTTGAACAAAATTGATTGTCTTGTTAGAATGTCCAACCATTTTTCACAAATCATTGCTTCCTTTACATACAGTTTTCATTTTTTTTTTCTCTTTCTTTTCCTTGGTTCATACCAATGATCACTCACTGTCCTTGTCAGTCTAAATCTTTATCAGTCAATTTTACACAATATCACCAGATTTCACAAGAACACATTACTGTCTTTTGTCTTCTCTTACTTTGTACAGTTTCAGGTGTGTTATGTTTCTTAACCCAATTTTTCTACCAGATTTAAGATACACTAGCCAGTACGCGTTCCTATGTGCGTTCCCATCTACCTTAAATGGTTCGTGGTAAACATCAAAAAAATTCCTAATCTCTGCGTTTATTTCGCATGACCTATCCTGAGTCTTCACCAGTACCTGATCGCCCAAGCTAAATTCGACAGGTTTATATCATCGGTCATGCCTACTCTTTCTCTCTTCTGATCTTTTCTTCATTATTTCCTTTACTTGACTGAATATATCTTCTTCGGATTTCTCTTGACTTACTGGGAAATTCACTTATTCTCGTACTAAGTTAGGAGCATCCTTGTTGTACATTATAAAATATGGACTGTAACCCGTGCTTTCACTTGGCACACTGTTTATGACGTCTTCAAAATCAGATACAATTCTATTCAAGTAGTATGCCTATTGCTGCAGTAAGTTCGGAACAACCAACCAATCTCTCTCATGACCCGTTTCGCTGGGTTGCTTGCCGGGTGATACGCAGAATTTCTTATGTTTTTTATTTCATATGCGTCAATGCATTGTGCCCATTTCCGCTAGGTAAATTGGCTCCCGTTATCCGACAGTATTGCCTTTGGATATCCCACATTCCTAAAATAATCCTTTTCCAACCTGTCCACTAATACCTTGCCAGTGACCTTTTTGAATGCATAAAAACGTACCTATTTCGAAAACACATCCAGCATTACAAAAATATAGCAAATCCACCCATTGACTTTGGTAAGGGAACGTACAAATCCACTGCTACCAATTCCAGTACCTTTTCAGGCAATATACTTTGCATCAACCCTTTAATCGCTACTGTCAAAATTTTTGTCCTTTGATAACGATCACAACTGGCTATCCTTTGTGCCACCCTCCTTTTCATATTGTCAAACAGCACTATTTCATTTAACTTACGAGTACATTTAGCTGCTCCATAGTGACCATAGCTTAAGTGTACATAGTCTATAATCACGTCAACATACTTTGTTTGGCCAATATATCTTCCAATCGTCTGATAACTCATCTGTTCTCTTAAATAGGATTCCATCGTAAACTTTATAATACCTAGGCAACATTGTATTCGTCGGATCCCCAAGGATTTGCTTTATCAACTTCAAACATTCGTCTTCATTTTGCCGCCTTCTCATATTCTTGCAAATCTCCCTAACACTTTTTCATAAGTTACACCCTTAATGTAAAACATTTTAACTGCCTTTCCCGGTCCCATACACCCATCCATGTTGTTTGTGCCCAATGGTACTCGTGATAGTGCGTCAGACACTTTATTGTCACTGTCCTTAATGTATTTTATGTCAAAATCGAATTGTTGCAAAAATGGAACCCATCGCGTCAAACGGCTATTCATGAGTTTGCATTCACGTAAAAATGTCAACGCCTTATTGTCAGTAAACACTATTGTTTTATTACCCTATAGGTAGTATTTGAATCTTCAAAATCCCCACATAATAGCTAAGGCTACTTTCTCAGTTATTCCATAGGATCGCTGATGCTTATTGAGCACTTGGCTAGCAAATGCAAATGTTCGGCTCTCTTCTTTCCCGTCAACCTCCACTAATTGAAACAAATGAACACCTAATCCATAGTCAGAACTATCGGTGTCCATGCAAAAAGGTAGACTCAGATCTGGATGATACAATGTTTTACTATTTTCTAACGCGTTCTTTAACTTCTGGAAGGCTTGCTGACACTGCTCCGACTATAACCAAGTTGCATTCTTCTTTCTCAGTTCTATTAAGTGCGGGTCATTGAAGGATTGATCTGCTACAAATTCCCTATAAAAACCGCACAAGCCAAAGAATGGCTTCAACTGCTTCTTGTTATTTGGATCTGGAAATTCAGCAATGGCTTTTATTTTCTCTGGATCTGGTCGTATTCCAGCTGAATCTATTTCATGTCCCAAGAATTTTATCCCTTTCTTTACAAACTCATACTTAGACAATTTTAATATCATCCCCCTCTTTGGAAGGCTGCTAATACTTCTTCTGGAATTTCACAGTGTTCTTTCCAAGTGCGAGTGCTGATCAATAAATCATCAACGTAAACGGATAATTTACGCAGCAAACTATCTCCTAACACTTGATCCAAAGCTCTTATAAACACGGGGACACAAACATTTAGTTCAAACGGACCCACTCTGTATTGATAACATCTACCTCCAAACAAAAGTCGGTATACTTCCTCGATTCTTGTGCCAATGGGATCTGTCAATATCCGGCGGTCAAGTCCAAACTTGTCATATAATTCACAATGTAAAATTTCTGTAACATTTCCTCAAGATTTTCCGGCCGATTTGTTTCTCTGTCCTGGAGTCTAACACAAGTCTCACTGATCCATCTTTCTTCCCCACTATTATCAAGGGATTGTTGTACTGACTGCTACTTCGTCCGATTATGCCCCAACGAATCATTTTATCAATCTGCTGCTCTACAGCTTTCTTCTTCGCGAATGGTATGGGAAAAGGTTTCGCAAAAAACGGGATGTGAGGCTTTATCTTTAAAATACATTCATAATTCTTCACTATTCCAGGACAATAAGAAAATACATCCTCATATCGTCTTAAAATTCTTTTCAAATCTTCTTTTTGTTCCCCAGTTATTCCATTCAATTAGGGATTGCAATCCGGCAAAGCGGGATCCCGCAATCCCGCGGGATCCCGTGTCATTAGACAGTCTGGCGAATCCCGCACAAAATTAAGCGGATCCGCAATCCGCAAAATCCGGTGGAAACGCGTGTCAGTCTGCGTGCACGCTGCCCCACTCGGTCTCTATCGGATGTATTGCGCTGTTTGCCTGTACCAGAGCGGTTGGCATTTGACTCGTGTGAACAACCGTTTGTTTTTGTCAACCTTCGTCATTCGTAAGTAAATAAATACACTTTTACGTATTCATCAGAACTTATATTTGTTTCGAGTACACATTTCTGTAATTTGAGTTATGGTGCGTATTTAATACGATTTTCTAACTATGTAATCATATTATCCTTTGACTCAGGGGCGGATCCAGGATTTTGCTTTGGGAGGGGCTTGAGCGGACTTTGGTTTGCGGGGGAGGGCTTGGCTTGAGTGGATTTTGATTGGGGGGGCTTGCCTTTAGTGGATTTTGGATTGGGGGGGGCTCGAGTCGGGAAAAAAGGTAATATTTATAGTCCCCTCGGGCCTCGATTCCGTATAGCTAAAAAAGAGGTCGCCAAAATTACAATGTCGGGGTGGGTTTACATACTTTGGGGGGGGGCTTGAGCCTCCTAGCCCCCCCCACCTGGATCCGCCCCTGCTTAGACTTATTGTTGTTTTGGACGCTGCCTCAATGCATTTCTTTGACGAAAGCCGCCTGCTTACATGTGCCGCTCAGGCTACCGATTAATACCTCTTCTCCTTGTTATCATTTCGACTAAAGGTAAAAAAAGTTATACTGAAATGTTCACGGGTGTATCGACGAATTGTGTTGTAGGAACACCATACTTCGACGGCTGCCTGCGCCGTCTTCCTCACGTGTGTAATTTCGTGTGTTTGCAATGAAATCCGGAGATACAACCTATGAGGACTTCACTGTAATCATTCGCCGAGAAAGTCCCCTTTCTTAATAAAAAATAATAATTTCCACTCTAAAAACGTCGTTACGCCACATAAGTAAATCTGAAATACGTGACAGTTTACGTGTTGGTGAGTAGTTTCTTTTAATAACATTGAATCAACTGTAATATCAATCAAGGAATCAGGAGATATAATAATGAATGACGGAAAAGCAGGCCAAGTCTCGTGCTTGTGCAGTGACAAAAAGTTATGAGATCTTGTTCTGAGCCAGATCTACACCTGACCTCACGTTCTGGAGGACGGTGGTTCGAATCCCCGTCCGGGCATCCAGATTTGAGTTTTCCATGGTTTCCCAAATCACTCCTGGCAAATTCCGGGATGCTTCTTTCAAAAGGCCTTCGCCGAATTCCTTCCTATTCCTTGCCCCCCATCCTTTTCCGTATCTAAAGACCTCGCTGTTAGAGAGACGTTAAGCAGATAAAAAAAGTCTACACTTTACAGAGGATATTCACTTCACTTTGTGAAATGGAATGCTTTTCTCGGTGTTATGGAACGTTTATTTAGAATTTAAAAAAAAACTCTGGTAACTTGGCCATTAAGCAAACCATATTTTTAAACTTATGTGACGTATTGTAAGGCACATAATATGACCTAAGACTCAATATTTTCCATTCTTATTATTTATTTAAAGATTGGTTTAGATTAAAAAACAAAAATGTAAAACCTCGAAATACACTTAAGACACGCTAAAAAGTTTTTAATGTCATTTTGCCAATCAAAATATTGTTAACTGTTAATTTTTATCATTTAACATTAAAAATTATTTATTAATTTAATTATTATTTAATTTATTAACGTTTTAAGTAACCATGTTTTAAATATATGCATTAAAAATTGTTTGTACCAATCCCGCACGGATCCCGCGGGATTCCGCGGGATTGGCGCAAATCCCGCGCTGATCCCGCGGGATTGAAAACACTGCGGGATTGCAATCCTTACATTCAATGCTTCAATATCCGCTATATCATCAATTTCCACCGTACTTCTGACTCTTCCTTCTTCTACCATCTCTAGGCCATCTACATCCCTACTTCTGTCATTACTTCGTACACCGCTCGTATTTTTATATCTCTCACTATATTCTTTGCAGTTGCCGATCCGCTATCAAATTTAATTTTATAGTTCTCATCATTTGTACATACATCCATTTCTCCTTTGTAACAACCAATTAAAGCCTTAAATTTTCTGAGCCAATCCATTCCCAAAATACAATTGATAGTCAGTTCGGGTACAACCAAGCATGTGTGTTCCATTGCAAGTCCATCTATTTCCAATTCTAATAATATCTGAATCTTCAATCTTCTGCTTAACTTTCCAGTAGCACCAACAACTTGTACTTTACACACCGTCATTTCGGTAATTTCATTGTCTTTCATTATACGGGCATATAACTTATGTGATATGCCTGTCAGTTCACTACCAATATCCGCTAATGCTTCGCTGTTCAATCCAAATAGCTTCACCAAAAACACCGGATGTTTCCTTTCCTCCTCTTCCTCCTAGGCACAACTGTTGTAAATCTAATTTTCTGCTGCAGCATTGGCTATTGTCATCCATGTTCACCTACCATTGTTTCCTGCCAGATCTCTTTCATCTTCTGTTTGGCCAGACAAATTATTAACCACATTGGATTCAATGTTTCTAACAACTAAGCTCATATCATCACCACTTTCTCCTGAAACTCGAACATTTGCCCCCTCCGGCATCATACTTTCTTCTCCTTCATTAACGGCGTATTTCCTCACCAGGAAAAATCTTACTTCTTCTGTCTTCTCATTGTCTAATATTCCATTTTCCTCTTCTACTTCACCATTTTCTTCTTCTTCACTACTATCATTTTTATCGCTGCACAATTTCCCACTTCTCTCTTCTTCATAGTCATTAGTACCATCACTATCCACTGACGTAGTTTCATACAGATCTGAGATCTTCATCCGCCCCTTCTGATATAAGCTCATCTGCAGTGTTTTTCATTATCCTTCCCCACAGTTCTCTTGATTGTCTTGATTTCCCACGTCGATTCTAGCCATTCTTGTACCTCTTCCTCGTGCCAATTATATTCAAATATCCTTGTAATGTTCTGCGGCTCCTCTTCATTTAACGACTTAAAACATTCCCACCATCTTAGAGGTTCCTCCTACTTAAAAACTCGGACATCCTCTTTTTCTTTTGTTCTCTCATGATTATGCGTTCGGTTGTTGTGGTTCACATTTTGCATATCACACCCAGGGATTTCCTCCTGTATACTTTCAGTTCTACACCAATTGTCGTCATCAAGGTTGGTCATGTTCTCTCGATCCTTTGGTCCTGTTTTGACCTTTTCCGCTACTGTTCGGACCGCCCCAGTTGCGGCACTGAGTTTCCATCGTTCTCCCAGGATCATGCTGCCTTCCTTCGTCCCTTCTTACCATCTGGTTGTTATCGCGATGCGACCACTGATTGTCATGGCTCCTGTCTTCACATCCCCATCTCCTATTATCACCCGAATTCCTGTAGAACTGCTCTTCTCGGTGATGATCATTCAACGGCCTCTGTCTCTAGTAAAATTATCCTGCGACGGCACTTGTAACTTCGGAAATCATGCCTCCTATCATCTCCCGGCCCATGTTCATTGGTACTACTCCAACGATAAAATCTTTCAACTGCTTTAAGAACTTCTTCTACATCACTCCATTGATTTATTATTAGCTTCTCCTAAACAGGTCTCGGCAATTTTTGTAATAACACTACTATCTTTACATTATCATCTATTTTTTGGTCCAGATAACGTAATTCCTTCATAACTGTTTCACAAAAGTATTTCATACTACCATCACGCCTACTATAACATCGAAATTCCAAAAATCCCTTCTCACTCTTCTTTGCTTCCGCTGTGCTCAATACTTGCTCAAAAATAATCTAAAAAATTCTTCATAGTTGTTACAATCCTCGGCATTCTCGCAAATCCATGCAAAGGCATCCCCTCGTAACATGTTTCTAATATATCTTATTTTGTCAACGTCGGATCACTCATAAATTAAACCATTCTTATAAGCTCTAACAAATTCTATAGGATGCACCCCTCTTTCTGGTTCAAATTTCACTTCCGGTAACTTAAAGTAATTCGTATGATGTTACCGCTTCCCATAGTAGTCACACCTCACCACTCTGATTCCCCAACTCTTTGAATTAATTGTATTATCTCATTCCTCATATCTTCTTTAACTACTTTCAATTTCATGTCGATCTAGTTAGCTACTTCCGCCACCATACATGTCACTCCTTTTGCCTACTTGTCCATAACCATTAATCTCTCTCCTAATAAAGAAATTCTTTTGGAATTGGTTTCGGCCTTTTCCTTCAACTCTTCAATCCCTTTAGCACAATCCCTCTGATTTTCATAAATTGTTTTATTCTCGCATGGCCATTTGCTCTTCTTGTATTATATCACTACTTTTCTTCAATTGCTCCTCAACTTTCTGTTGCACTAAACATTCTACATTCTCTTTGGTAGTCTCCACATGCTTTTCCACATACTCATACACCATCGTTATTTTCTTTTCCATTCTTGTGTCTATTGCCTCTTTTAACATTTGCTTTACGTTTTCTATCTTCTCGTCACATCTCTCTTCTGATTGCCGAGTACATTCATCCATTTTAAACAACATATCCTGCCTCATTATTCGCACTTCCTCTTTAATTCATTCAGTTTAACTATAATTCTCGGTAATTTTCCTTTCCATTTTTTCTGTAATTCTCTGAACGCTAAATTCAATTTTTTCTTCCATTCTTTCTGCTGTTCACTTGCTTTATTCAATTTTTCATACCATTCTTTCTGCTGTTTTCTGACTTAATTCAAATTTTCTTTCCATTCCCTCCATTAAAGCAATTAAAATGGATATTTAGCCACCTTTCTGTTTCTGGGCATCAATTATTTCATTATCCCTCTCTTTTTCTCGTATATTAACTTGATTGACTAGTACTAGTGTTGACATAACTTTTATCATGTAATTCTCTGACTAAGTGTCACAGATATCATTTCTTCTAATAACTACAATAATATCACCACTGGTCAACGATTCAACTCCGCTTCCCCCACGCCGTCAGAGATATCAGCGCTGCTGACCATGGAGGAAGGAATATATGGAGACGAAATAACGCTAAAATCCGTGAAACCTAAAAAAAACTGCTCTCCTACTGCGCATGCGCGGCGGCCACAGGAATCCCCCCAAAACATTGGGCTGTTTGTACTGTGTATGCTGCTGAGAATATTTCATTTTCTAATATTCTAAAGTTTTCTATAATTCCAAGTTGTGTTGCATATGGTTGCACAAACAGACAAGATAGGAACAACCTGGAATAGCGTTTGGTAAGTAAGTCACATTGTAATTATCGTTCTTGAAGTATCTGATAGGTAACTGCAACATTAGGACCTATCTCTATAAATTTATTCATTGCTCTCAATAGGATCATATCGTTCTCATTTTTTTTTTTTTTTTTTTTTTTTGGTGTAGTATAGACAATTAGCATATGCTACTACTTTGCACTAAAGAGCTAGCCTTATTATAGAAAAGTGTTGAAAATTTAATTATAAAGCGGGTCAAGTTTACATCGCGACATAGTGAGATTGGTATTCTGCAGGTTTTACTCAAGTTTCAGTTTACACTGAAAGTGTACTATGAAATTAATTGTGATAATTTGTGCTGTGCGAACTACTAAACGTGATTAAAATAAACTTTGTTCCCCGAAATGTAATTCGCCATGCAGTTCATGTGTTTAGGTGTGTCTACATAGTTTGATTTTGTAGCGGTAATATTAATGGAAATGTTGGTAAGTTGAAATGTGGTGTGTATCAGAAGAGAACAAACAATTTATTTATTATTAGTTGTTAGCTTCTGACTTATGAATGCACTGACTTTGCTAGCAAAATTATATAGGCCACTAACAGCACAATATCTTCTAAGTAAGCTCAGAAACAATGAGGTCTTTTGAAATGATCATTTTTTGAAAAGTTCTAAACATTGACTTAGGCTATTTTTAAAATTTCTGATTTTGGTGACGTTGTAGTATCCCTGCCAGCTTATTGATAAGACCAGACAGAGTAACTTCCACTGGAGCCGTGGATAAGGGTCGACCATAGGAGATCGACCATAATTCTGATATGAATATTCGTCATAGGTTCCTACTGTGACACCTGACAGGTTTTATGGCTCAGTACAATCAAATATTAACATAGGAATGGAGGTTAAATTACTGACCAATTTACATATTTATTCACATGAGCAATGACTGGTGACATAGGCGAATAATTACAATGTTGCATTGGCTTTGAAACAAAACATTATAGATAGGGCCAAGGACAAGGGCGAGCATGTAACTTATGGGCGCCTCGCAGCCCAACCTAAATGGACTATTGATAATCCCCCTGAGGACTATGCCCAAATGACTGTGACCAAATGAATATGCCCCTCTGACTATCCACAATCAGCTATCGCAGCAGAGTCCACCTTAGTAGCTGACGACAGCCATCCTCTTCTCTGCAACCGCCGCCCCGGCGGCGCCGGCGTAGACGCCCTCGGCGTCAATGTGGTACGTTGACAGACTTTCGTAGGGAGACAGACCCACAGGCCCCTGCTCCCAGGGTTTAAATAGTTATTCCCCCTTCCTATCATCACTGTGTGGAGAGGGCAATACTCCTCGCTAACCTGTTGTATGAAGTCATTTTAACAGCTTGCAGTAATAACAAGCGCTTGGCAACTGGCGACTTACAGCCTGCTGAGATGCGGGCTACTTCTCAGGTCATAGCTCCTATTGCTTAACTTTTTCCATGCTCGCCCGCCCTGAATACCGACTTGAGAAATTAATTCGAAGTATTTGAGCAAGTGATTGCCTAGATCACTATAACGTTTTTATTCTGGTCCAGGCCGCGTTTCAACCTAATCACAAAGATTAGTAAAAAAAATAAAAGACCCAATCTGCATGTGCAGCAAAATTATCTTTTGGTCCAGTCTGCATCATAACCGGCAGTTCTATCACTATCGTGGCGCCACAATCTGATGACGAATTCATATAGAATTCAAGAAACCAAATCGAAAATAAAGAATAAAAAATTTTGATTTCTCGCTTGGTTTTCGAGCATGTTAAAAATCAGTTATAGGTATAGTTCCTTGTAATTTTGGTGACTTTTTTTATTTCAGGCCGTATTTCAACCTAACAAATATTACTAGGGAGAAAATAAAACACCTATATTGCATTTCCACAGTGTAGATATGGTGGTTTCGGTGAATTTTTTTCTGGTCCAGGCCAGATCTCACCCTAACCTCCTCAGATTTGTGGTACAATATCTCGAGTAAGCGAAATATCAAAATAATTTATTCTTTATTTTCGATTTGTCTCGTTAAGTTGCGTACGAATTAATCATAAAATTTGGATATAGCGAAAGTTTTCTTCTCGTCCTGGCCGCATTTCAATCTAACCACGTCTGTTTTAAGGTACAGTATTTCGAGAACTAAGCAAGTTATCAAAAAATTTTATTCTTTACTTTCAGTTTCTCTCACCGAGTTACATAAGAATTTGTTATCAAATTGCAGCACCACGGTTATCGTCGAATCCCCTCATAACCTAACAACCTCACTTTTGAGACATCTCGCAAACTAAGCAAGATATCGAAAAAAAAAAATTCTTTACTTTCGATTTGTATCGTCGTGTTACATAAGAATCTATCATCAAATTTGACTTTGGGGATATGTTTCTTCTGAATTTCAACCAGGAACCCCACTCTTTTGAGACAATATTTATCGAGAACTAAGCACGATACCAAAAAAATTTATTCTTCATGTTTGATCTGTCTCGTCGAGTTACATAATAATCCATCATCAAATTGCGGTGCCTTGAGGTTTTAGTGACTATTCCCCGTATTTCTAGGGCCA
The DNA here is from genome assembly GCA_031002005.1 of Vandiemenella viatica. NCBI lineage: Eukaryota > Metazoa > Arthropoda > Insecta > Orthoptera > Morabidae > Vandiemenella > Vandiemenella viatica. The sequence goes on from CM061920.1 coordinate 153,957,562, forward strand.
AGTAATATGGCGGCCTCCCCACCCCACTTCTCTCTACCCGCTTTCACTCCAGTACGTGGTGAAGGTCCCTTGCGTCGTATCCATACATTCCTTCCTCCATGCTACTAACTTCAGCTACACTATGCAAGTCAACAACTCCATTTCCGCCCCTTGCAGTTACGCGCTCACTAAACCAGGAATCTTCTTTTTCAAAATTAGAATTATTATTTTGACCCTCTTTAAGACTTAATTCAGCACCACTGCTCAATAATTTCTCACAAATTGCCTCCATGTTGATTACAAATTGACATAAAACACAGTATTAGTCCGCTATTAAATTATTCCGCCAAGTCACACGGCAATATAACACATTACAAAATCACTTCAAAATTATACAACGCCGTTTTACAACGAAATTAGACTTTTAAACGGGTACAAAAACCCATTTCAGAAATACTTATTGTGCCAAGAAATAGCTGCACTCCTGTAAAATAAATTCTACGACAAGAAATACAAATAACATACTATAACATCGAAAGTTACAATGGCTGACATACATGCATATACAGATTTTGCTTTATACTTGCTTACTTAATTAAAAACCCTTCCCCACTTGTATTTAATGATTTCTTTATTACTTTATCTAACGCTTTCACAGTGTTTAAAAAACAGTTTCTTACTTATCAAAAATATACTTATGATAATTTTACAGACTTTAAATTCTCAATTCAAACAAGCAATTCTCCATTACTTTATACTCTTTTTTTTTTTTTTTTTTTTTTTTTTTAAAAAACATTTCTATTTAACTCAATTGTTCATTTGCTGATATCTTTACCACTTCTTTTACAAATCAACTAACAAAATTGTTCCGACAAAAGCTACAAACTTAATTTCTGCCAGTCTTTCCTTTAATTATTCTACGTAACTTTGATAACGTTGAAATTCTTCAAGAAAAATAAATTTTCTGTTGTACTTGCCAAACCTGCACCGAAATTCTTCTTTCTTCACAATACCTGTCACCAGTTATCGACGTCTTCCTCATGCCGTTTGCTTCCGACCAAATAATTACAGCTCGTAAGCAATGTGATACATTGTAATCGTAGACTTCCACGGCCAGAGTCAGTTGATTCTTGGCTGTCCGGGTGGCGCCGCGTCGTGTTCATTGTAGCCGATGTTTCGACCCTCATCCTGGGGTCTTCTTCCAGGCAGAACTGCGTCCTCGATCTTTTTTTTTTTTTTTTACCTCAGCGGTCGTTATACTACAGTCCCACTACCTTGAGCAGTTTTACTGGTTTGGAACAAGTTTTGTTTGGGTGCACTGTTTGTTGTTCGCTTGGGGGGATAAACCTGCTTTGGCCTAACCTTGCGGTACGGCCTTAATGGAAACCTCATTATTTATGTATTTATTTATTTGTTTGTTCTAATTTTTACGAGTTACTATATTCTAATTCTATAGTACTGCGGGGTAGTTGGTATTTATGCCAGGGTTTGGGTCTTTTGGTGCCGAGTTCTTTCAGTCTATTATCGTTGTTGTTCCTGTTTTGGTCTAGTCTGGTATAAAAGTTCATGCTCTGGTGATATATTTCTTCTTTAATTGTAGGCAGTCCCGTTAGGTCATGTAATCGTTTGGTTGGTGTAAATATTGGTGCATTTAATATCATCCTAAGGCATCTGTTTTGTAATCGCTGTAGCATTTCAATGTTAGATTTCGCTGCAGCTCCCCAGACTTGGCATCCATACAACATAAACGGTCTTATGACCGTTTTGTAGATTCTTAGTTTAGTCTCAACCATCAGTTCTCCGCTACGCAGGACTGGAAAGAGGTTTAAAATCACTGCTAGACTTTTTTTGAATCGATCTCTTATGTGCAGATGGAATAGTAATTTTTGATCAAGTATAATTCCTATGGTAACGGTGTTCTATTACCCATGGGATTGTTTGTGCTGCTATTATTATTCTTGGGAGGCGATCAAAGTCTGGTCTCTTTTTTGTAAAATATACAGCCGCACATTTACCAGGGTTTATTGTTATTTTGTTATTCTGGCACCATAAGAATATTTTGTTGAGAGCCCGTTGTAGTCTTTTGATGTTTTTTTCGTGACTGTATCCTATGGTAAAGACAGTAATATCATCTGCGAATAGAGCGATGTAAACTTTCTCCGGGCACGGGATATCGTTCACGTAAATGTTAAACAGGGTCGGTGAAAGTACTGCTCCTTGTGGTATTCCTTCTCTCATCGTTTGTTTTGTCGACTGTTGACCATCTACAGTCACATAGAATTGCCTATGTTTCAGGAAGTTACCTATTAGTTTTCGTATAGCACCGGGGAATATTCGTGTTTGTGTCCATCTTCACGACTAGTTTATCCTTCCACACTTTGTCATATGCTTTCTCTATATCTAGAAAAGCCGCCGCCTACGGATTTTCCTTTGTTGAATGCTCCCACTGTTTCCTCCACCAGGTGTAGGAGTTGTGTTACGGCAGATGCTTTTGGTTGAAACCCATGTTGTTCTTTTCTTATTGTTTTATTTTGCCATATATTTGCTGCTATCCTCTTGTAGACAACCCTTTCCATAACCTTTGATGTGGCGCTAAGGAGGTTAATGGGTCGGTAATTTTCAGGTTTTGTATGATCTTTCCCCACTTTTGGTATTGCCACAATCCCTCGCCGTTTTCCATGACTCAGGATAGTAGCCGGTAATCATTGATGCGTTGATTATTCTCGTGAGTAGTACTATCCCTTTTGTCGGTAATCGTTTTAGCTGTTCGTTTCTTATATTGTCCGGCCCTGTCAGCCTTATTATTGGCCAGCTTCGTGATTATCCCTCGTACCTCCTTCGGCGTTGTCAATTCCGGGAGTGTATTCGCTGGTTCAGTTCGAATGATATCGGCTCGGTTCTTTATTTCTTCCTCTTCTCTTTTTTCCTTTCCCTCTAAGGGCTTTTGCGGTGTCATGTAGTGTTTCTCAAACGTTTCTGCGAGTATTTCCGCCTTCGCGACAGGGGTGAACATGGCTCCGGTAGGTCCAGTTATTGCCGACTTCGCTTGTCGTTTCGTCTTCAGTGCCCGGATAAGTTTCCATGCATCTCTGTTGGTGAGTAACAAGTTGGCCATTTTGTCCTCCCACCTCTCTATTCGATTTTCCCGTAGTCTGTCTTCTAGTTGTCTTGAAAGGCGGTGATATTCTCTCCGATCTTGAGGGTCTCGATATTTTTGCCATAATTTTCTATATCTATTCTTCAGGTATCTTAGGTCTTCCAATAACGGTGGTAAGTCGGCATTGTTTGTTTCTTCAAAACTTGTAATCGTTGAAGCCTTGCTATTGGCTGTCTGAATTGTATTCTCCAGATGTTTTACTGCTTTATCTATTTCTTCTGGCGTATTAACTGCATGTGTTGTGTGGATTTTATTGTGTACTAGGCGGGTAAAATATTTCCAAGTTTATTTCTGTTATTTTCTTTATCGGTTTCTCCGATGTTATCCAGTTGCTAAGCTTGATGTTTACAGGCTGGTGGTCTGATGAAAGGTCGTTTTTCGTCTCCAGTTGGATATGTTGTGTGATATTTTTTATTACTGCTATATCCAGAACATCTGGGTAGTGTTGGTGATTAAATGGTATATGCGTCGGCTCCGTCGGACCTATCACCTCCACATTTCTTTCTTCTGTTATTTTTAATAGTTGTTCGCCTCTACTGTTGCAGTATCTGGAGTTCCAGGACTCGTGCTTAGCGTTTAAATCACCGCCCAGGATTACCTTGTCACCCGTTGATAGGATAACATCGATGTCTTGTTCCATAAGGGTACGATTGGGTGCAAGGTAGGCTGCGATTAAAATAACCTTGCCTTCTCTTGATTGGATTTTGATTGCTGTTGCCTCTAGTTCTATAAGGGGTGCCATCTGGATGAGTTGGTGTGTAATAGTTTTACGTATCACTATGGCTGTCCCTCCTCCTCTGGCATGTGGGCGATCTGTACGGTATATCTCCATTCCTTCTATCTTGAATAGGTCCCTAGATTTTAGATGTGTTTCACTTATTAGTAGGATATCGATTTGGTATCGTCTTATAAATTGTTGCAGTTCTTCTCTTTTTCCCTTTAGTCCATTCGCGTTCCATATTGTTATGTTGATATCCTGTAGCTTCTGTATATTTTTTCTCTCCATTATTCCAGGAGGGCTATTACACCTTCGGCCAGGGCCATTACCTTGTCGAAGGGGCCTCTGGCTTCTTTCAAATTTATAATTAGTCTTTTCAGTTTTTCCATCATGTTTCTCAGTGCGTTCATGCAATCATTTGATGTTGCGTCGTCTTCTGGTTGATTGCCACTTCCCCTTTCTTCATTTCTTCTTCTTTGTTTTTCGTCTCTACCTCCTGTCACATCTGCGTAGGATCTTCTATTCCGGTGTTCTCTTTGGGTTGTCTTCCTGGTATCTAGTGGTATATTTGTTTTACTAGTATCTTTTTCTGGGTCGTTCATCTCTTTCCCGTTTTTAATATTGTCTTTTGCATTTTGGTTGGGTCTCGGTGGTCTTATTGCTGCCTGGAACACCGGGCATCCCCTCCATGAAGCTGCGTGCGCACCCTGGCAGTTGGCGCATTTGGCTGGTGATTTTTCTGGCAACTTGCATTCCTTTGTGGAATGGTATTCAGCACATTTTACACATCTTTGCGGGAGTGTACAGTAATTGGCAGTATGCCCTATTCTTTGGCACCTCATACATTGGGGTGGACCTAGGGGACTTCTGTATCGTTCCACCTGTATCCTGGTATATAAAATTGCTCGCTCGTTGTAGATGCGTTCTGAGTCAGACGGTGTATTGAGTGTAACTTGGTAGACCGCCAGTGGGATCAGTGTCTTGGTGGACGTATCTTTTTTCTTAAATTGGTGCACACTTTGCACTCCATAGCCTTTTTGTTTTAACTCAGCTTCTATCTCTTCTGTTTTCACTGTTGGCGGTAATCCTTTTATTACTACCTTTAGTGGCCTGTCTTTTGGTAATTGATACGTATAGAAGGGTATTCCATTTTCTTTAAAAAATCTGTTAATAAACTCGTAGTCCTGTATATTTTCCACATGGTACTTCAAGGTGTCACCTCTGTATACAACCTTTAGGTTCCCTTGCAACTTCTCTTTAATTATTTGGTTCATTTGAATGAATTCTTTAACCACTCCGATAACAATAGGTGGAAAGGTTTCCTTCTTTTGCTCTGGCTGAGTACTTGAGTTTTGTGCATTTGATGTCTCCTCTTCTTTCTTATTGTCCTGGTTTCCCAATGCCTCCAATGGTGTAAATCGGTTTTGTGTCGGAATTTCCGTGTTGCTTCTTGCTTGCTTCGTTTTGCCGCCGCGTTTCCTTTTGCCTTTCACTTCTGTGAATCGGGAAAAATCCATGTTTTGACTGATAGCTGGTCTGAGTAGAATATTGTTGATGTTGTCTGGGTTTGACATCTCACATTCACTATCACTTTCACTGTAGGATTGGGCTTCAGACATTGCTTGCCATGTCTGACGCGCTCCCACTTGTTGCCATTTTCTTCATTGCCGAATTGTCCGCCAGTCCGTGTCCAGTGCCGTGCGCCGAGGTGTCCGTTGCCGTAGGTCCAATCCGTCGCCGTGTGTAGTTGCCGGGTAAATCTGCAGTCACTGAGCCTAATCGTAGTCCACAATCAATGTCCGGGTAGTTTGCAAAGCCTTTATACGATTCCAGTTAACCAGCAGGAAATAGTTGTTCACACTACGAATATCACAGCGGAACTCTACGTCCTCGATCTGTGAGTGGTCTTGTTTTATAAGCGAAGCCAGCGCCCGTCTGGATGGTTCGATTTGATCGGCCAATCAAAAGGTCCGAGCCGTCACGTGTTTAGTTGGCCTGGTGGGGAGCGGCGTGGTCTGGTGGAAGGCAACACGTGACATGCTCCGTTCGCACCAGCGAGCGCCAGGCGTCGTGTAATTTCAGCCCGTTGTCTTCGTTAATGTTCTTTGGGCGTCTAGCAATTTCTAATGCCTCCTTTACCCTCCTTGCCCCCATTTATCCTCGCCCACTATCAGGGAGGTGTTTTCGAAATCTATGGCGAGATTGATTTCGGCTGCATGCCGTGCAATGGCGGATTTGTCAAAGTTATTAAATTTATAATCGCGGATGTGCTCGCGCAGCCTCTAACTTATTGTGCACCCCGTCTCTCCTATGTACATCCGACCACAGGTGCACAGAATCTCATAGACCCCGGCCAGCTGTAGTGGAGGCAGCCTGTCCTTGACTTTGACGAGCTGGTTACTGACCTTGCTGTGCGCTTTGTAGACAGGTTTTATGTCGACTTTTTTAAACGGCTTCCCGATTCTTTCAGTAACTCCACTTATGTAGGGTAAGACAACTACTTGGCGTTCCTGAGAGGTGGCTTGATTATATGTTGAATTGGCGTCCTTATCTGTCGTGGCTGCATGCAATGCCCGTCTAATATAATGATTGTGGTAGCCGATGGACTTGAATGTGTGTTGCAGCGCTTCCAACTACGGCTTCAAGCTAGTTGCGTCACACACTTTCGTCGCTCTCGTACACAAGGTCGTGAGGACGCCTCTTTTTGTCGCTGGGTGGTGGTGCGATGTGGCATGCAGATATCTGTTTGTGTGTGTCATCTTCCGGAATACTGAGTGTGCAAGGTTCCCGTTGTCACGTTTGGTTACTAGCACGTCTAGGAACGGCAGCTGTCCACCTTCCTACGTTTCCATAGTTAATTTAATTTTAGGATGTGCTTTATTTATATAATCCAGCAATTTGTCAAGCATGGGGCCACACAACAAATGTATCGTCAACAAAGTGTAACCACAGACACGGTTTGAGAGGCGCGTTTTCCAAAATTTCCGTCTCCAGCTCCCCCATAAAGATGTCTGCCGCTATCGGAGAATGCGGTGAGCCCATGGCCGCTCCTTCCACTTGGGCGTAAAATTTCCCGTCGTACTGGAAGAACGTTGAATTGAGACAAAACTCGGCCAGGTCCGCCCATTCTTCTGAGATGTTAAGGGCCGATCGCTTGGTGCGTATTATTGTCACTGCTTCTTCCACAGGTACGTTGGTATACAACGAGCTGGAATTATACGACGCCTGGCGCTCGCTGGTGCGAACGGAGTATGTCACGTGTCGCCTCCGATCAGACCACGCCGCTCCCCACCAGGCCAACTAAACACGTGACGGCTCGGTCCTTTTGATTGGCCGGTCAAATCGAACCATCCAGACAGGCGCTGGCCTCGCCTATAAAACAAGACCACTCACTGATCGAGAACGCAGTTCTGTCTGGAAGAAGACCCCAGAATGAGGGTCGAAACGTCGGCTACAATGAACACGATGCGGCGCCACCCGGACAGCCAAGAATCAATGTGATACATTGCCTAATCCTGGCTTAAGGGTTGCTAATTTGTTAGGTCCTCCTTACTAATTACTATCAATTATTCGAAGGTAGATAGCCCGCCAACTTCAACACATGGTACAAGCGTTGTTTCTCGCGGTAGTGCTATCACCTAGCATATTATTACTGTTTTATAAACTGCTCTCCAATTACACAATTGTGCGCAACACATGTTGATGTTAAATCAAATCCACCAATATTTTCATTTATCTGCACAATTTATTGAATACTTTAAATACGCATACAACACAATAAATAGTTGACACTGTTCAATTAATACATTCCCTCGTGGTCTCCCTGCGCCATCTTAACACCCTTTTTCTTTATCGACCAACAGTACTGTCGTTCCAACTACATTAAAATTACATTACTACAAAAGACTTAAAATTACCCAAATATCTATACATACACCTTATGCTGTGAAAGTCTATTATTTACTAATTTAGTTACATTTCGGCAATGAATTGTGAGTGGGACCTCACAACATATACAGAATATATAGAATTATTGAGATTTTGTTACTTTCGTGAGGTTGTTGTTTTTTAATATGTTCGTTGCTAAGAGCGACATGATTCAGCCTACATTAGTTGAGTCGTTATCTTCAATTCGCAAATTCCAAATACGAACATGGAAATATCAAGAAGTAGTCTGATATAGACGTAACTGTGTTTAGTTACTGCGGGTATTGGTGGAAAAATGATTGAATAAAAGTTATTACAAGGACAAAAAATGTTAATGCATCCTTCTTATTTAGATGCTTTTTATATATAGTAGCTGGTACCCACGAATTCGTTCGTGTTTGTAAAGAATTTGTATTGACAGCTACCGACATCTAACAACCATAGTGCACGATGGGAGACGCGATGCTATTAACACACACAAATGCCAGTCATCTGTGCTATGTAGTTCAGGCAGAAAATTAAAATTTACGGACACACATGTCTTTGGATGAAATACGAAAATATCCTTGATCTACCACTTTCACCCACCATATCTACCACACTCCCACAGTTACCGAAATTCGGCCAACGTTGTGATCGATAGGTGACTCCGTGTTACTACCACACAAAACGCCAGTGATTTGCGATAGATAGTTTTCGCTGAAAACTGCTACACCATGACACATGCGTCTTTGGCAGAAATATGAAATTGCCGCAGGTCGACCACTTTCAACCCCCATATCTCCCACACCCCCATAGTTACAGACATCTAACAACCATAGTTCACGACAGAAGACACGATTATACTACCACACACAAACACCAATGGTCTATGCTATGTAGTTGTGGCAGAAAAGTGACATATGCGGAGGCACATGTCTTTCGTCGAAATACGAAAATATCCTTGATCGGCCACTTTCAACCACCATATCTCCCACACTATCACAGTTACTGAAATTCGGCCGATGTTGTCATCGAAAGGTGACTCTGTGTTACTACCACACACAAACGCCAGTGATCTGCGATAGCAAGTTTTCGCTGAAAACTGATACGCCGTGACACATGCCTCTTTGGCAGAAATATGAAATTGCCGCAGGTCGACCACTTTCAACCCCCATATCTCCCACACCCCCATAGTTACAGACATCTAACAACCATAGTGCACGACAGGAGACACGATTATACTACCACACACAAACACCAATGGTCTATGCTATGTAGTTGTGGCAGAAAAGTGACATATGCGGGGGCACAAGTCTTTCGTCGAAATACGAAAATATCATTGATTGGCCCCTTTCAACCACCATATCTCCCACACTACCACAGTTACTGAAATTCGGCCGATGTTGTGATCGAAAGGTGACTCTGTGTACCACACACAAACGCCAGTGATATGCGATAGAAAGTTTTCGCTGAAAACTGATACGCCATGACACATGCCTCTTTGGCAGAAATATGAAATTGCCGCAGGTCGACCACTTTCAACCCCCATATCTCCCACACCCCTATAGTTACAGACATCTAACAACCATAGTGCACGACAGGAGACACGATTCTACTACCAAACACACAAACACCAATGGTCTATGCTATGAAGTTGTGGTAGGAAAGCGAAGTATATGAAGACACAAATTTTAGGTTGAAATATGAAAACGCCCTGCATTGGCCCACTTTAATCATCATATATCCAACATCCCCACAGCTATCGACATTCGGCCAACGTTGTACACGACAGGAAACTCCAAGCTACTTCCACACACAAAGACCAGTGACCTGTGCTTGGTAGTGGTGGCTGAAAAGTGAAATATATGAAAACACACGTCTATTTTTATATATATATAAGAAATATAAAATAATCTAAAGAAGAGAGGTGACCGTGCTCGAAGAGGGTATAGTTTTTTCCGCAAGAAATTACGAAATTACACAAAACAGAGGCACCAGGCTTAAACGATGCATGAACAAAACTAATACAAACTGTAATTAATAATTAGATAAAAAATCTTTAAATTATTATATTTTTACTAACAAATTAATATTTTAATATCTTTGAAAAATAAGTAAATAAGAAACTTATTTTATTTAAGACTGAAATAATCAATAAATATATTTTATGATATACGAAAGTTACATATACAATCGAATTTTTTATGATCGATACTACTGAGCAGCAAAAGTAAGATATTTACTATTACTTATGTATTTAATTTAACTTAATTTAATTGCAATGGAGCACAGGCTCCGGTCGCAATTTCCCTACACCCCCATCTTCCCCCTATCCTGCACCCACCTACATTTGCCCTTTACAAATTGTATCTTTAAATTTTTTCAACGTGTTCGGTAAACTATTCATCATTTCTCTTGGTAACTCATTCCAATCCCTGACACCCTTACCTAAAAAAGAGAATCTTCCAACACCCTTGTGCCTGAAATCGAGTGTCAGCTTACAGGCATGGTCATCTTTTCCGTTCCATGCACTACTTTTCATACCTACTCCAGTATCTTTCCGTGCCTCATCGCCAGAATACGCCTTGTACACTTCCATAACCCTCCTCATTCTCCCCCTGTCTTGCAATGAATCCCATTCCAGCTCCTTTATCATATCCGTCACTGATTGCATTCTGCGATAATTTCCAGATTTCCAGAAACAAATCTAGCAGCCCTTTTTGCACCGTCTCCTATTCCTGTACTTGATTCGCAAAATAAGGGTCCCATACAATACTACCATATTCAAGGAATGGTCTGACCAAAGTTTTGTAACCCAATTCCTTTACTTCTCTTGTACACAATTTGACAATAAATTTGGCCGCCGCTGAAAAATTCTATCACTCTTATTTTGAATAATCTGACATCAATGTCATCCCAGGAAACGCTAATGTAATACTGGCAAGCCAGTTTTGCGTTACTGTTTCTTAGGATGACATTGATGTCAGATTGTGCAAAATAAGAGTGATAGAATTTTTCAGCGCGGCCAAATTTATTGTCAAAGTGTGTACATCCCCTCATCACTCTCTCCAACAAGTGGAGAATTTTGAAATCTTTTCCTGTCCCATGTCCAATGTATCCTGCCCAGTTAAGCTTGTTATCAAATGTAATTCCAAGATATTTACATTTAATTTCTTCAGCAACAAATTCTTTCCCACCTTATATTAATAATTAACCTTCTGCTTTTTATTTGTGTATCTAATAAGCTCACTCGTCTTTGGATTTATCTCATCCCATGTTTACCAACCCAACTAGATATCCTGTCCAGATCATGGAGGAAAGAAATATATGGAGACGACGCAAGGGACCTTCACCACGCATTGAAGTGAAGCCGGGCGGAGAGGAGTGGGGAGGCGTGGCCGCCATATTACCTATCCATACAGACACGGGGAATGTACAAAACCTCAAGGGAACTCTAGGACAAACGTGACGCCGCAATCTGATGATGTATTATTATGTAACTCAAGGAGACAAATAAAAAATGAAGAATAATTTTTTTTGATATCATGCTTAGTTTTCGAGATATTCTGTCTTAAATGTGAGATGTTTTTGGTTGGAATTCAGAAGAAAAAATTGGTCAAAGTCAAATTTATGATGGATTTTTAGTCAAAAAGACGAGACAAATAAAAAAAATAAAGAATAAAAATTTTCTATATCTTGCCTAGTTCTCGAGATATACTGTCTCAAAAGTGAGTTGAAATGTAGAAGAAAAATTTCACAAAAAGTCAAATTTGATGATGTATTTTTATGTAACACGACGAAAAAAAATCGAAAATAAAGAATAAAATTTTTCGATATCTTGCTTAGTTTTCGTGATATACTGTCTCTAAATAACAATTGTATGGATATGTAACATGGCAGCCGCCGCCACTGCGCATGCGCAGTATCAGCCGAGAGTTTAGAGGCAGCTTCGCAGCATAAGTGGTATTTCGTCTCCATATATTTCTTTCCTCCATGGTCCAGATCACTCTGCAACTGTTTACAGTTATCTATCGTTTTGATTCTTTTATATAACATTTATTTATTTGCTGTATTAATGTTGCATTATTGTTGTTATTTTTATGCTCTAATAATAATGAAAATAATGAACTGTTATATTTTAGACAGAACAAAAGTCTACAATATGTTTTAACAACAATCTTCAACAATCTTGCAATTATTTTGCAATTATACTAGAAATTTAAAATATTAAATTAGATATACTGTTACCAGAAAGTTGAAGTATAATTTGCTGTATTTAATCTATCAGAAGAAAAAATTGGTCAAAGTCAAATTTATGATGGATTCTTAGTCAAAAAGACGAGACGAATAAAAAAATAAATAAAATTTTTCGATATCTTGCCTAGTTCTCGAGATATATTGTCTCAAAAGTGAGTTGAAATGTAGAAGAAAAATTTCACAAAATAAAATAAACTCCATATAAATAGGAATGAAAAGAAAAGAAATGAAAATTAACTACGAAGAATAGGCGATTTTCGAAAATGTTTCTCAATGAATAATATTGTATTTTGCCTCATTAACAATAATCCTAGCTATATACTTTATAATTCAATGCTTTAATCTAATTTAGATAGTAAAACTTAGCTGAAGACGAAATTATTTCCGGTTTAGTGCACAACAGTTCACACAAGCAATAAGAGCACATTTCACCAAAAATAATTATTTTGGTGGTTAAAAAAAGAAAATCTTTTCTGCATTGATTTATTGACTTATAGGATTATAAAATTCTCCCCAGAATTTAGGATAAAATGCAGCCGCAATAAATTTTATTTTAAACTCTTGAAGCTAATGGGTGCGCAGACTTCCGCGGTCGTTGTCGATGTAATCTTGGTTGTCTGGTTGATCCGCGTCAATTTATCGAAACCTAAAGTTTATGGCCCTCTTCAGAGGACTGTCACAGCTGGAACTGCTGCCGCAACAAGGAGATCAAGTGAAACTACTGAGCAGCAGGAAAAGCCAACAAATCAACTGTAATGCCATCACCAAGCTGCAATGTAGGGGCAGATGTCACCGATAAGGGCGACAGGTACCCCTTCTCCAATACAGCCAACGCCTACGGCGTTGGCAGAAGGTGCGCTCCCGTCGCGCTAGCCGTTTGGAGTGACGTTACTCAAGCTACCGCCGCCAGCGTGGAAGGTCCGATGGGGGCCTGCGTACCGCGTTTTCCTCAAGCATGACCATATTTGAACAAGTTGTAGCACGCCGTCCGCGTTCATATTATCTGGTTTTTTTCCCAACGCTTCTCTGACACGCCTGGGCCACCATCTGCTTCCCTGAACCAATACACTAGTGTCACTGAATAAAATTGCGTGCCCACTGTCAGCAGAATGTTGTGCTACAGCTGATTTGCTGACGTCTTACGTGATCACACAGCCTTTCCTTGACGGTCCGTCCAGTTTCGCCGTTATACACTTGGTCACAGCTACAGGGCATTTGGTATACGCCCGACATTTTTTCGCAAAGATTTAAAAAAAACCACACACACACATCCCGAAGATTCCTCACTTCATGAGGTAACTTTGGTACAAAAACAGAAGAAACTTTGTGAGGAAAAAGTCATATTTCAGCTTGTACTACCATTATTTGAAAGATGAAGGTCAGATATGACCAAATAGATTAGGTTATTTTGTTTAATTGTCGAATTCTTTAAAAAAAAAAAAAATCTAAAACATTTACCATAGTAGCCCTGATTTACCGCACAAAAACAAGAACATCTGAACTTAGTGCAGTCAAGTATTTAGAGCTTTAAAAAATGGTTTTAGACATTCAAGAATCCTGGAAATAAGAATAAGCCAAGACTACAAGACATCTAATCTTAAAGATGTGCTGGTATATCAGTTCATAGTTGAAAAATTTGGGTTACCATTTATTTTCTGGAGGCATGTTTCAAAATCGGGTGCGCAGACTTCCGCGGTCATTGTCCATGTTGTCTTGGTTGTTCGGTGTAACCGCGTCAATTTATGAAAACCTAACGTTTCGGCCATCATTTGGTGGCCTTCTTCAGAGGAATGTCAAGGCTGGAGTCGCTGTCGCCTGTATATTGCTCCCAAAGAGCACGCTAACCGTTTGGAGTGACGTCACTCAAGTTACCGCCGCCAGCGTGGCCGCTCTGACGGGGGCTTGCGTCCCGCGCTTTCCTAATGAAGCATGACCATATTTGCTCAAGTTGTAGCCCGCCGTCCGCGTTCATATTATCTGGTCTCTTTTTAATTTCTAGCGCTTCTCTGATACGCCTGGGCCATCATCTGCTTTCATGAACCAGTGCACTAGTGTCACTAAAGAAAATTGCGTGCCCACTGTCAGCCGAATGTTTTGCTACAGCTGATTTGCTGACGTCGTAATTTTTAAGATGTCTTATGTGTTCACACAGCCTCTCCTTGGCCGTCCGTCCAGTCTCACCGATATACAATTGGCCACTGCTACAGGGTATTTGGTACACGCCCGCTGTCTGCAGTTTCTCGCGCCTGTCTTTAACCAAATATATATATATAAATATTCCTACCTTTTTTTTTTTTTTTTTTTTTTAAACGTTCATAAGTAACAAAATAGTTGTTATCCACATTAGCACTAAATAGTATCGACCTACCATCTTAAGTTTGTTTCGAAATCCATTAGCTTAAGTTTTATTCATTGGTTCTTAAGTAGTTTAATTACCTAGTCGTTTTTCATAAAACTTCAATCAAATTAAATATATATAACAATTCAACAGTTAGTCGAGTATAGCGCCTATCATATTTAGTAAAAACGTTAAAAAATTTAGTATAAACTTTATAAGACTACTTTATCACATAAATTTAAGGTTTGTTTAGAAGATGGTTGAAATATTTCGGAAAATCATGACTGGAAACTGTGGCGCCTGTCGTAGGTACGTTGCGAAGGGGATGGGTTGTAGTTGGTGTAAGAAGTGGTTTCACTGGGCATGTGGGGAAGAGGAAACGGGGGAAATAAATGAGGCTCTCCCATGGTTTTGTTCACTGTGTCTTAGGGATGATAGGATGTGGGAGATGGGCGAAACGATTAGGGAGTTGCGTGAAAGGAATCAGGGTTCTTGAGGCTCGTCCTGTGGAGGCTCAGCCTCTGCTGGCGTAGTCTGCGGTGGCCTCGCCTGTGGAGGTTCAGCCTGTGGAGGCTCAGACTGCACAGGCACAGCCTGTGGGGGCTGAGCTTGTCGAGGCTCAAGCTGTAGAGGCAGAAAGTAGAGATAGTGGGTTGGAGGAAGTTGATAAGGATGGGTGGGAGCTGGAAACAGGTCGTAGGAGAATCATGGTTAACACGATGGACAAGTCAGACACTTCAATAATTGTGGGAAAAAATAGGTTTGACCTGTTGCCAGAGTCAGGAGGAGAAGAGCCTCATATAGATGTAGGAGTAGGAGTAGGTAAGATGCAGCAGACCTTTAGGAATAAGGGCGTGCAGGGCAAGAATAGGGAAAAAAAGGGTTCTGCTGCTAGGTAGTAGCCATGGGAGAGGTGTAGGCCCTCTTCTGCAGGATCAGTTAGGTACAGGATATCAGGTCACAAGTTTTTTCAAACCTAGTGCAACATTAGGCCAGGTAATAGAGGATATAGGTTCCCTTTGTAGGAGTTTCACTAAGGATGATAGAGTAGTGATAGTGGGAGGTGCGGGGAAATAGTATTGATAGAAACGCGAGTTATAGTATAGAGAGTGACCTGAGGAAGGTGGTGAAGGAGGCACAGCATACCAGGGTGGAGCTCATGCAGGTCCTAAGTCGCCATGACCGGCCACAATTGAACTATGCTGTGAGGCGGGTTAATGTGGAAACAGAAGTGCTACTTGGGAAAGGCATTAGTTCTGTGTTGGGGGTTGTGCCTGTGAACACCATTGGTAGGTGGGGTTTCACTAGGCATGGCCTACACCTAAATAGAAGGGGGAAGGGAGTACTTTCTGAGTTGTTAGCTAAAGCAGTGAAGGGAGCCCATTTCCAGTGATGATGGGGTCAGGACTGTGCCTTTTTTAGGTTAGGGGCTGCTGGTGAAGGGACAGGAAATAGATGATCAAAGTGATACTGATTGCAGATTCGCGATGGGGAAAGTCACAGATATTAAAGAAATAGATGAAATGGCTGAAACAATAACTGACTGCGGTAAAAGTGGGAAAGAGGAGATAAATTCTGAAAATGTAAAGCCAGTAGTAAGGGTGTTAATGGTAAACTGTAGAAGTATAATGAACAAAGTAATCGAATTTGCAAACTTAATAGAGATGCACGAACCACAAGTAATAATTGGGGTAGAGAGTTGGTTAAAAGAAGAAGTACTAGACAGTGAGGTTTTTCCTGATGGTTACAGAGTGTACCGCAGAGATAGAGGAACAATTGGTGGAGGAGTCTTCATACTAGTTAGCAAAAACTACCATAGTTCACTGGCGTTCATAGATCAAGACCATGAGTTACTTGGGGTAGATTTCTGGGGTAATAAAAAAGAAAAAAATCAGAGTGTTGGCTGTTTACCGCAGTGGAAGAATGACAGAAGATGATGAGGCTCTTGGGGAGAAATTAAATTCATACTCAGATTTCAGAGGTGAGAATAGAATGATCATCATCGGCGGGGATTTAAATTTACCAGGTGTAAACTGGGAAGGGAATAAGATAAATAACACAAGGGAACAAAGATTTGCAAATATCTTAATAAGGGAAGGAGGATTTACACAAGTGGTTGAGCAAAACACTAGGGGACAAAATATTTTGGATATATTTCTAATTAAGCCCGATGAAAACCTTTTGAGGTATCAAGTAACTGAAGGAATAAGTGATCATGAAGCAGTTCTGATGGATATTAGAGGATTCAGTAAACCAGCAGCCAAAATTGAAGGGGGAAATAGGTACAATTATAACAAGGCACAGGTTTCAAATTTGAAGAGATATTTCAGAGAACAATTCAGCAAATGGAAGGAAGGCTCAGGTACAGTAGAGTCAAGGTGGGAAGAGATCAAGGAGATAATAAGAAAGGGGGAAGTAAAATTTATTCCAAAGCAGAAAATAAAGAGAAGTAGAGAACCTATGTACTATAATAGGGAAGTGAGGAGGTTAAAGAGGTTGGTAAGAAAAGAACATAACAGAGTTAGGAGACAGCAGGGTAGTAGGGAATATTTAAAACAACTAAACAAGGACTTAATAACAGCAAAGAAAATGGCTAAAGATGGGTTTATGAAGAGTATTGTCAGTGCAGGAGGACCATTGACTGATGCATCTAGAAATTTCTATGGCTATATCAGGAAACTGAGGGGAAGGGAGGGTGTAGATACACTTATAGATAAGGATGGAGAAGAAGTTATTGACGATTTGAAAAAGGCAGAGATTTTAAGTAACTGGTTCAGTGAAAGCATTAGGGACAATGAATCAGAAACAGGAGGGCCTAGTTCGGAGAACGAGCTTAACAACACAATTAGAAATGACTGATAGTAAAAAATTTGATATCCATCCTGAGGAAATCATGAAGGAAATAAGAAAGCTGAAAAAAAAAAAATAAAGTGGCTGGTGAAGATAATATTACTACAGATATCTTAAAGCATAGCCGGATGTGACATTGTACCTTATCTTGAAATATTATTTAAATTGAGTCTAGACACTTGCTGCTTACCACAGGACTGGAAAAGTGCAATAGTAATACCGGTACATAAGGGAGGGGTGAGAAATAGAGTTGAGAATTACAGGCCAATCAGTTGGACATCAGTGGTAGGTAAATTAATGGAAAGATTGATATGCAACCACATCAGAAATATATGTGAGGAACGTAAGTGGTTTTCAAGCAGGCAACATGGTTTCAGGCAAGGATATTCATGCGAATCTCAGTTGGTGAGATATATGCAAGATATTTCAGATGAAATGGACAAGGGAGGCCAAATTGATAGTGTAGCACTAGATCTGTCTAAGGCATTTGACAGAGTAAGCCATAAAATGGTAGTAAATAAGGTAAAAACCATTGGAGTGGATAAGAAAGTCATTTGCTGGGTAGAAGAATTTTTAAAAGGTAGAAAACAGAAAGTTAGGGTAGGAAATGTAGTATCAAAACAAGTGGAAGTAAAAATGGGTGTGCCACAGGGTAGCGTATTGGGACCATTGCTATTCATTATTCTAATGAATAATTGTGTTGATTGTTTACTATCTGAAATTAGATTGTTTGCAGATGACATAATGCTGTATAAAAGAATCAAAACGATAGAGGATTGTAAACAGTTGCAGGGTGATCTGGACACGATATCTAATTGGGTTGGTAAACATGGAATGAAGATAAATGCAAAGAAGAGTCAGCTTATTAGATACACAAATAAAAAACAAAAGGTTAATTATGAATATAAGGTGGGGAAAGAATTGCTTGCTGAAGACTTGAAATGTAAATATCTTGGAATTACTTTTGATAACAAACTTAACTGGGCAGGACACATAGGACAGGTGGTAGGAAAAGGTTTCAAAGTTACTGCACTTGTTGGAGAGAGTGATGAGGGGATGTACGAGAGAAGTCAAGGAATTGGGTTACAAAACTTTGGTCAGACCATTGCTCGAATATGGTAGTGTAGTATGGGACCCTCATTTTACGTATCAAATACTAGGAGTTGGAGAGGGTGCAAAAAAGGGCTGCTAGAGTTGTTTCTGGAAATTATCGCAGAATGCAATCAGTGACTGATATGATAAAGGAGCTGGAATGGGATTCATTGCAAGACAGGAGGAGGAATGAGGAGGGTAATGGGAGTGTACAGGGCATATACTGGTGATGAGGCATGGAAAGATATTGCAATAGGTATGAAAAGTAGTGCATGGAAGGGAAAAGATGACCATGACCACAAGCTGGCACTCGATTTCAGGCACAAGGGTGTAGGGAAGATTCTCTTTTTTAGGTAAGGGTGTCAGGGATTGGAATGAGTTACCAAGAGAAATGATGAATAATTTACCGAAAACTTTGAAAGAATTTAAAGATAAAATTTGTAGAGGGCAAATATAGGTAGGTGCAGGATAGGGGGAAGATGGGTGTGTAGGCAAATTGCCACCGGAGCCTGTGCTCCATTGCAATTAAATTAAATTAAACCTTTATGATCACATCAGAAAACTTCCTAGGTGCTTTGTATATCGGACGGATATTTTTCTTCTTTAGGGAGCGTGCACAAACTACGTGGCTCGGTCCAGGGGGAGGGGAGATGGAGGAAGGATACGCTGGGCTACGTGGGGGGAGGGGGGTTTCTGAGCCAGGCCATATAGATTTCGTTTTATAACATTTTTCACATTTAAAATGAGGAACAGAACACACAACAGCTTGTTAATATTTATTTCCCTCAATTAATTATCTCCGTATGTAATTTACAATAGTCTGACAGAAGAAAACAGTAAAAAATGTCTTCTGGAATCAAAAGGGGGGGAAAAAAGCTACGTGATATGTAGGGGTGAGGGGGTGTTCACAGGAGGCCAAAATGGAGCTACGTGGTTTTTGCATGGTCCCTTAGGAGACGGTCAATTTTATCAGTCATCCCCTGAACGTAGGGTAATACTGCCATGGGTCTGTCTTCAACTTCCGGTGCTGGCGTACAATGTAGTGTTTCAGGTTCAGGCATTGTGGTGGCCTTATTAATGTTAAGGCTGTAGCCGTTTGCCAGAAACGTCTCCTTCAAAATTTCTTTTTCACTGGATATGCTTGCTTCGATTCTGGTTTTTAAAATTCCGCATTTCACTGCTGGATGGTGGTGAGAGGCTGTATGCAGATATCGATTCGTGTGCACGGGTTTATGATAAATTCAGTGGCCCTGGGAGCCATCTTCCTTCCGCCTCATGATCACATCCATAAAGGGAAGTTGTTTGTCCACCTCAACTTCCATGGTGAACTTAATTTTGTCGTGAGCACTATTTAAGTGTTGGAAGAAGTCCTGGAGGGATTCTCGCCCGTGAGGCCGGATAACAAATGTCGTCCACGTAACGCAGCCATAAAGGTGGTTTTAGATTGTGATTATTGATCACTTCAGCCTCAAATGCCTCCATAAACACATCGGCCACGATTGGTGACAGTGAGCAACCCATCGCTGCTCCATCATTCTGTTGGTAGATGTCATTATTGTATTGAAAGAAAGTAGCCCAAAGGAAGAATTTAGTTAGTGACACCCATTCTTCCAGAAGGCTGAGATTTTCTAGTCGTTCCCTCATGCTGATGGTTGAGTCTATTGGCACGTTTGTAAACAGTGACGTGACATCAAAGCTTACGTCATTGTTTTCCAGACGTCTGTTCTTGATCCTATTTATAAAATCAGAAGAATTCCAAATTGTAAAAGTAGAGTTAGTCAGAGTCTTTAACTTAACCGCCAGATATCTTGCCAGCGGATGTGTCGGAGGCTGAAAAGTACTGACAATTGGTCATAACAGCACCCTGTCCTTGTGTATTTTGGGAAGGCAGTACTGTCGTGGCGTCAGGTGATTCGACGTAGTTTATTTTCTTTTGACCTCCGATTGAAGTTGCTTCCTGTATTTTAGTTGCAAAGTTGTGCCGAAGCTTCTGGAGTGTGTTTGTTTGCTGCTTTCCATACATTCCATCTTGCATTGATGCGTCTACCTTTTGGTGGTATTCTTCCGCATAGATAACCACTGAAGAATTTCCTTTGTCAGCGAATAACATCACAATGTCTTCTCTTTCTCTCAACCGACGCAAGGCGTATTGTTCCCTCCCTCCCGAGTGAAATTCTGCAGAGGTGGTTTGGCAATTCATAATATCCTCGCAGTTTCACTGTGAATCCCTTGAGCATCATCTGGTGAAAGAGAAGAAATGGAAGATTCCAATGCAGCGATGACTTCATCCACTGGTATCTTTGCTGGCACAACACCAAAATTGAGTCCTTTGGCAAGAACATAGTTCGTCTCAGTGTCTATCGTCTCATTTTTGAGGTTGACCACATGCGGACTACAACTTGACCCCCCCCATCAGACTGGCCACTGATGGCAATGGTAACTTGAGTGACGTCACTCCAAGAGGTCAGCGCACTATTCGAGAGCTATATATAGGCAACAATGACTCCAGCCTTGACAGTCCTCTGGAAGAAGGATACAAAATAATGGCCAAAACGTTAGGTTTTCATAAATTGATACTGGTTCAACCCAGGCAACCAAGACAACATGTTTCAAAATATTTTATTTGTACGCATCAGTACATGAAGCGTATACAGCAATATATATATATATATATATACATATATATATAACGAGTTACCTGTCATTTAAAACAAAAATTTCTTCAGTATTGATATTAAGGAAAATCTATAATATAGATTTTTGATTAAAAAGGAATTGGTAAATGAAATTTGAAGTAGCACCCATGACATGTTCAGAAACAGGTAAAGTAGTAGTAGTAGTTGGTGCTTCATTGCTCAAGTCCTTACTACCTTAAAGTGATTTTGTACAGATCAGCTCTTCAAGGAGCTGCTTGTTTTTGCTAGATTCATCAATTTGCTTCTAAAAATATAAAGTACTATTTGTACAATCATCTATTCTAAGAAGATTCCAGAAATTGAAGAAATCACACGTAATGAAGGGAAATAAAAAAATATTTAGAAGTGTGAGGAAATTAAAAAATAGAACTGTAAAAGTAACGATGTATACGTTACTGAGTAACGGGTTTGTCGCCTGACTCGAAGTACCGAATCGTTACTCTAAAACTCATTTAGTTACTCACATGTTTCTCTGATCAGCCAATTTCATAAATATGGTGTCACCTTCACCCACAATACTAGAGAGCAAAAACTGATATTCTTTAACATTTATAAAAAAATTGAAAATATTTTGTAAGTAAATTTATTGACAATTTGTACAGGCAAGATTCATAGAACAATTTGTGTCATTCATTGCAGCTGCAAGAGAACAATTTAAAAGCTATATTTAACAAAAATAATAACCGTGCCAGAAATTTAACCTTCTTTTAATTGGTCATTAAAAAAAAAAATAAACAGTCATACAACCCATGCTGAAATAGGACAAAAATTACATGCATAAAATTATTATATTAAAAAAAAACAGTTATAAAAGGAGAACATAATAATCAACAATCTAATCAATATATAATGTCTTTTGTGGCTTTTTGGCATTGTTAGAGCCATTTAAAAAGGATTTTAACCCTTAGTTTTGTATATCATTAATTTGTAATGATAAAAACCACTGAACTATTTCTGCCACCTTGCACAAAATCAAGCACTATAATTTACATTTTAAGTTCACTGAAAAATATATTGCATACTGTAACTATTTAATACATCACAATAGAGATTAAAAAAATATTTTGTTGTTACTATATATCAGTTTTTATAAAACATACCCATTTTATAGCAAATTTAACATCTCGGTAATTGAAAACAGTATGATCATATTTTAGAAATATAAACTTTGAAAATATAAAAAATTTATTTAATTTATATCAATTATTGCACTTCTTGATAGATAAATACAATTTTAAAGAAATAACTGCCTTCAAACAGTTGCTGAAACTATAAAGCTACATAAATAATGTATAAAATGCTAAGCTTTCTGTTTCAGATATGCACCGAAGTACAAATGATAACGGTAATGCGTCAACACTTGATATGGTAAATAAACTGACAATTTGTCTCTGCCTAGTGCTATTCTCCACAGTATCATTAGCTGGTACCCAGTTTTTGTAATGAAAAAGCTCATTTTAGAATATTCAATAAGTAAGTACAGAACTGATGACAGATTGCAGGAGATATTTACTAAAGTTTTCAACCACAGGAAGCATGCAGAAAGAATACTCCAACTGCACTTACAACTTCGTGCTTTCTTAACAAAGAAAACCATGCATCAGTAAACAAGACTTATCTCCACTGGAAAGATAACTGTATGAAAAGGCCTGTTGCCAATTACACCTTTAATTCAGTTACTTCTACCGATTCCAGTGATTAAATCAAATTTTGTGGTGATACAAACTGTGCTTAATGTATAATCTGAAGTTACAAGTATCATATTTTATTTGCTGCTGATATAATGACAGTGTAAATTTGTTACAGAAACTCTGCATTATGGATGTGTTTATCACAACCAATACTACTAACCAGTATCATGTTTTTGTTACTGCTTGAGTATGGGAAAATCATTAAGATTACTCTTCCACAAAAAAAATAATAACATATAGAAAACTTCTCCAAGGACTCCAACAAGAACCAAATAGTTTTAGAGTAACAATTATTAACAAACAATATTGAAATAAATATTTTGTACTATCCCTAAACTAAAGTAAATAACATTTTATTAATTTGCCATATATGTTAATTTAACATTTTTTTGTATACTAACAAATAATGTCAATCAACTTTCCCAACAAAGTCGAAATTATAAAAATGATATGTACGATATGGACAACACCTGACCGGCACAGTGTATGATTTTATCAAATATCAGAGCTTCATAATCTCTCCATTCAGTACTAATAAAAGTGGAGGATAATAGGAGTTTAAAAGTATTTTGGATGAAAAAATATATTATTCTCCATGATAACATTGTATTAAGATGATGCTAAGGTGCCACTTTCTATCTAATGACGAACACTGCTGTCATCTTGAAACTTGTATGAAGTCTCTACTGCTATTTTAATAACACTGTATATAAAGTAACTACTGTTAAATAATGGACCCAAACCATTGAAACTATAGACACATTCTTGACAATTTTAAACTGGCATAACCTTCAACAACATCAAATTACACATTTTGAATGTGTTAAAAAATAAACAGGGAACTTAATTTTAATCACACAGAAGCAGGAACAAGTTAAAGCTAAGACTTCTGAAAGAAAAGTGTTTTAATTTAGTGAGAGAGTAGATTCAATAATATGATAAATTGAATGACATAATGAAGGGTAGATAGAGGACTACATTTTCCACAGTGACTTCTGCATTCAGACTATACCCCAAGACATTATGCAATAACAATACAAACAGAAAATGATGATTATTCCTATTCTTAATTACATAAGCATAATGATTCAAGCTTTTTTGTCACAGTCTTGTTTATTCCTGCTTTCATGGCAGTTATCACATAATTGCACCATAGGCCTTTATCTCAAACAAAATACTGAGTTTGTCAGGAAAATTACCCATTCTGTACAAAAAATCAATTTTTCCTGGAAGAAGTGTGTTTAATACACACCTAGAAAGATGTACAATATTTTATATCCCTGAATTTCACCTCCAAAATGGAAGTTCTACTCAGTTTATTAGCAATTTCTAGTAGATTGCTTAGCAACCAATTTTAAACGCTGAAATTTACAGCACTTAGGCCATCAAAACCAAACCAGCTGCCATTGAGGTGAACAATGCAAGTTACAGATTACACTTTTTTCCATGGTGTACAAAAATAAATCTCTATTAGTTCAAGAAGACAAATCTCATGATGGCAAATGAGCCACATCTGCAATATTCTGTCCTGCAATTTAGAGATCTTTACGAACCTTCTTCTTACTTTTTTTGTCTGGTTTTGCTTCTTTCCACACATCTGAAACATTAATTCCTCAGTATGTTATAAATTCACCTCTGATAGAATTAAAATTAGTTGAAAGTTTATTACATGTACCAATAATATTTTTTATTTGAACAGATGGAGAACAACACATCAAACTAAACAACTCACCACAGAATTTTAGAAAGGCTGAAAGGGTAGTTAGTGTCATAACAGTTGATTTTACCAGTCATCAACAGTTTAGCTTCCTTATCTAACAATAAAATCAACTACTTCACAGTAATCATCAAATTTGTAAACAGACATTAATATAATAATGTGGTAGCATCAGCAAAATCAATAATTGATAATACCCAAGGTAAGGTATGAAAGAGCCCAGCCTCATACATGAATGTATAATCTAAGAGATAGCTTCCTCAAGTTTAATATTTATGGCAGTAGTGCCCTTAGTTGTATTCTTTCACATACATTTCTACATTAGAAACAGGAGGGCAAACATAACATACATATACGAAAAAAAATTCCAAGTGTCATATGGTGATGAAGCTTACAAAAAAAAAAGCATATGTTGTAAGCAATTCATGAATGCTTTCCAAATGTGCACCATAATGCTTCTCTTTAATATTAAACTGTGAAAGTTTGGGCATAACTCTGAAGCTTGGCAGAGAATCCCTCGATAATGACCCATGAATGGTTCCATAATTGCTAAAGAAAACCTCACAATTGTTGAGATTGAAATGCTTTCAGATAAAAGTCAAAATAAATTTCTGTAATACTGAGCTTGTCAAAAACAATAGTTCTTAAAATTCCATGAACTTTAATAAGAGGTGGCCACAGAAGGAATAATGGCTGAAGTTTGCTCAACAGTTTATAGGGCTTTACGAAGTAAAGGAAGATACAGTTCTGCGATGCCAGTGATGAAACTACCGTTCTTTACTAGCACCCTTTGACCAAAAAAGAATTGATGGAATGGGGAAGTGATAGAGGATCTGCTGCAAAGACGAAAGTGTCGGGCAGACAAGGAAGATTATAGTGAAAATTTTCTGAGATAATGAAGACAATTTCTCAAGGAAAGAAATGGTTTCAGCAAATATATACCAAAAGGCCACCCTAATAGTAAAACTATCGGATGCCACTGAAGAAGAATATAAGGGAAAACATTCAAAGATTGTTTGTATGGCCTTGGATGACAATGAATCTGTCCTCACTGTAAGTCTTGTAAAGTCTATCATTAAAGAATGTGGCCTCACCAGCATAGCAGTTGCTTCTGAACACCCAAAGGAGGATAGAACATAAAGCCTTTAGCATTGCAAATAGATTGTTTAACCATAAAATTTGTTCTGAAAGCAGTTTTCAAGTAAAAATTGGCTGTATCATATTTCAAAATTAAGTCAAAATAAACTGAAAACATTACTAATATTTACACAGATACTATGATCAAAAACAAACATTCTGATGTAGTGTTTATACAGTCAGAAAATTTTATTTAAGACAGTAATCCAGTTTTAAGGTTTTGTTAAACATGCGGTTAACTGGAATTATGAAGTGGCGAGTCATCAGACAGTGGCTGGTACACATGTAAGATCAAAAACAGATAAACAAATTTAACCATAACAACACATTGTTAGCACTGAGATAGAGTTAATTACAAAGTTTCGAGTTAATAGACAAACAAAAAGAATGTCTTTTAGCCAAGTAAATAAATTCAACCAGAATAATTTCAGAGCTAAAATTAGAATCAAAAGAAAGCTAATTTTAAATAAAGTCATAATACAGTAACAGTTATAAAATTAATCTAAATGAGGATAAAAGAGGATTACAAATGAGTAATTTTGGAGGTCACAACACATGCCAAAGTGAAATAATAAAAAAATAATTATTCTAATAATAACAATAAAAAAGATAACAGGAAAAAGAAAAGAAAATTCAAGGAAGAACAGAAGTTATGATTTTTAAAATAAATTGCTTCTTGAAGGTAGATGAGGAATGATGATTCAATAGGATAAAATTAAGTATTGCATCCAAATAAAAATAGTTACAGAGCTGAGTCTTATACCAAATTAAACACAAAATTAAAAGAAATTATTTGATATGCATAACTTTGCAAGAAAATTGGTACTTTAAAAATTATGTACGGTTAAAGTTAATCTCCATCCCTCCAACTTTAAAAGTCAATAACAGCTAAATAAAAAAAAAAAAAAAGTGAAAAAGTGTCGTAGGTGGATTAAATGGCAAAGTTTCAGAAGGATAGAAAAAAAAAAATAAGGCACCATGAGAAACAAGTTGCTATTTCAGCCGCCTTAGGGCAGTATTTTCTTGGGTGTTCCTACATGCGTGTATATACGACTCTGGATTTGCCACATCACGAGCAGTCAGTTAAGGAAGCATGTCCGCTCCACTTTGATTTGTGATGAGGAAGCCACGATACTTAGAAAATGCTCACTAACATGATAGACAAATTTAGGAGATGTTTGGACTTCGAGTATTTTCATTACAAAGGAGAATGATAGACTCTGAAAATTTTTGCAATCAGTTTTACATATACTTCTTACTTATTAGAAATGTACTACCTGCCTGGTAACAGTATTAACTACAAGTTATGGGAATATGTTGAGCAACTTTCAATTGAGACTTATTTCTATGAATAACTTTTCCACAGGGATTTTGTGTTGTAAATACAAGTAGATTGGTAACCAATTTGGATAGAATTGTGCTAAAAGGATTCATCAATCCTATCAGGTTTGGGAATACATTCACGGTCAAAGTTTAAGAGAGAACTTGTCAATCCCCAAGGGAAATTTTACCAAAATAACTTGTCATACATTCCTCACCCAACACCATGTGATAATTTTTTATTATAAAAATTGTTGTCTGATCCTCATGGATGAATGCACTCATTCACTCTACCACAGGGTTATGTAAGTTGCCGGTGAAACTGTTTGCCTGTGGCCATTAATTTTGATGGAAAGTGAATTACTTGTGATACCAATACATGAACTGGTACAGTGGAGGCAAGTGAGCCAAAATACAAGGTATATTGTGATACATGTGCCATGTCCAATTATGGGAAATGTTTTCTCGTTAGTCAGAATGGAGTAAGTGGTGGTAACCGGGTGCATGCTACACGCTTTGCAGTAGTGTCTGTAGCATAGGAATGATCCTTGTGGTGGATTGGGAAAATTACAAAATGAGTAGTTGTGAATCATGATATTCTTGAGATTTGGTGGTCTGCTGAATCATGTGGATTGTTAGTGGGCAAGATTCTGTGTAGAAGTTTGAGTATAGGAAGTCATGCCGTTGATAAAGTATTAAGTTAATGGACTCGGGCCCAGAAAAGAAATGGGTGAGGAAAACAGGGCTGCAATTAGTTTTAAGATGTACAGCATTGGAGTGGTGGTGTGAAGGATGGGTTGTAGTATGAGAGATAGTTTAGTACAATTGAGCACGAAGTGTATGAGGTACATAATAGTGTCGGAGAACTGTTTCAAAACCTCAGCTTCAGTCACCACTGTCCATGATTAAGATGGCTGAGCCCCTGTAAGCTGAGAGAATGATTATCTTATTCTTTGATGACCTAGGTTTCAATGGCGAGAACTAAGATTGCTGGAGTGTGGAATGGGATATAGGAGGACAGGTTGGATGCTGGAATAGAAGAAAGGAGAAGCAGAGGGAGATCTGCTTACAGTGGAGGTTTTAATTGCACTAAGATGGACCTGGACTCATCATGTCAATAATCACTGTTATCCATGTTGGCAAAGTGATACCACCATAAGAGAACATGGCAGAATGCTACAGTCTCGGACCAAAGTGAAAAGGCCAAGTTTAAGAGGCTGAGAAAATGATAATCCTTTGGAAAGAACAGGATGAAAAGTTAACTACTGACTGCTGTGGTTTAGCAAAAGGTAGGGTGGGAGTGGTACCCTGCTGACCTAGTACAAAATCAAATATCTCTTACTTTAACCTATCATTTACACAACTACTCCAATGGTATACCTCTTAAAACAAACAGCACCCCCACTTTTATGATACAGTTCTTTCTTGTGCTTGATCACATTAATTTCTTCATTGGGAGCATGAATTCCTTCCCCAAAATGTGCACACTTTCACAGAATCTTGCCCACTGTACCATGCATAAAAATGCAGCAAACCAACCAATCTTAATATTATCTTGGTTCACAAATGCTCACTTTGTAATTCTCCTGTGCAACAGTCCCCACTGCAAAATGTCCAGCAATTATAAGATTTAACCCAGAATTATCAATTCAACATTTTCTTACCACCACCCTCCTCATCATTGCTCATCAAAACTGAAGGCAGTTATGGTGTCAAAAAACACAAATGTTTTGAAATTTTTGGTCTATATCCCTTCAACAATAGATGCACGCAGGGAGCTAACTGGAGGTACACATCATGGCCGGTGACTTGTGAGGGAAAATCAACATTGTGATAAGTATGGGTGGGAGTTTAATGACACTCAAGAACTGTAAAACTGAAAACATATTGCGGGAACAAGTTACGGACAGGAAAAACAAGTCTGCAGAAAATATACTCCAGTAAAATTTTTGTATAAATATAAGAAACTTTAATAAAAACTCGTCATCATCTAGGACAGCTTCCAGCCACTGGCCGGGTCTGCTGGGAAAAAAAGCCTCGCCAGCGCTTCCTGTCTAACCACCATCTCTCTTCATAAAATTCAGCTGTCTGGTTCACAGTTTGTACTGGTAAGCCAGGTCCCACCTACAGAGTTCAAAGATGCTCCTTCTGTTTGAGAAGACTAATTGCATGGACAATGAAGCAAGAACTGAAATTGTTGGTCTTATTAATGGTGGCATAATGAGACGCCTTCTTAAAATCATGTCTCCCCTTTCCTCTCCGACTCCATCTTAGTAATGATTGACATTACTTCCTTATACAGCAATATTCCCCACTGCCACGGACTTAGTACCAAGGAACATTTTCTACACCAGCACCCTCCCAGCTGCCTTTCCGGCATATCCTCACTCACCAACCTGGCCCATTCAATTCTTAACATTTTCACATTTAAGGGCAATGCTATGGGCACCCATTTGGCTCCCTCTTACACTAAATGTTTCATAGGCTGCCCAGAATAATTATTTCTGGGTAAGGTTTCCTGTGGCTCGGATTCACAGAGGACATTTGCACGATTTAGACCCATGGGGAAAACTACTTTCTCAGTTTCAACAGTCTCAATACATTTAACACCATGTAATTCACATGGTCCTATGCTTAAACGCATGCCACTTTCTTAGATGTGGATTTTTCCCTGTGTAATGGGCCCCTCAGCTCATCTGTCCACACGAAACTTACCAAACTATAACAATACCTTTATTTTGACAGCTATCATCCTTATCACATCAAATGCTCCCTCCCCTACAGCTTTTGTATTTTTGGGAGGTGCAGGTGTTCTACCAATCAGTACCTCACACAGTATTCCAATAACATATCCAAAAATCTGATATCCTACAATTATCCACTAAATTTAGTTAAAATAACAACTTTTGCCACATCACATCCCCACTCAGCTTTTCAACTGCCCAAAACGCTCCAAAACAAACCACAATCCATTTCTGGTCACCCATTTCTCTACAGACTTGGAATCAATTAACAGACTCCTTCGGCAAGATTATGATTTCCTAGGAGCCTGCCCAGGAATATCACTTCTCCCCAAAATCCTTCCTGGTCCCCCACTCCATCTCAAAACATGCTTCAGTAGACCTTCTGCAAACTCCTGGTCGACAAAGATGGGCTTCCTGATCCTGCAAGACAGACAAGTCTTTTCCATTTAACAGATCCTGCTGCAAACTACGCCTCCACCACCTTTACCAATTCATTAACCGGAAAGAGCTTCCCCATTGCAGGACATGTAGTCCAGTAACGGGGTAGTTCTCACTTGCATCACATCACGTAGAAGATTTTCTTTCTTATCTTGTATATATTGGTGAGAGTATGCAGAAATCAAGTTTTCGACCTCCAACACCCTCGGCACAATTTTCTGTGGCCAAAAAACATCAAAATTTGGGTACTTTTTTCAGTTTTTTGTCTATAACTCCTTCCTGATAAGTCCTATCAAGAAACATTCTATTTTCAATTTGAAAGAGGACAAAATTTCCTACAACTTTCGTATTACAAACTTTTTTCTAAACTCAAAATTAAGCGAGCTACAGTTCTTTGAAACTCAGCCAAATTTCACACTTTTCCTAAAAGTTGGGTTTTTACCTAATTTGCAGCTCAAAATGACCTGAAACCCCTGTATATATAACCGATATATATGTTTTTCTTTATGACATAGTATATATATGTACTATACTTTGATTACTGATGGTCCATTCACTAATCATATAGCATTGTTGGCTGGGAGATCCCGAAGGATTGTTCGGCCGCCAGGTGACAGTGTTATGGATAGGCCGCGCAGTGCGCTTCTTGTGGCTATCTAACCTGACCAAGTACTAGTACCGCATATAGGGAACCTACAGCTTAAGGTGGAATCCAAACCATAGAATCGTTCTGGCTTACTTCATATTACACAGCAAGCTGTGGCAGAGGTAAAGTTCGGGTTAATGGCCTTTGAAAATCATTGCTGAGACCGGGATTTCGATCTCCAGTCAGACACCTTGAGCTACCAGATTGCTCTATTACTGAAGATAATAGAGCGAACAACAATGCATAATGTTATGACGCAAAGTTATAAAGTCATAATAATTTCGAAATAAGTTAAAAACATGGTCATAAATAAATTTCTTTTCCGTTTGGATTGTCCCGGCTTATCAATGAATTGTCTCTCTTTCATCCATTGCGTCAGGAACAGCTTCCTCGAGGTCGAAGAAATCTTCCTCTCCTTCATCTACTACATTCCAGGAACGCTTTCACGAGGCAGGCGAGAGCAATTTTTGCAAGCAGCTGAACAATGCAGTCCTGATTAGTGACAGCTGCATGGAGGAGAACAAGGTTTCTGGAAGGAATATGATACAACCTTCGAAGTAAACTCAAGTGCATCGTCTTTTATTATTGATTTTTAAGACTTTACGCCTCATCGACGTCGAGTTCATTAGTGGCACGATGGGACTGGGGACAAGGAACGTGAAGGATTTCGGCCATGGCCTTTTGAAGGAAGCATCCCAGCATTCGGCTGGAGTGATTTGAGGAAACCATGGAAAACCCAAATCTGGATGCTTGGACGGGAATTCGAACCGACGTCCTCCTGAATGCATTTATTATTGTAACTGTAATAAGACTGGACGAGCCTTTCCTTCATCCTCGCGGCAATGGGTACGTTTCTCGACCCAACCAAGCTTTACTTGGTGGTATGTGCATATTGAGTGAAACGTTGCCGCATCTGGTTTTGGTGGCAACCGTGCTAGTCTGAATGCATTTTTTGGGCAGATTCCTTAATCATTTCATATCTGAGCCTTCCAATGTTCCACAAGCAATTTTTCCGTACCGTTCCAAGATGATCTGTTCCCCTGCGAGTTCTCCAAATGTTCTCTGGAGGCTAGAGTTCTGAGAAGTTAGCATGCATGTTACTTTCAGATATGGTTGGTATTGAATCATGCAGTAGAAGTTTTCTTTCCCATAGCCGAAATATGCTGATATTGTATCACATCCAGCAAATGCATGGATGAAGAGGATGTGTGTGGGTTCAAACTCGTGGTACCAAAGCCCATTAGCAAAATGAGAAAGCCAATATACTCACTTAGAATCATCACACTGTCGAATTTTGATGCTTGGGAAATTGCTGCGTCAACGATCAATCCAGCAGCATCTTGTTTTGCCTGTTGATCTTGGATGCCTCTTTTTTCAGTTTTTGCATTAGTATAAACATTACAGTTCTTGCTGCTCTCATTTGCTGCGTCACTGTAGCACTTGTTTCCTGACTGAAAATGATGCCTGCTGAAGTATCTGATGTTTTCAAACTACAAATCATTTCAGATGACTTTATTCCTCTCTGCGCAGCATAACTTCGGTATCCGTCAAATATAACTGTGATGTTGGATCTATAGTTCGTTGTCAAATAGGCTTCATATTTTCCACAGAAGCAGCCAAGGTATTTACTACTATGCCACATGACCTTATGCAGGAGGAATCATCCGAGCATAGCAAAAATTTGTGTGTTGGGTGTTGTATCTTGAGATTTAAATGCTTCATATAGTGACAATTTTTTTCCATTGTTGTACGCAACAAATTCAAATGGAACACATTGTTTCAATCCATTAAAATGGAAAAGAAATGGATTTATGACTAATTTTTGACTTATTATGACTTAATTTTGACTGGATAAATAAACTTTGTGGCATAACATTATGTTTTCAGTTTTGCAAATCCGTTTTTCAAACTGGTACAAATACCATCAGGTAATAGAACGAAATGGTAGCTCAGTGGTTAAGGTATCTGACTGAAGATCGAAATCCCGTTCTCAGCAGCAATTTTCAAAGGCCATT
This sequence comes from Vandiemenella viatica, assembly GCA_031002005.1. Lineage (NCBI taxonomy): Eukaryota > Metazoa > Arthropoda > Insecta > Orthoptera > Morabidae > Vandiemenella > Vandiemenella viatica. The sequence goes on from CM061920.1 coordinate 153,990,266, forward strand.
AACCCGACCTTTACCTCTGCCACAGCTTGCTGTGTAATATGGAGAAAGCCAGAACGATTCTGTGGTTTTAATTCCACCTTAAGCTGTAGGTTCCCTATATGCGGTACTAGTACTTGGTCAGGTTAGATAGCCACAAGAAGCGCATTGTGCGGCCTATCCATAAAACTGTCACCTGACGGCCGAATAATCCTTCGGGATCTCCCGGCCAACAATGCTATATGATTATTGAATGGACCATCAGTAATCAAAGTATAGTACTATGTAATACAGAAATACATATATATCGGTTATATATACAGGGGTTTCAGGTCATTTTGAGCTGCAAATTAGGTAAAAACCCAACTTTTAGGAAAAGTGTGAAATTTGGCTGATTTTCGAAGAACTGTAGCTCGCTTAATTTTGAGTTTAGAAAAATGTTTGTAATACGAAAGTTGTAGGAAATTTTGTCCTCTTTCAAATTGAAAATAGAATATTTCTTGATAGGACTTATCAGGAAGGAGTTATAGATGAAAAACTGAAAAAAGTACCCAAATTTTGAAGTTTTTTGGCCACAGAAAATTGTGCCGAGGGTGCTGGAGGTCGAAAACTTGGTTTCTGCATACTCTCACCAATATATACAAGATAAGAAAAAAAATCTTCTACATGATGTGATGTTTGTGAGACCCCCTTTTTATGACCCCGTTACTGGACTAATGCTAACTATGAAACTTCCCATGTAATATAACTACTAACCTACAACCATTGCCAAGCATCATACATAGGTCTCACCATGAATCCACTGGCCGTCAGAATTAATGGCCTGAAACAAATTATTCACCAAGAACCCTCTTCACCCAGTATCTTATCATGCCACCTCTCATAAGACCAACAGTTTCAATACTTGCATCACTGTCTGTGTAATTAATCTCAAACAGAAGCAGTGTCTCTGAACGCAAAAGGTAGGAACTGGTTTACCTGTAAAAACCAGGTACCAGACAGCCACTGATCTTGAGATAAAACTAGTACTGAATAACACTTTAAAAGTAATAGTGTAAGCAAAGCTGCAAGCAATGGTAAAATTATGGGCAATGCATTCAACATGCATTATACAAAATTTACGCAACATATTTACCTCCAAGCTCATCAAAGGCCACAGCAGTTTCTGCATTCACTGTCTTTTTCGATGTTTGATTAGACTCAGCTGAAAAAAATATATATACATATATATATTAAAAATTATTTATTGCCAAAGGTAAAAACTAGTACTATTTTTTTGGTTGTGCCAAATAATTATTAAATTTGTAGGTTGAAAATTTAGCAAAAATAAGACTAATGAACTGAGTATCTCCTAATTGTATCAGTGTGCCATTCTTATTTTGCAAGTGATTTCAAGCAGAAATGTATGCAGTAAATATTATAATATAGATAAAAAAGCAAGTTGGAAATACTATTCTCTGAGAGCACAAAGTAATAATAGCTATATAAATGAGAAAGTTTGGTTATACTATCTGCCTCAAACAAGCCTTAATTGTTCAATAGATTTAAATAATATTTGGCACAGAGTTAGCAAATTGTCTGCGTAGTGCTATGTATGTTAAAAAAAAAAAAAAAAGAGCAAACACCGCTTTTCAGAAATTAAAGTAAGAACCTTCTGTTATATGCATGTGTGTGTTCAATTTGAAAGTGCTAAAACTAATGCACTTGATAAATAATACATTTGTACTAAATCTTAATTATTAAAAAAAATTATACTGTCAGTAAGCTCACAAGGAGACGTTTTCTGTTGCATACATGAAATAGTATGACACCTCAGGAATCGCACTACAAGTTCGTAATATATGCATCATAATAAATGTGAAAAATTAAAGCTTGGATTTTATATATATATATATATATATATATATATATATATATATATATATATATAAATACTGAGAGTATACTAACGCAAAAGTTGGTACACTACATGTGCCAAAATGATCATACGTGAATTGTCAGTTTTTTTAATTTAACAACTCCAAATTTTAAGTTGCAGCAAAACATTATAGCTTAGAAGATGCAAGAAACATTAAGGCACATTATACAGAAAAATAGAATATGTAGGTAAAACAGAAGAGAGTTCTTTGGCAGAAAAAGATGGTTTTGGATAGTTTTCGTTTCAAATTGTGCAGAGTTCAATTAGTCACAGCAAAGAGAGTATATTCAAATCCAAGTAAGGTTTTTTAGTGAGCACTTAGAGTGATTTTTGTAAAGATTAAAGTAATATTTTGGCTGAAAACGGGAAAAGATAATTTAAATTTTGAATGAGAAAATGGAGTTATGACGTCATAAAACATCAGTATCAAATTATAAGATTATAAAAGAAAACTTTATAAAGGAGATTAGATAGCAAATAAAAAACATAACCATTGGATATAAAACTAAATTCTATAAAGTTTGACATGTGTTACAGATCAGTAGCACCTGTATTTTCGGAAATAAACAATATCTAAGTTTTCAAACTAATGCACAATAACTATTAAGAATAGTTTTCACTATGATATACGGTTAGAATCGTATCTTAAGTTAGGGAATTTTCAGTAAAATGTTTTAAATAAAGAATTATTACAAGCTTGAAGACTTTCTGAATTACAGGAAATTTCATGTTGTATAACTTCAGGAACTTTTTATTAATGAACGGTTGCACTTCAGAGGAAAATTTATAATTAGTTAATTTGATATTTAGACTGTGAGCTGTAATATATAAAATTTTCAGGAAGATTGGAGAAGAAATTAGGATTGTGCAAAACTCGAGAGAATTTTTGTAAGAGAACCCATTTTCTATAAAACACCTGAGCAGCAATGTTGAAATCAATGCTTCATGAGACTTGGTAAAGAGAGGACATACACGTGTGGAAGGGGTCATGCCACGTGCTAAGCAGAAAAGAGTGAACACAGAAGTATTGCGATGTAGAGTAGTCCTCCATACAAGCCCAACTTTAACATCTGGTGGAAGCGAGAGTGTACTTTTGATGATATAGAACTCTGATAAATTTAGGGGGTCATCGGGGGCAGCTTGCTGATTGTGTCATTGGTTTAACCTGCAATCATTATTTTGGAGATAATGTCTTAAATTTTGATACTGTATGATGTAAAGAACTTTGAACAATATACAGTTTTGAAAATTCATTAAGAATCTACAGTGGAAAATTATTTATATCTTTATCTTCTGTAGCTACTACAGGTGATTGATGGCCAAGATAAAGAACCATTAGACAACATTAACAGTATAGTTTAAGTGCATGCTGTATGCACAACCCCAATGCAAGCAGTAAGCCTTAACAATAACTTAACTCGTGTAATAGGCAAAACATATGACAGGGGGGAAAATGTGATCACATACAGACCTATCACATGAATAAACCAAAGATGGAAAAAGAGGGAAGGACGAGGATTGAACCAATAGTAGCGAGAGGAAGTTGATCGATGATAATTGTGGGACAGAATAATCTCTGCAAAGAAGGTAAAACATTTTTTATTTTTTATATATATTTTCAATCTTTTAGGTAAGAGAGAAGTAAATAAAAATAGATATAAAAAGTATATTATATATAAACAACTGACTGTAAATTTGTAAAATTGTGGCAGGTTTAAAGATGGGGTCTTAGTGTAGATTAAGGCCAGAGGTATATTTGATGTCTATGATGTATAGGCCAGTCCCCATTTATGGAGTTCCGAGAAGATAGTGGCGTAGAGGAAATTCAGACAACACTAACCTTAAATCAGGTGTTAAGATTTTTCGAATTTGTGAATTGACATGGACTGCCACTGAATCATCTCTGTTGGCAGCATAAACATTGTCGCATAACCGTGCGATTTGTCAAGTCATTTTAACTATTAAAGAACTCAGCTCTTTTGTTTAAAACAGTTTTAAGAGTTTCCTATTGTACTTCCTCTACTCCTCTAGGAACTACATTGAAATTATATTATATCCGAAGATGCAAGGCTCTTTTGGCAATGACTTTTCTAAGCAACCGATCTATGCAATTATACCGTTAGCCTCTCTTTCTTGATCTATCTCCATAGGAATCTACACTGTCTTATTCTTTTCTCTAAGAGTAAATATTATTGATTTTTGTCCGTGCTCAAAGAACAAAATATAATTTTCTGATAAAAAATATTTCAGTTGTGTCACAACATTTTGCTTGGCCATTTATCCTGTAGGGCAGATTAGTGATAAGACCAATATAAGAAGCAGTGCAGCGAAGGCAACATATAAGTTGGTAAATTACGCGAGTTTTAGCACAAGTAGTGTGTCCAATAATAGGAAAGGATTTCCCTAAAACAGGATTAGAATTGGTAGTGGTAGCTGGATAAATGCTGCATGTTTTGCAGTGTGGGTCTATTGCAGGGGAAAGATCTATGTGGAAGTATAGGAGAGTCAGAAGGTAAGTACTTTTGCACTAAGATGTTCAGATCAGCAGGTCTACTAAAGCAGGTGGAGGGAGCAGGATTTTGGGAAGGGGGACATGACTTTTTATGTTCCTTCCCCCAAAATGCACACGCAGAACAAAGGTTCTGGTTAATGGAATCAAGGCCAGGAGAGAATTTTGCAATACTTCAAGAGGTGCAGGATGAGAGTTGTGGGATGTAGCATGAGAAATTTGTTTTTGCACAAGATCAGGGGGTATCAGCAGCAGGAAATGAGGGCTTGGGATAGTTTTTGGGAATATGACTACCACTGTACTTTTTGTGGTGGGAGGGCAGAAACACACTGGCCTCTTGAATTTGGAAGGATGTGGGTTTGAATTCCCGTCCGGCCATCTAGATTTTGGCTTTCCACAATTTCCCAAAATCACTCCAAGTGAATACCAGGATAGTTCCTTCAAAAGGCCATGGACAGATTCCCTCATGTTCCTTGCCACCAGACCTTTTCTGCATCTACTTACCTTGAGGTGTAAATCCACAAGGAAAAAAAAGTGACTACTACAGATTTCAAGGTTGCATGGAAAGAAACGTTTGGTGTAGAATGCATGGCAACTGTCAAAGTGTAGGTACTCCTGAGAATTTGGGTAGAGGTGTGGATGTTACCTTATTATAGGGTGATGTCAACATCAAGGAAGGTGATACAGTTGAGGGAATAAGAGCAAGTGAACTGAAGTTGATGGTGACTTCTACACGGTCTTCAACATGGGTCTAGATCATAAACATATCTATCTGCGCAATAAAAGCTAACCGAGGGGGGATTTCTTCATAAATTGCTCCACTAAATAGCAAAGGAAGAGGCTGGAATAAAATGAGGCCATTCAGGTATCCATGGAAGTGCCGAGTATTTGGTGATAAACTTGGGAATTAAAGGAGGTAGGTCTGGATATGTGCACATCTTTCCCTCTGCCATATGTATTGCATCTTACATGAGTAAGGTTATTAATCAAAATAATGTAAAGGGTGTGTGTTTTTTGTGTTAATCTGGTTAACCTATCCTACCTTGTATTCATTGCTTAACGGCAGTTTCGTTATCACCATTACACAAAATTAATTCAAAGTTAATTAAAGTTGCAAGAACGGAGACTTTCCCGGTGTATAACTGCAATTAAGCCTTCATGAGTGTACTACCAGATTGTGAAAACACGATATTTGGATGACAAGTTCCGTCATCTTCCTCAGGTGTGAAGACATTGTAACATAACATACGTCAGAGCCGTGCAAGAGAATCTGTGGCCGGCGTAGTAAGTCAGTGTGGGACTAACTGTGGAGGTGAATGGTTGACCGCCGTCGAGTCTAAGGGCCGACGCGGCAACATTTCGGTCGGGTTCATAGAAATTGTGAAAGGATGAGTAGATTTGGCGGAGAGTAACGTAGAAACTGGTAAAGTGTTGTAGTAACTGTTTTGTATGGAGTGCGGCGATCTCAAGTGACTGTGGATATGTTATGAGTACTGTGAACAGTGTAGAAGTTTGTGCAATTTAATTCCTCTTGTCCCACGAATCTGTAATTTTCGGAGAGGAGTCTGATTCCTTATTTAAATATTTATTTGGTGGCGGTATTTTCCGTTGGTGTGAAAGTATAAGCTTACGGACTCAATAAAGTTTGGTGTATGTCCATTCTAAAGTGTGTGAGCTTATCATTTAGTAACCCGACAAACGTTAATACCTAAGCCTGGCGACCGCGGCATAAAGAACCTTATGTTTAATCAATGTATATGTGTGTGACGAATAAGTGACTTTTCTAAATAAATAAATAAAAACAATAATCAAGACAGATAGTTTAGCCTAGCAATTCAGACATTGAAAACCTTGCATGGCGCCTCAGTGACAGGACGTGTGGTAAAATAGGCATCTGGAGGAGAAATAAACTTTCGATTCCCGAGCATACACACGGGGATAAAGAGGAAAGAAGATAAATTACGGCAAATTACGAACAAGACGACAATTGGGTTCAGAGACGACAATAGCCAAAGAGGAAGATATACCACACCAGCAGCACGAGGTTGTTAAGTCAAAGACGGTTAGTGAAGATAGTCTACTGAAGACTGGGTGGAAGTGGCGCAGCCGAGTGGGGAACGAAGTAACTAGATGAGCATTTCCGAGCGGAGCCGAGAGCAGACGACGGCGGCCGACGTCTACGCAAACTGGATTTCACGAGGGTGTCCGGGACCAGCCGAAGGAAGCCGAGCCGGAGCAGCTGACCCGAGCCAACCCGTGACCAGCCGAAGGAAGCCGAGCGGGAACAGCCGACCCGAGCAGCCGACAGTGAAGACACCAAAGCTAAGTGGGAGCTGCTGCTAGCGAGCTGCTGCGAAGCGTCTTTTCCTATCCGTTCCGTTCCTTTAATATTTGTTTTTCCTGTAATTTCGAGCCACACATAGGAAGGAAAACCGAGTTGAGTTTTTCTCTCCTTTTTGCCCATTCCTTTGTCATTCTGGTGACACTTACCGCATGTTGACACTGCAGAAGTAGTTTGTTTCAGTTTGCATGCATTTAATTCTGATATGGTGATTGAGTTTCATGAATAGCAGCGTTGTATTGATTTTATTTGCTGTGAGTCGAAGGTGGGAAGTAAAGCATCTGAGTTATTATCATAATTGGAGTTTTCCCGTTGTATTTGTAATATAGACTTACTGAAATGGGGGAAGTGACGGAGTCGAAACTGGCTGAAATGCTGTCTAAACTTGCTGAATCCCTTATTGATGAATTTGATAAGAAACTTCATTCCAAATTTCAAACCCTAAATGATAAACTTAATTCCAAATTTGATTACCTTATTAATAAAATTGATTCCAAATTTGATGATTATTGTACTAAGCTGTCCCCCCAAATTTCCGAGTTAACAGAACCGGTTAAGAGGCCAAACGCAGAAGTAATTTCACAGACAGGGAGCGGAGGATTAAGGAAGAAGAAAATGCAGGAAGATGTTTCTTTGTTCGATACTGTACTAGGGAATGCCTTGAAGAATGAAGGTGAGACAAATTATAAAGTGGTTAGGGCTGTAGAAACAGATGTTCGGGAATGTCAAAGGGAGTTTGTGGAGAAAAATATAAAAGAGAAATTTTTTGAGGTAGCGGATGAAATTTTTTATGATACTCTTACAAAGGAGAAGTCAAAATTACGGGAGAATGAGGTTATAAAAATTGAAGGGGAGGGATTTTTGTCTGTAACTACCGGAGAAATAAAGTTGGATAGAATCAAAGCAGTACGACAGCCATATGGCTTTGACACTAGTGATAGGAGCGGGAGCAGTGGCCGACAGTCGGCGCATACTAGCGTATACCGGAGCACTGTTGGAACCTGTGCCGCAAAAGTTTTGGCCGCCGCAACACTGGCGAGCGCGGAGAAACAAGCGGGCGAGTTAGGTCACTCACTCGGAAGCAATAATTTAGCTGAATCAGTCACTTTCGATGGCGGGAGATATGAAGAAATAACTGGTAGACCAAAACCTTTCAAGTTTGTAGGTGAGGAGAATGAAATCGTCAGAAAATCTATACGGTGGAAAACTAATGAGGAGAATGAGATCGACAGAAAATTCATACGGTGGAAAATTAATGAGGAAAATAAAATTGACAGAAAATTCATACGTTGGAAAACTAATGAGCGTGGGCAAACAAGTGTTGAGTTACCCGATTGTGACCAGACCGAAAAAAGTAATCCTATCCTGTTATTTCTATGTTTTTTTTCTCAATTATCAATCCTGTTTTCGAGAGAAAATCTCTGTACTACTATAATCCTATTTTTCCCTTACCTTCGAAGGCGCGAACAGCGGTATAGCAGCTCGAAAAAGTGTGGTAAAGTGAATCAAGTGACGCGTGTGATGTGATGCTTTGGAACATAAATGTGTACAGGTCATTGACCTGAGTGCAGCTTGTGTTTATATCGGAAGCAGGGCTTCTGGCAGCAAGTTGCTCAACTTGTAATTGGATACCAATTCATGTTTTTATTTTATGTTCTGTGGTTTTTTTTTCTCTTATGTATGTTGTTTCTGATTTGTCTTTTGTGTAATATTTTTCTTATATGTTTCTGGAACTTAATGTGTAAAATATTGTCAATGCAAAACGGAAAGCCACCAAAGTAGGATTGTATAGTGATTTTTTTTTTTCTTCTCTTTTCTTGTCTTGATAATTGATCATGCCTAATCTGATCAATTATCACAAATTATTAGGGAGGGAGTGTGACACAACAGTTTTTTTCTGATAATTGATCAAGTTCATTTGAAACCAGATCAATTATCACAGCATATTAGCTAGGGAGTGTAACATAACATACGTCAGAGCCGTGCAAGAGAATCTTGTGGCCGGTGTAGTAAGTCAGTGTGGGACTAACTGTGGAGGTGAATGGTTGACCGCCGTCGAGTCTAAGGGCCGACGCGGCAACATTTCGGTCGGGTTCGTAGAAATTGTGAAAGGATGAGCAGATTTGGCGGAGAGTAACATAGAAACTGGTAAAGTGTTGTAGTAACTGTTTTGTATGGAGTGCGGCGATCTCAAGTGACTGTGGATATGTTATGAGTACTGTGAACATTGTAGAAGTTTGTGCAATTTAATTCCTCTTGTCCCACGAATCTGTAATTTTCGGAGAGGAGTCTGATTCCTTATTTAAATATTTATTTGGTGGCGGTATTTTCCGTTGGTGTGAAAGTATAAGCTTATGGACTCAATAAAGTTTGGTGTATGTCCATTCTAAAGTGTGTGAGCTTATCATTTAGTAACCCGACAAACGTTAATACCTAAGCCTGGCGACCGCGGCATAAAGAACCTTATGTTTAATCAATGTATATGTGTGTGACGAATAAGTGACTTTTCTAAATAAATAAATAAAAACAATAATCAAGACAGATAGTTTAGCCTAGCAATTCAGACATTGAAAACCTTGCAACATTTACTGAGATAGATACTGAGACAGCTCAAGTGCCACACTTCCTCATATGTCCAAAGGCTTTGTTCATGGCCTGTGCCTGGTGGTTGGTTGCCGGGAGGCCACGAACCCTAATATGGAGCAATCTATGGCGGCAGCTGGACAGAGGTACCACGCTCTCTGTGAAGTTTTGCCAAGGCTGGTTTCCATGCCGCAATAATACGTAGCCCACTGTCTCTATTGAAGGAATCAGCCATCCGAATTTCGATTGTTTCCTTGCCTATTGAATCCCAAAAATATGAGGTTCTAGCCAATATGCTAACGTTAAAGTCTACCCTGTGGCCATAGTCATACACATGCTTGGCAATCACTGATTTCCTGTATTTTCCCAGGCAGAGATGGCGTTTGTGCTCTACACACCGGTTTGTACAGTGCAGATAGTTTGACCAATCTAAGTCTTTCCATATTCACTTTCATGACAAGCAATAAAATGTTTGTACTGACCATCAGCCAAAATATGGGACTATCTCTGTTCAGTTAAGAATGACCTTGGCCTTCAAGTTCCTGGAATTTACAGCATTCTGTGCAAGTGTGGAAAGAATTACATTGGCCAATCTATCTGCACTGTACAAAACTGGTGTGGAAAAAACAAACGCCATCTCCGCCTGGGATAATACAGCAAATCAGCAATCGCCGAGCACGTGTATGACTATGGCCACAAGGTAGACTAACAACTTTAGCATATTGGCTACAATCTCATATTTTTGGGATTCAATGGTCAAGGATACAATTGAAATTCGGTTGGCCGGTACCTACAATACAGACAGTGGGCTATGTCTTAGTGGGGCGTGGAAACCAGCCTTGGCGAAACTCTGCAGAGAGCATGGTACCTCTGTCCAGCTGTTGCCATAGATGGCTCCATACTGTGGTTCGTGGCCCCACATAGATCTAAAGCTATGCCTACTGGCAGCCAGCTGCCAGACGTGGGGTGCGAACAGAGCCAATGGACATATAAGGAAGTGCGGCACTGAGCTATCTTGGTATATGTCGGTCAGTCGACCAGTACAGAAGTTTTCACACCTGAGGAAGATGACAGAGCTAGTCGTCAAAATAATGTGTTTTCACGACATTATCTGGCGGTACATCCGTGAACATTTCATTGTGTTCATTAAAGTTGATAAAGAGACTCAATTTTTGGTGATGAAAACATGATCAACTGATTCTCATTGTTATGACATGAAGGACATCCAAAAATGTGCAAAGCATAAATTACCAAACATATTGTGCGACTCTAGACTATGAGGTCACATATATGAACTATTAGAATACATTTCATATGACAAATTGCACATTAAAATTTTTCAGCAACAATGGAATAGGAATCACTTCCATATTAGAGAGCTTAATACATATTTCATCAGACAAAAGCACATATGAAAATCTCTCAATGCTATCAGAACAGCTTTACAAATATAAAAACTGTTATAATATGATATCGAAATAAAACTGTCTTAGTCTAAGTATCTATGCTGTCCATGGATATTGTATATTCTCTGTGGTGAATAAAACAGAAGATGCTGTTGTATTCTTGCTTAACCGTGAAACGGACATGTTTTAATAGGTTATGGGCCCAGACTGTGACCCAGAGTTATTTTCTTCATTATTCTAGTAAACAGAATACGGAAAAGTCGTTATCTTATAAATAATTAGTTACGCGCTTGAAGATGGCTTCGAATTTTGTAGTTAACGTGCCTAAGCTTAAAGGCAGAGACAACTACGATGTATGGGCTTTTGCAGCAGAGAATATGTTGGTGTTAGAAGGCATGTTCGGCTTAATACAGGAAGAAGGAAGTACTAGCACTGCAGCCGCAGATGATGCAAAGGCGAAAGCGAAGCTGATTCTTACAATTGATCCAGCGTTGTATGTGCACGTAAAGCAAGCTAAAACAACGAAGGAGCTATGGGCGCAGCTTAAAACTATGTTTGACGATTCCGGGTTTACACGAAGAATAACCTTACTTCGTCATCTTATATCAATCAGGCTTGATAATTGTGATTCAATGACGTCGTATGTGACAGATATTATTGAGACATCGCAAAGATTAAGTGGAACTGGATTTGATATAAACGACGAATGGATTGGCTTGTTGTTGCAGGTTTACCAGAACGATTTTCACCTATGATCATGGCGATTGAACATTCCGGCAATCCTATTACGGTGGATATTATCAAGACAAAATTGATCGATATGGAAATGTCAGATTCGAATGAATCAGAGACAAAAACTGCTTTCGCTTCCAAAGGTTGGCTGAACCATAGAAGCAAGACTGCCAACAGACAAAACAAAGGCGGGAACCACGTCGCGGAAAAGTCAAATGTCAAAATGACAGGAGTTAAATCAATCACTTGTTACAGGTGTAAACAGTGTGGGCATTACAGGAATCAATGTCCATTGCTGGTGAAATCAGATGAACCTAAGCAATCCAATGTGTTTAGTGTTGTTTTTCTATCCGGCAAGTTTGGTAAACAAGATTGGTATATTGACTCCGGCGCAAGTTCTCATATGACGCCGAATGAACATTGGATAAAAAATGCATTGTATTCGTCAAGTGAACCAGAAGTTATTATCGCTGACAAAACCAAAGTACCTGTGATGTGTACCGGCGATGTAGAAATAACTTCAGATTGTGGTTATGATATTACTGTGAAAAATGCATTGTGTGCGCCAAGTCTGACGACTAACCTCTTATCAGTGAGTGAACTCATAAAGAACGGTAATAAAGTTCATTTCGATTCACAGAATTGTTTCATACATAATATGAACGGTGAATTGGTGGCTACAGGAGAACTTATTTGTGGTGTTTACAAGTTGAAAGTGAAAAGTGAGCACAGTTTATTGGCTGCTCCTGTGTTAACTGATGGTTATACGTGGCACCAAAGACTCGGTCATATAAATAGTGCAGATATTAATAAAATGAAGTCTGGTGTGGTTGATGGACTTAGTTATCCTGATAATTTTCAAACGGGGAAAAAACAGTTGTATCATGTGCTGTGAGGGAAAACAGTCAAGGACTTCCGTTCAAAAATATTGGAGAAAGAAGTACAGAGACATTGCAGATTATACATGCTGATGTGTGTGGCCCAATGGAACATAAATCCTTAGGTGGTGCACGATATTTTTTATTGCTGGTGGATGACTTCAGTCGCATGGCATTTATTTACTTCTTGAAAGCTAAAAGTGAAGTATTTAGCAGATTTAAAGAATTTAAAGCCTTGGTAGAAAACCAAAAGAATAAGAAAATTAAAATATTTCGCACTGATAATGGCTATGAATTTTGTAATAATGAGTTTACAGATTTTCTGAAGAAAGAAGGTATTATTCATCAGAAAAGTAACCCTTACACCCCAGATCAAAATGGTCTGTGTGAAAGACTGAATCGCTCAATAGTTGAGAAAGCAAGATGCATGTTGTTTGATGCAAAGCTAGATAAAAGATTTTGGGGAGAAGCAGCAAACACAGCCGTGTACTTAGAAAACAGATCAATTGCATCAGGAACTCAAGACAAGACACCATATGAATTGTGGTATGGTAAGAAACCTGATGTAAGCCATATTCGTATATTTGGCAGTGATGTAATGGTCCATGTTTCCAAAGAAAAACGTTTAAAGTGGGACAAAAAGTCACATAAACACATTCTTGTTGGATATTCAGAAAATAAGAAAGGTTATAGAATTTATGACTACAAGAAGAAGAATATATTAATATGCAAGGAATGTGGTTATTATGGAGAGTAGAAAAGATAATAAATATGTAGAAATAAGTGTTTCAGTGGGGGAGTCTGGTCAAGAAGGACAATTGACAGTAACAGACAAACCAGAATTACTGAAATCAGTTTCAGTGGGGGAGTCTGCTCAAGAAGAACAGTTGACAGGAACAGGCAAACCAGAATTACTGAAATCAATCTCAATCAGACTATGCTGAAGTAGAAGGTCAAGATAACTTGGAAGAAAGTACTGCAGCTGAGAGTGTGGAAATTAAGACATTGCCTAAAAGAATAAGGAAACCGCCTCAGAGATATGGTACAACTTTATTAAGTGTGGCCTGTAAGGAAGAAGGCAGCTGTGTTCCAGATGATATCTATCATCAGAGAATTCCAGCAAGTGATGCAGAAGATGAAGGCAGTTATGGTCAGAAAGGAGAATCGCATCCAAGCCCTGGAGGCAAGGCTGATGGCTTCAACAGCAAGTGCAGTGCAAGTGGGTGTTTAAATAAGAAAGGTTTGAAAGTGATGATAAAGTGTGACACCGTGCTAGGTCAGTGTCTAAATGTTTTTGCCAAATAGCATGTGTACATTGTGATTAAACCTTTTCATTGATGGTTAGATACTTCACATTGAGGTTTTTTGTTTGAAATTAATGCACAATTATTGTTAGGAATTTGGCACTTAGATGTAACCTCAGTTTTTTTAAAATGGATATCTAAAGAAAGATATTTGCATGCATTTACCAGAGGGTTACAAAGTACATTATTGTGATAGCATGTTTTGAAATTGAAAAGGTAGAATTACAAGGATTTGTAGATGCTGACTGGGCAACTAACACTGTAGACAGACGTTCTTATTCAGGTTTCTGTTTTGTAATGTCTGGTTCTGCTATTTCATGGGAAAGTAGATAGCAAAAAAACTGTAGCTCTCTCAAGCTCTGAAGCAGAATATATGGCTTTGTCAGATGCTTCCAGAGAGGCAGTATATTTAAGAAATCTGTTATTTGAAATCACGGGCAATGAGTGTATGATTACTATCTTAGTGACAGTCAGAGTGCATTGAAGCTTACAAGTAATCAGAAAATACACAAGAGGTCTAAACGTATTGATGTTCGTTACCATTTTGTCCGCGATGCTGTATTAAATAAATATATTAAACTTGAATACATGGAAACTGCTGAAATGCCAGCTGACTTGCTCACTAAAGCTCTTTGTGCCTTCAAACATTACAAACTTATGAACAAAATAGGATTACTAAGTAATATATTGTAATGTACTGTGAGGCTGTAACTTATTTCGATATAGTGGGGGTGTTATAATATGATATTGAAATAAAATTGTGTTAGGCTTAGTGTCTATGCTGTCCATGGATATTGTATATTCTCTGTGGTGAATAAAACAGAAGATGCTGTTGCATTCTTGCTTAACCGTGAAACGGACGTGTTTTAATAAAAACAGATTTCATGGGTTCAGTTAAAACTGTGAATGTGGCTTTTTTTTACCATTAATAACTAGACTAAACTATATAAAGCAAAAACTCATTTTCATAAATCTGTTCCATCGACTTGGCAGTAAGCATTTGAAATACTAAAGAGAATTTATTGGTTAAAGAACTTAAAGGGTAAAACAACCAGAAAATATTAACACACGCTGTTAAGCACTCACTGGAAGTTTGCCATTTTTTGCTGTAACTTAATTAGTTCTTGATTCACAGTTTTGTTTGTAGTAAGGTCATCAGGCAATTTAAATTTTCACCATAGTATGATAATTCCTACAACTTCAGAATAATCAGAAAGTTAATTCAGAAACAAGACCCTTGATTCATGTTTTAATTCACTATTTATTCTGTCAAAATCCTTATAAAAACACACACAGATAAGACATGGTGTCAGTTTCTTTCAAAGCATATTACAGACACAGCATCCTAATAGAACATTTACCAGCATACTCAACTGAAACTCAACAGCTTAAAAGAGTTAACTGACACTTCTGGATCATTAATAATAACCCCAAACAATAAAATCAGTACAAAAACAATCACAACCTTGTAAGGTACCAATTAGTTCGCCAAAAGTATTTCCACTAGCTATCCCCAGTAGTAATATACTCTGTAGTTCGATTTTGAAGTTGCTTATGTAGGAGATAGAAAAATCACATAGTTTTCAAGTTTTAAGGGATTTTCTTGTATTCATTTCCACAACTAAAGCTCACCATAAGAATAACTTTTAAGTGTACAACATTTTATACTTTTAGCAGGCGTCATATTAATCAAATATTCCAATTACTTTTTTTGGGGATCGCAATGCTTTGATTGATGGATCAGTACTGACATTTCAAGTAATATTTCGATTCTGGAAACCGTGATGAAGGCACCAGGTTGGGCGTCGAAACGTCTGTACTGATCCATCAATCAAAGCAGTGCGATCCCCGAAAAAAGTGGAACTTTTAAGTGTATTCGTTGTGCCCAGAAAAATTTACTTTAAGAGATAATTTAGTTTGTTTACATTTTAAACCATGCAGTTAGGAAGGCTAAACTCTAAGATTTGAAATAACTTTGAAATAAGTAAAGTTATAGCTGATCTTTTATCACTAGCTAAGTCAGCACTGCCTAGCATATTTTGAAAGTAAAATTAACTAATTAGCAAAGTATAATTACCACTTTTAATTAAGAGAAAGAATAAAGATTTGAACTAAAAGAAATAAAATGAGAAATTTATGTCAAAAGATAGCTTAAATTAAGATGATTAAATATATGTATTGGTTTCAGTAAAAAGTTTAAGTATTGGTAAGACAATTAAGATTTGAAAATATATTGTCGTGAATTGTTGAGGAAGCGCGGCAAGTCACGGCAAGCTGATGACTTAAGAGACTTTCAAGGTTAATCTTACAGAAACCGAATTAAATTGAGATGGACGGAATACGATATCAATAAGTCCATGTATTAATTGCAAGTTAAACTATCCAGTATATTGGGAGAGATTAATTTTTGAAAGATTTTGCTGACATCATAGAAACTGGAAAGTTGATAAAAGGACCTGCAGCCATCTTGAAAATGCCCAGTCTTTCGATGATTTTCAAAAAGTCAACACATGCTGCAATGTAGCTCAGTCTATTGGCCATTTTCAAACAAATAATTTCGCGGCGGTTTGCTGAGCAAACAGCTCCACGCGGGTAGTTATTGTGGCACATCTCAACTTGCCATAATCGTTCTCTCACTTAAGTTAGGGGGACTTAGTGAGTGTTTGTCTTCGAGTGAATGTGCTTAACCTGACAATATTCTAAGAAACTGTTGTCCGATGTTTTATTCGTAATTCTGGTACTGACATTGTAAGAGAAACTTTTTCAAGAAAATCCTAAAATTGTGTCAAGTGAACTTATTTATTGTACCTTTCGCATTTGGGGTTTATAATACGAATGCATCGTGACCGCTTTATTAAATTTTAAGGTACCAGAAGGCTACACAGGTCATGAACTTAACTGTTCACAGTAAAGGCAGTGTTGCTAACACCCAGCTAACATCTAGGCCTTACAACCTACACAAAATTAGATATCATCATGAAGAAACATTTTTAAATATAAACAGAATATTTACAGGAATTTACACTGACAAATTTAAAAAACTCCAAATAGATGAAAATCAATTAACATTTCAAACACTGTACTGCTTTTGATCGAATTTCACTTCATTTGATTTTCATTCATCAAAACAATACTCATTTACATTAAAATACTCAAATTTACAATTAATCAATGTTTCTCTCTCTCTTGCCAATGCATTTAATTAATAAGACTGAAATTCATGGAAAGCTGAGTTTGAGGGATGTTACAAACATGCTTATATGTATCGATAAAGAAAGCCCGTAATACTCGCAGTGAAAATGCTGTTAGACAATAAAAAACGAATGGACTGGCAACTGAATTTTAATTGTGATTTAACACCTGGTCCGATGGCAGTTTCCCTAGTCATCTAATTAAATTATATTAAGGATTTTTATTAGCTTATATAACTTCAGCATTAAAATCCGCTACTTTTGTAAATTACGAATTTTAATTTTAAATTTCTTCAGAGTTTTTTTGCGTAAATTATTCATCTTTTTCCCTGGTAACTTATTCCAATCCCTAATATCCTTACACACACAAAATTTTCACACTCCCTTATAACAAACTTGATTGCTCAACAGTCTACAGGGTAATAATCTTGACAACCCAGTACTAAACAAAGTTCTACTGTATTAGAAGAATGTTTCTGTAGTTCATTTTTAAATTTAACATAAGCATTTGTATGAAAAAGTCCTTCAAAATTAATATATTTATATATATACAGGAGTATCAGGACAACCTAGAACCAAGTCTAGGGGAATTCAAACCATCATCCGCACTTGACCCTCCACCTCTTCCCCAGAACCATCCCCTCCAAATTTTTGAGGATTTCCTTTCAACCAGTTTGGCTTCTCCCACTTTCCTTAAATCTTTAGCAAACACCAGTAATATTAGCCCAGCTGAAATCTGTGCCAGAAAACAACTCTCCAGCAATTCAGATTCCAGCTGACAAGGGCTCAACCACTGTAGTCATGAACAGGAATGACTATATGGCTGAAGCTCTTCGTCAGCTGTCAGACACCAACACTTACTGCCGCCTATTGGAAGATCCAACTCCTGCTGTCAACAAAAAAAATACAAGAATATATACAGTTTAATGGACCTCTCCAAGGTCTCACCCCACAATCCATTTCGCTTCTTACTCTCCAAAATCAACGTACACCCACCCTTTGTAAGATGAATAGCTAATGCTTGTGGTGGAGCATAAACATGTTGTCTTAACTCAGACCGTGTGTAGCCTTGGATGTAACAGTTTAGGCTTAGATAGAATTATACAGTCGCCACATAGATTTTAACCCGAAAACTTCTCATATTGAACTTATTATTGATACTTCAGACCCTACAGCTTCTCAATTAATTGAAGATTTTTAGGTAATAATGAAGATTTTTCTACATCCCTAGAAGGGGGAGAGTTAATAGATTTTGCTGTTGACAAGTTCAAACTTCTAGTTGTAATAATTAAACGAGAGAGAATCACACGCTCCCATTGTTCAACAGTTTAGTAAAATCAAACAATCCCGAGGCCTCACTTGGAGAAATACTATTTTAATACGACATTATGGTTAACTTGAATAAAACAAGTGGCATCATTCCAAAATAAAACTTTCACCGACTACTGAAGCTAACGTGGTGTCATGCCGATTGCTACTTGAAGACTGACTCGCTCACTGTGGCTACTAACCAGGAAAGTTCTGGTACTCACGGAGCGTGGGAAAACCTAGCGGCTGCACTTTCCATGAGAACCTCTCAAATAACTGATCAGTTTCTCATCTCATATCTGAAGGTTTCATCATCTAATTTGACCTCGACTATAAAAATAATTCTATCTCCTTGAAACTTTACAAATCGCTAGATCTTTAAATAAATGTTAACTTTAGTTATTATCCAAAATATCCTAACTTTAATACTTTAGCCAAAAATAAATAATTTAGATACGAAATTCTACTCCAGGCGAATGCTGAAAACTGATGAAATTTAAAAAATTTAAAATACTATCTTAAAAACTGTAAAACTGCTTTCTGACTTGAATAAACATAAAAACTAACTATAAAAATGAAATGCAATAATATTTTATCCAATCTAACTTATGGTTCCAAGAACAAAATTTTGTTACGCAGTTACAAAATTTAATAGATAAATTACACCTTTATCTCTTGCCCAAAATCCATAAACCTGGAATTCCAGGACGCCCTATCATTGCAGCTTACGGATCGCCAACTGAGCGCATGTCTGCCTTGGTTGACCAGTACCTACAGCCCATAGTTAATCAGCTTCGTTCTCATATAAAGGACACCCAACACTTTCTCTTCCGGCTTTCTACCATACCCACCCCTCTTCCTTCCAACTCGATACTGGTTACCATTTACGTCACATCTTTGTACACAAACATTCCACACTGGCATGGCCTCAGGACCATGGAACATTTTCTGGACTAGGGCCCTCTCAACAGCAGCCTCCCTATGACATCCTTCCTCATCAAATTAGCCCACCTTATCCTTAATAACAACTACTTCTCCTTCGAAGGCAACATCTATCACCAGACCTGCGGAACTGCCATGGGCACCCGCATGGTCCCCTCTTATGCTAATCAGTTCATGGGCTGTCTGGAACAGACATTTCTGGAGGAAGTCCTTCTCAAACTCCTCATTTGGCTTTGTTTCATTGATGACATAATTACGATTTGGACGCATGAAGAAAATGAACTGCTAAATTTCCTGAACCATCTCAATAACTTTAGCATGCTGAAATTAACTTGTCCTACTCCCACACCCAGACCACATTCTTGGATGTGGATTTCTCCCTATCCAATGACTATCTCAACTCTTCAGTCCACATTAAATCAACCAACCTTCAACAGTATCCCCATTTCGACAGTTGCCACCCATACCATACCAAATGTTCTCTCCCATGCAGTCTTGGCATTCGAGGTAGTCTCATATGCACCATGGATTATTCAAACAGTATGTTAGGGTCGTAAGCCGTATCGGGGTCGGGTATCGGCTTATTCACCTAAACTTGAAGTCTTCCAAAATGTTATCAAAAGTTCGGGAAAAGTTCTATAACCGTGAAAAACCTTGGCGAATGCTAACTGTAATGATGAAGACGGCCGCCACTTACAGATTAACCTCCTGTAAGAAAGGTACTAAGTTAGAAATAAAAGTTGAAGTCCGAATCACTGAAGTATATATTCTTAAAATTTTCACAGAATTTAAAGTCACAGTTAGCAATGGCAATCAGAGAAAATCATTTGCCGAAGATCACAAGTCGTGAAACAGAAAAGACCGCTACACCCCGAATGAAATTGAAAGTTAAAGTTCACCTCGAAGAACACATGTCGGAAAAGTTCAAAATTCTACAGTTGCCTATCCTGTTAGTAATGGCGTCAGTCAGCCATGCTGCCTGAATTCCGGTTTCCCATCAGCCACCGCGAGCCGGTCTCGCTCAAAACCGCGAAACCACTAGCTACATGCTCTCTCGACAAGTTGTTCGAACAGACTGGGCAGAAACCCTATCCGGGCTTACTTTTATCAAAATGGCCTACTGACCTAAACAACAGTATATCTAGAAACAAAATTTGTTAACTACAAACTACCAGAAAATCATAAGATGAAGAGTGTAACAAGACAAGTGTGGTGATGTGGTTGATTATGTTTTTAAAGCTTCCAGATCGGTGTAAATGAATTTCGAAAATTGGTTAATCGGAAAGCGCATTTGTTTATAGTATTGTGATACGTCACATCCGAAATATGGATTTACTAAAGTTTAAAATATCAAGTTAATACTATTTTCACAGTGTTCCCCAGCTTCAGCTGAGTTCAGTGGTGTAAAAATCTTTTAAATCGGTTAAGGATATCAAAAGTTATTGGATTTCTAACATTTGCTGATTTCCTAAGTGGTGCAATAATATATTCACTTTTTATTTACAGTATGTTGTGGCATGAAATTAATTTGAAATTGTACCTTTATTGAATTTAAGTGCTTTAGAAAAGTTTTTAGTTCGTGAAATATGTTAGCCAGAAAGAAATCCAAATTACAAGTTGGTTGCTACGACGTCCTCTGGAAACGGATTTTCATTTATTTATATCTTCTGAATATTAGTTGATGGCTATTGGAAACTTAAAGAATATTTGTCTGCCGGTTATTTAGCGTGTTTAAATCTACTTTTAAAACTCTGAAACTACTTAGATGTGCTGGAATTAATTATTGAACTCCACCCATGAATTGATGCTTTAAAATTCATATTTACTGCTTTAAATCTGTCGGAAACTGCGAGTTATCAGTGAATTTAATATCAAATGGTGAAATTATACTTATGAAAGTGCTTTACAGTGGTCAATTACGTGGAATATTAGTGATATGGTTGTTTAACCAAACCTGTTTATTTTACTTCAGAATTATTATGGATTACGCTCATTTAGGTAAGTTTATGGTTTATATTTTATTAGAAACTTCTTATTTATGGTTGCTATGTGTTGTTTATTTACTTTTCTGAACCTAAAGTGTTATTTCGATTTCAAAATATAGTATCATGTATTGATGTTAACCTCAAACTTCGTCGCATTTTGACTGAATATAGAAAATAGAGAGTAAGGTAGCTTACAAGTATTTCAGAAGCAATAAAGTCTCGCAACTACCCTCCAGCTTTGGTGAACAAACAGCTTTCACGTGCAACATTACAACTGAATCAGCCCATCAATCATCCCAAACCTGCAAAAACCAACCACAATCCAGTCATGGTCACACAGTACTACCCAGGCCTCGAATCCATTAACAGAATCCTCTGGCAGGGCTATGATTTCTTACAAAACTGCCCTGAAATGAGATACGTTCTTCCTAAAATCCTCCCTGCCCCTCCTAACCTCAGCGAACTTCTAGTCCACAAACACAGTGTTCCTCTTCCTAACAGTCAACCCCAAGGCTCTTTCACATGTAATAGACCTCGCTGCAAGATGTGCGACAAACACCATGCTTCCACCACTTTAATCAACCCTGTCACAGGGAAAAGCTTCCCAATTATAGGACACACTACTTGTGAAACCACCCATGTAATTTACCAGTTAACATGCAACCACAGGCTGGCTTCATATATAGGTTTGACCATAAATCCACTCTACATAAGAATGAATGGCCACCGATAGACAGTGTTCACACAGAACTCAAAGCACCCAGTTGCTGCCCATGCCATAACTCACGACTTGAATAATTTCAACTCTTGTTTCACAGTCCGTGCTATCAGAGTTCTCCCTAATAGCAGCAGTTTCTCTGAACTCAGAAGGTGGGAACATGCCTACCAGTACAAACTTAGCACAAGGCAACCACCTGGTCTCAACTTGAGATGATACCCGGTCATTATTATTTTGTTTAACCTTTTTTAATCCTCTCTTTTCCACTACCTATATTGAACCACCACTAACCTAAGGTGATGTTTACTTTATAAAAATTACTAGCAGAGTTCTCAGCATTGCCCGGTTTAGTTGTTGATTTACCCATACACTGTTTTTATTCATGCAATGAGTAACATGTTCCTAGTTTTATACAATTTGGGCCATCAATTTCCGGAATTAAAGCATACCTAGATTCATCCCCACCTTACCAAGAAAGAAGTGGGATTAATTTGATTTATCCGCACACTATTTTTATTCGTCTGAACAGAATCGTGCTTACCAAGTTTCACTGATTTCGTACCGGCCATTTCCGGTACTAAACTAACCGGTGATTTAACGGCACACTTCCAAGAACGGGGTGGCTTGGGTGCTTTGATACGGAATGTCAGTTTCATTTCAGTCCAGGTTACATTTCAACCTAATTACATTTGCCAATGTTGTTGCTCAAAAATCGAAACATTACGCACATTATTACAAACCACATACATCAAAATGTATCTGTTTATTCCAGCATCACGCAAAAAATACATATTATGAGTGGATTTTCAGAATTTGAAAGTTTGGGTTCAAAATTAAAATTTTATGTATATCTTAAGCCATTACGACACATTTACTTTAAGCATTATCTGAAAACTGCTGAATCGCTTTTGAACGAGTTTTCGTAGCGTCAAACATTAGATGTGTGTTTGTGATGGCTCATCTTCCGCTGGAGTTAAAAAAATTTCTCATTATGTTACTTCATCTTGCACTGTAGCTCAAAATTAAATTCTATTTCATACCTGTATAGTTGAATATCAGGTATTCACAGTAGTGTATCAGTTATTCAGAAATAAAAAAATTCTTTACTTTCGATTTATTTCTGGGATTTACAGACTATGGCACCAAGGTTATCATAGAAACTGTATTACGAAACAATGCAATAAATTATAAAATTAAGAAAAGCTGTTTTGTTGTCCTAAACCGTTTTTATTTGCAACACTAAAGGCTTAATACAACGTTCTATTTCTATTAAAAGCCATCAGCCCACGCATTAATTATTATGAACACAATGACTCTACTTTTAGCTCCAAACGCCAGATATTTTTGTCTGACATTCAATATATCGAATAGATTATAATAAAACTGAAAGCTAGATTATGCCAGAAAGTAAGGAACAATTCCCATTGAAAAGAAAGAGAATAGTAAAGTTAAATATTTGCAAGGATTGTGTAGAGTACTGTTTCCAGTATTTAATGTTAAAGGCCACTTCTGACAAAACAAGGAAATGAAGTATGTCGAGTAGTTTAACAATATAATTTTCAAGACCCATGTACTTTTCCTTGCGAGTACTCCCGTCATGAGCTAATATATTGTTACTTATTACTTATATACAAAAACATGTTCTAAAGAGACAATATGAAATATCATATCAATAGGAGGCAAGTAATAGTTTTTAAGTGGACTTATTGTCAGTTTTGTTAACTGAGTAATAATAACAAAAAATGGAACTACTTAGGTAAAAACAAAAGAGAGAGAGAGAGAGAGAGAAAGAAACTTGTGGTATACAAATATTATTCTGATGCTGTATTGTAACGTAGTATGAAGCCAGAATTTTGTTCATTACTGTATATATGCCTTAAGGACTATCTGAAGACATAACCGTAACAGGACTTAATGTGTGTGTGTTTTCCTTGGGGTTTTAGTCTGTTGGGTGTTTTGTTAGTATTAAGAAAACATTATCCCTTTTGTAAAATTTGTGTACAACTCCTACAATAAACAAGAGAGAAATAAACATCAAAGAATACAAATTCTATTTTATAAGTTTACCAGCGTCTTCCCATAGAAAATCCATGGTAAACTTGAGGGTTGTGACAACAGAAAAAGATTTCATGACAAAAAAAAAAAAAAAAAAAAAAAATGTTCCTTGGGCATAAATGAAGTAGAAATAATGATTGCTCTGAGAGAGAGAGAAGAAAGTTTAGGTAACTAGGGTGAATCATCAAGAGAGAATATAGCAAGGGTTTTGTAAGGCATAGATCAGATATATGAGTTGCTACGAATACCAGTTATTGTGGAAGAAGAACCTTGCATTTTCAGGTAGGTGATGTTTCAAATGTAGTTCCTTGAGGAGACAAACAAAAAGCACTGTAATAAACTTTGAAACCATTGGATATAGAAAGACTAGATTATTTATAGTTATACGACAAATAAATCAATGCAAAACACAGTTTGAAATGCTACCCTAAGTAATACCCAAGTGTTCGATTGGGCTAAGAAGTTTTGAAATGGTCATGAT
The DNA here is from genome assembly GCA_031002005.1 of Vandiemenella viatica. Classification (NCBI taxonomy): domain Eukaryota; kingdom Metazoa; phylum Arthropoda; class Insecta; order Orthoptera; family Morabidae; genus Vandiemenella; species Vandiemenella viatica. The sequence goes on from CM061920.1 coordinate 154,014,593, forward strand.
AACATGTGATAAAGTAGCTGGATTGGAATTCATGGGATGAGAGAGAGGTGAAGAGAGTGCTGGGAGTATACAAAACATATATTGATGGTGAGGTGTGCAAAGATATTGGTGGAAGAATTAAGAGTAGTACATGGAAGGGAAAAGACAACCACGACCTAGCATGCAATTTTCAGCATAAGGCTATGGGAAAACTTTCTTTTGGAGGTAAGGTAGTCGGGGACTGGAATAAATTACCAAGGAAGTGAGGAATAATTCACCAAACAGACAAATAGTTAAAAATTGCAATTCATAGAAGGCAAAAATATACAGGTACAGTAAAGGGGGAAATGGGCATATATGGAAATTGCCATCAAAACATATACATGATAGCAATGACATAAAATTAAATTAAGCAACTCAGTTGATACAGCATCTGACTACAGCCTCAATGATGGGGATCAATCCTTGAAAACAAGGATATAAATAATTATTTTTAATAGCTGAACATCTAGAATCCCCCCATCTCCCCCAAAAAATCCCACCGAGGCTGTTATCCAATGTGTACCAAGGATGAAAGCTCTGATGTAAAGTGAAAATGATCAGTGTGTAATGATGATGATGTTCTTCCCTCTAATTCAATAATAAATGAACACACCAGTGTACAAGAGCAAAGTGCCAATTTCATTTTTAAATATCAAAACCAACACATACCTTCTACTAAGCATTCATTTTTCTTTTCTGTTTTTGAGCTACTCTTGCTGTCACCCTTTGATTCAGATCTGTTATCTGCCTTATTATTTTCAGCATTATCTTTCTTCTTTTCAGCTTTAGTTTCAGCAACTTTCTCTATCCTAGGAACATTCCTTTTTTTCCATTTTTAAATCTGGTTTGCTTTCTGGCTTACTAATTTTAAGTTCATTCTTTTCTTTCTTGGGTTCTGTTTTGGAATCTGCTTTCTGTGGAACTCTTTTGTCAGATTTAGCCACCATTTTATCCACTTTTATTTCAGTTTTCTTTTCTGCTTTGTCTGCTGGCTTTTTATCCAGTTTCTCTTCAGCCTTTTTTTCAATTTTCGCTTCTATTTTCTTACTTTCTGTTGCAGCCACATTTTCTTTATTGGAATCTACTTTCTTTAACCCTGAATTTTCAACTGCAATATTTTCAGTGGCATCATTTCCTTTTTTAGATTTCTTCTTCTTTGTTTTTGATGGTGTATCTGGAGCCACATCAGATTCTTTGACATTTATGGGTGTGAGTATAAGATCTATAGTGTCTCTAGATCTGAAAAACAAGTAAAACATGCATTTTTTTTTTTTTTTAAAAAAAGTACAATTAGCTTCAAATATGATTTATCTGAGAGTGAACTTGAAATTTTGCAAGAATCATCTATTTACTTACTTGATTTTATTTTCATCTGCTCCAAACTTGTCTTCTTTCCCCTTATCTTTCTTCTCCTCACCTCCTTCATTACTAGGTTCGGATGATTTTTGTTTCTTTTTTTTCTTACTTGGACTTCCACTGTCATCCCCAAAAGCAACTGCAAAGGGTTTAAGAACTAATAAGACAAATCTGAATCCATTTCAATGTGTTTACTGTAAGCTATAGCTGTTTATTAAAATAATAATAATTCTTTTATGAAAATGCTAATGCTACAGACGTTGGGATTTTATTTATTTTGGACAAGTTTCACCACTCATTGAGGTGTCATTAGTGAACCAATGTTTTCCAGAATGTTTTTAGCATATACTTTTTTTGATAGGTTTTGAAACTACATTAATACATGGATATTGCAGCCAACTTAGTCATATTTCTGCTGTGGTAGTCTCATATCTGCTTTCAACAAATGTGACACTGATCAGAAATAATTTACGACAATTAATCACTCAGATGTCAGTTTTAAAGGTACATAGATTGATTAAACTTTGAGAGTGATCAAAACCAAGTTGCTTGTGTGTGTTGCTTGATATTTTGTAGAATGTGTGCTGATAGTGAGGAGTTTGAAGTTAGCAGTTAGAGAAGGCATTTATTGTTCTTTTGTTTTGTTTTGAAATATCTACAGGTATGACAAAGGAAGAATGCATAATTATACCAACTTATGGTTTGATGTGTTGGAGGAAATTGTGTTTTCAGTTCTGTTTTGTGAGAGTTTTTCATGTTTAATTCAAATAAGGTTCAATTCCTTATGTTTACATGTTTGTTGACTACATGAATAACTGTGGTTATTGCCCTTTCTATCTGATAGTTTTCTTGTAATGTTTGATGTTGTCTATCAGTTGGATTTTAATGTCTATGTTTGTGGGGGTCAGCAAAACTGAAGGTTAGACAATGTCCATACCCCACAAAAATATAGAGGTTAAAATCTTAAAAGTCACATGAAACAACATTCTAGTTTTAAACAAAATTATCAAATACAAAGATCAATAATAACAGGAAAACGAACTCGTAAAACAAGTAAACTTATGGAATCAATCAATTTAATGAACACAAAAAAACTCAAAACTTCTGTAAACAGACTTTCTACAACAATCCATAAATTGATATCTTTATGTGTTATTCTGGCTGTACCATATATGGATGTATGAATGTATGGATGCATGGAAGTATGGAGTTCATTAAATACAACCTTTTTGTAATGCAAACTTAAAAAATCCTCAATAAAACATCACTGCGTAAAATGTGTACAAGCAACTTGCTTCTGACCATTCTGCAAGTGAAATCAATGTTAAAAGTGACATTAGAGCAGGCAAATGTGATTAACTGTCTCGAATTATTTATTACCATTTAAAGCATTGGAATATACATGCTTGTTGAAGGCACAGGTGATTGACAACAACACTTCCAATAGAAATGAAAGTGGACACTAACACAATTTCAAAATAAACCCAGTTGTACAATATATATATATATATATATATACTACAAATGTGTTCTAGGAAATGTTGGATCATTGTTCTCCACAAGAAGCAAAACATGTCCAAATAAAAAATCTGAACAACTGCACTGTGGTTTCCATTAAAATAATAATTATCTTACTAACTTATATTTTAAATGATGCCAGACCACTAATATTTAAAATACCTATCTGTCATCAAGGAATATGGGAGAGAAACCATAGTTCATACCAGTACCATTTTGAGGTACTGTAACATATCTAATCATGATTTTTAAAGTAGCACATGAACTAAATGTATCTACCCTTATGTAGACATATGGGTTTTCCCCCAACTTGAAACCATTTAAGAAAATAATTGAAATTTGAAGATAAACAAAAAATCTATACCATGAGGGCTATTCAGAAAGTTATTTACATTTGTGCCTAGCGTGGAGATGGGTGGGGATGGAGCTGCCACCTGGATTTCAAAACGTTTCTACACTCAGTACACATCAAGCTGCCATAGCTTCTGGACTGATTTTTCTACTTTGTAGTGAGTTATTGAAAAGTGGAGTTCAATACAAAATCCTGTAAGTTGTGAGATGTTGTGATTAGCTTTTTACAGGGAAATCCTCAAACCAACTGAAATTCATCAGCAACTTTGTGAGGTGCATGGAGATGGAAGATAGAGAGAGGCAGTGGTGCATTCACTTTAAAAATGGCCATACCAATGAGGACCGCAGTGGTTGGCCTAGCCCTATGACTGAAGAAGTGACAATGAAAATCAACAATAAAATTAATGAAAATCCCTGTTTTATGATTATAGAACCCTCATTTTATTCCCCCCCCCCCAAAAAAATTTACAACGTTTACTGCATGGAATTGTATCTAAGAAGCTTGGTTATCACAAGTTTTGTGCAAATTGGGTTTTTAAGAAAGACCACAAAAAACAACATGATGCTGCATCGCTGAGTTTACTCAAAACCTACGACAAGCATGATAAGACATAGGTAAAGCAAATCAATAGTGTGACAGACAGACAATAAATAGGGACACACTAGTCTTCCCAAAAAACCTGTAAAATGTTTGCAAAGGTTGTCAGCCAGAAAGATTATGGCAATACGTTCTGGGATGCTGAGGGAATGCTTCAGGTCGATTTCCTTGAAAAAGGCACAATTAACTCAAAGGTATTGTGAAACATTGACAATAATAAGGTGAATGATACAAAACAAGCGTCGGGGAAAACTGAGCTTGAAAGAGTCCCCCCCCCCCCTTGGGTCTGGAAACTTCCCTTTAAGACAGATCGATCAAAAATGATCAATGGCATGGTAATGCAAGAGACAACAGGGAGCCACTGCATTTAGTACCAAAAAGGAATTCCTAGAACATGTAATCCTCACAAATTACATATTCAATAATGGCTTCTTCCTGGGTATAATGTTCTGGAGATAAAATAGTTCCATAATTGCATCTCCGGGTGGGAACTGCTCAGGAAAGAGTCATCAGAATCATTAGAAATGTTCTACGAGTTGGAGCATGAAATGTTAAAAGTTTAGATAGGACAGGTAAATTAGGGAGATGGAAAGACTTTAACTAGATGTTGTTGGGATTAGTAAGATTAAGTGGAAGGATGCACAGGATCTTGGTCTGGAGGACACAGAATAATTAGCACACGTGCTGTCAGTGGAGTTACTGGCAGTGTTTCTAACATACAGGAGAGTAAAGAAGTGGCCGAGTTTTTATGAACTGTTTAGAGAAAATCATTTTGATGAAGGGCAAAACTAAGACTGCTCCAACCACCTTAGCACAAGTTGTGTATGTCAACATGATAGGAGGGTGATGAAGAAAGAAAATATATAATGATATTGAAGAATTAATCCAATACGTGAAAAAAAGGGGGGGGGGGAATCTAATAATTATGGATGATTGGAATGAGGTAGTGGAGAAGTAAAATAAATGAATACTGTAGAAAATTTTGGTTTAGGAGAAAGAAATGAGCAAGGAAGCAGGTTGACAGAATTTTGTGAAAATGTAAAATTATTGTGGTGAAAAAACTATTTAAGAATCATGCAAGGAGGATATACACTTGGAAATGTTCAGGTGATACAGGTAGATATTAACTAGGTATAATGGTCACAGAGATTCAAGAATCAAGTTCTAGGCTGTAAAGCACATTCTGGAGCAGATATATATTCCAATCACAATCTAATAGTTGTGAAATGTAGGCAGAAAGTCAAGAGAATAAGGAAGCAACCCAGGAAGAACAGACTCGAAGTGAACAAACTAACAATCTAACATGAGAGAAAGATTCACAGAGATGGTAGACCTAGGTCTAAGAAATACCTCTAAATGGAGGTCAACGGAGGATGAATGGAATTCACTGGAGAGAGAAATAATCAAAGCTGTTAAAGAAACATTAGGCTTTATGATGAATGCTGCCCAAAAACACTGGATCACAGAAGAAAGTTTGGAGATGATGCATCAGAGAAGGTACAAAAGTGGTCAGGATGTAGGAGGAAGAGAGTGGTTCAAACATTTTATAAATCAAATAATAAGGAAATGCAAGAAAGAAATGATAAGTGGCTGCAAGAAAAGTGGAAAGAAGTAGAAAAGGAAATAGTCAAAAGCAAAGTAGATGTGGCCTATAGGTGGGCCAAGCAAAACTTTGGAGAAATGAAGATAAGGCATATAAACATTAATACTGCAGATAGGAAACCTCTTAAGCTTGGGAGTTAGAGCTAACCAATGAAGGGAATACATAGAGAAACTGTATGACATTGATGATTTGAAGAACAGTGCACTGGAAAAAGAAGAGGATGTTGACAATGATGAGACAGAAGATCCTGTCTTAAGGACAGAATTTGATAGATCCTTGAATGATTTGGAATCAAATAAGGCAGTTGAAACTGACGAAATTCCTGCAGAATTTCTGTAATTCCTAGGAGATGAAGGAATCTAATGATTATTCAAACAGTTATGAAACAGGAAATCAAGCATAACTGATTTTACTAAAAGTATCATTTTCACACTTCTGAATAAAGGCTGACAAATGTGAAAATTATCACACTACAAATCTAACATCACATGCTTCAAAATTACTGTCCACAGTAACACACAGAAGATTAGAAAGCACAGTAGAGATAGTAGGAAAATATCTATTTAGGTTTACAAAAAAACTATGCTGTAACAGAGGCAATTCTGGTTTTAAGATTAATACTTGAAGGGAGGATCAAGAAAAACAAAGATCTTTTATGGTATTTGTGAATTCAGAAAAAGCTTTTGATAACATTAGGTGGAAAAAATTGTTCAAAAATTTTAAAGAAATCAATATTAAAATACCAAGATAGAAGAATATTTTATATACTCTATATAAGAATTAAGTAGCTATAATAAAAGTAGAGAATCATGAGAGACATGTATCAGTAGTATCACCATTAATGATCATCTTGTATGAAGAGGAAGCAATAACGGAACTAAAAGAAAAATTTTGATTTAGCATAAGTGTTTAAGGGGGGGGGGGAATCAGAAATGATATTAACAATAGTAGATTAAATATAACAATAGGACTGGAGGGAATAAGTGAATCCTATTAGGAAATAAACTTACAACTTATAGCTAAAGCAGAGCAGAATAGCACTAGCAAAAATTCTTTCAAAAGAGAAACTGTAAAACCAAAGGTTGCATTGGGGCGAATGCAAAACCTTCTGTCTTGGCTATAACCATGGTCTGCCTTGGATAACTTCAGTTCTTGCTTTGCTATATTAATTTGGTCACCACCTGGCTTGATTTGAACCCAAAGCTAGGAAAGGTTATAGATAATAAAAATCACTGGCATTTTCTGGTAGATAATCATTATATTCTTCAATGTTAAGCAAAGTCACAAAAAAACAGAATTGGTGGGGGAAATCGGTATGTTAAGATTTGTTGGTGACATTGTACTGTTGCCAGAACCTCCGATCTGTTAACCTTTAGCTACAAGCTGGTGGTGTTACTCCCGCTGAAACCATTGCGAGTGGTGTTGGTGATGCAGAGCTAGCAGCAGTAGGCCTTTCTACAGTTGCTGGTGGAACTAATGATTCGCTGTCGATGTGGTCAGGGTTGCTACCAACATTAATGGTCTTCGCTGTTATGACCCTGATGGGCTTGGTGCCACATTTGCATTGACATGAGCACGATGTAGTTGTACCAATGACTGCAACTGACGTCTGGGTAGCAACACTCTTTCCTGGTGGGAGTTGATAACGTCTTCGCGAAGCTGGTAGCGAAGGCAGGTGGAGCCAGAGCCTTATATCGCTTCTTAGCTTCGCCGTATGATATTCACTCATTTTCGACTACTACACGGGTGAATATCGAGTTTCAAATAGCCTGCCTTGATGTCTTTTGGTAAAGGAGTGTCGAACGTCAGGAAAAGGTGGCTGTCTTCTCGAGACTGCCATTAACCCTTCATGTGATCTGACGAACCTCTACCACATGTTCTGTTGACCACTCCTTAAGGAGTTACTCCATCTCTAAATCCATAAGATTCTGGCAGGTGATGACGCCTTTACCAGAATTTAGAGTTTTATGGAGTTCACTTTACTGCGAACTCCCTGAGCTTCTCACACTTAAGGAGTAGGACAGCCTGCTTGTGGGTGGACGTTTCCAAAAGCATTGTCCCATTCCTCGGCTTTTTTTACTGATTTGAGGGTACCCGCAGTACCCTCTAACCCTTTGTGGATATAAAATGAAGAGATCTTTTCAAAAGATCCCTCCACCTTTGTCATTATCACAAAGACATTATTGATTATATAATCCTTCCTGTTACTAATATCCTGGTCAGGAGGATGGCTATCAACCCTTGCCCGTTTACCACTCCTTTGGGTGTTAGATTTCCCCTGCGGCATGCACAAGCCGTAGGTAGAGGGAGAAGTTTTGGAATTTTTTGGTATTTTGATGCCACAAGCTCGAATGAAAAGATTTCGAGTGATGTGGAGTCCCCGCATCACGCCATCAAGCCAAATACAACAGGGGTGTGGCAGGTGCCCCTGTGCACCATGCGAGCGGGTGGTTTGCCTCACCACCCATCCACCTCCTCGGCACGTTACTCACCTTGAAGTTGAGGTTTTTTATTTAATATAGGTTTGTACTGTCCTCACGATCCGGGTGATTAAGCCAAGATCCCCGTTCTCCTAGGCACACAACGTTCCACCACCACGCCCTATGGTGGTCGTTGAAGCATGGTAGGAGTTTACAGTGTGGGAAACATGCAGTGCTCACAAATTTCCAGCTTGGGCTCCGCGGGTTCGCCGTACCTGGCACTTGCATTTTAGGATTTACCACTTCAATTATTTTTACGACTAAACTAACAGATACAGGATTTTCTTTTCAAGGACCAGTTTTGATGTTTAGGCTATGGATTACCTCCCACAAAAATTTCAAGCCAATTAGCGGAAAAAGAAATTTGATATTTCATTAGAATCAAGGAACTTGAACAACCTATCCAGTTAGTACCAATTGGTTACAAAAGGAGCCCAGGAGTGGGGGACAGTCTTTAGAAAGCTCTCATAGGGGTAGGTCACGTGTGGCTTACAGCCGATTTGATGCAATGAGTGAACAAGAACCCGGAAGTTTGAAGTAGACGCTAGGTTCCGATGTCGGCCATATTGTACTGACTATAATACTATAATATAAAGTGCCAGAGTGGTCAAACTCTCGATGTAGCTGAATCTCTTACAGCTAGAGGTTTCTCGGGAGTTGTTTGCGGCTTGCATCATGGTTCATACCTGCAATTAAAGTTTATTTTAGGAAAAGAAGTTTCGATACTGTAGATTGGTCTTCGAGTGATGTATTAATTTGTAGAATACGTAGTTTGAAATTTATTTGGAACAGTCAACATTATTTCAATCCTACCTTTTCCTGCTGAGGTTATCAGCTGGATGGCAACCGCAAGATGAATGACAATCTACCCTTAGGCCACACTAACGGTTAAAGCTCAGTGAGAAGCTGTTAGCCATGAACTATGTGTCAAGCTTGTGTCTTACATCATATTAAACTGTGTTAAAATATATGTGAAATATAAGTATTTGGAAATTGGTATTAAAAGGCAATTTAAGTTAATAACTAAAAGAACTTTTTAGATAACATTTAAATTTTTAGCTTCTCCACATTAATTTTTGGCACTACAATACTTAGGATAAATTATTTCCACAAACACCAGGGACTGTAAGTGCGAAGCAGCTGGCAACTGCTATAAAGCCAAACAATTACAGAAAATAAGGAAATGGGTAGACATATATGCTTGCATGTACCTTTAATCAAAGTACAAACAAAGATGGTAATGTAACTACTATTAGTACTCACTAGTTGTTGTCTCAGTTTCATCTTTCCTGCGATTCTTTTTATCTTTGCGCGAATAGGCTTGTTCCCATTCACCTGCATAAAAAATTTCTTTAGTGAAAAATAATGTTCAATCGTAATGTTATGTTAGAAAAGTAATACTTTAGCTGCAAAATAAAAAGAAAATACTATAGTAGGCTCATAAAAAATAGCCCATATCTAACAGAAACTGATTCAAGATGACTGGTCCTGAGCCCAGAAACAAAAACTCTCCTGCTCTCTTCAGTAAGTAATCTGTGGTTGTAGTTCACTTCCCTTTTCATATTTTTTACATCTTTGTTCAAACGAACTTTAGCTGCAAAATAATCTTTGAATATGCATTGTCAAGAGAGAGAGATCACACCAGACATGCTTATATATAATAGGGAAACTGTAGATCAGGGATGGCCAACCCGCAGCCCACGGGCTGCATGTGGCCCGCCTTGAACATTTTTCTGGCCCGCGAGATTCATCACGCTTTTACAAAATATTTTTTATATTTCATTTTTAGTGTTATATATTTCTTTACAATGTGCATTTAGTATCATTATTACTATATTATCTATGTTTACATGTAAGCATAATAGTAAACACAATAACTCATGTTTCACCTCAAAAAAAGTCTCTAGTGGAGACATATAATTTTATATGCGGCCCGCAGAGTTATGAAGCACTTCCAAAGTGGCCCGCGAGATCATTTGGGTTGGCCACCCCTGCTGTAGATGATCCGATTGGTGGTTTGTAGTAGGTTGAAAGAAGAACCACCCCGTTTGCATCAATATGTTTTTGACTTTACTTGATGTATGGTATCCTGTAGCCAAACTATCACTGACCTAACTGGAATACAACTGAGCTGAACAAAACATGCACAGAATATTCCTATCTCTGTGGTAAGTGGTGTTGCTATCTGGTGGTAATGTAATCATAGTTAATGCAAAAATTTCATGAATAAAATGTTTATATAAGAACTATATAGCAAAACAGATATGTTTCTGTAGCAGAAAAGCTATTTCTTGTACAAAAAACACTGCTTACTGGTATCTCACGTGTGGGGCTGCTGTCTAGTGGTAATGCAATCAATCCTCAATGCCAGTGAAGCAGTTATCTAGTGTCTGATATGTATGACCTTTACAGTAAATACTTTTGCCCTTTAAGGGTTGAATTACAAAAAAAAAATTATTATTTTACGATTATACCAAAGAGGAGACAATCATTAAAATGATACCTTGTTTATTGACTTTGGTTATGACAGGAGATAAAACTATTTGTGACAAAAAAAAGTTTTAGATATGATAATGCTTTTGCCCTGGGTAGTATTCCTAAAGTTACCTTTCTTAATTTATAATGTTATTAAAGAGGAGACCCTAACCTTTAAAAATCATACCTCATTTATCATTTTTGGTTAGGTATGAAGGGAGAGATATGGCTCGTGGAAAAAAAAAAAAGGCCAACAATAACAATACATCAAGGAAAGAGGACCGACACCCTCTTCGTGCTTATGCAATGACACCATTGAGACTGAAGTCCCAATTGAACTTCTTACGGACCTCAATGCCAATGAAAAGAACTCCAAGCAGTGAAAGAATATCAGCCTGGGAGAAGAAAGTGTGACAACAATGATTGGATCAAGCTGAAAGAGGATCTACCACTTGGGTCTGAACAACAATGGCCCATGCGGAAGTCACTGAACAGACTGAGTTGGCTGCTGCAAAGACACTCTTGCTTCATAGGGATACCTGGAAGAACAACCAAATACCACATGTTCTTGTGGGGAGATTGAAGCTGTGGTATAATTGTTGTCATGCCCATAACTCTGAATAAATGTAGCTCAGTTAGACCTTCAATCAGCTAGTGACAAAGCCGTCACACTGGTGAGAAAACTAACTTATACCTGATCTGACATCAACACAAAAAGAAGGAAGGAGGAAAGCAATGAAGAAATGTGAATACATGTACGATATTTGATGGTGAACTGTAGTTTTGCAAGCAGATGAGGCACAGAATGATGAGTGTAGGTATGTCCACACCAACACCTGTCACATGAATAGGGAATCTAGGAAACAAAACAGAGGTGACAGGGAAACTGCTGGAGAGTGGCTGCCACTAAATGATTTAGGTTTCTGGCGTAAACCATTTACTTGTGGTTATTCTTATTGATGGAAGGTTGGTTAGTGTTGTGGCATATATTTGAACTGGTGCAGTGGAGGCAGTTGAGTTTGTATATGAGGTGTGTTGAAGTGCAAGTGGCATGTCCAATGACTGGTAAAGCCCTCTGGTTGTATTAGAATAAGTAGTGGTGGATGCAAGTTTTGCAGTAGGTAGGAAGGATCCACATAGAAGTTTGGAGGAGTTCTTGAGATTGAGTGGCCTGCTGAAACCTGTATAAGGGCAGCAGGAAGGATTTTGTGGAGGAGGATGAGTATTTCAATGAAGGAATGTAGGAACTTATACTCACAATGAAGAGTATTCAAGAGCAGGGTGCTGAATGTACAGCCACTATTAGTTTTTAATGATGTATGACTGGGAAAATTTTTGAAGGATGGTTAGATCATGAAAATTTAGTTTTCGTACAAATCATGTTGTGGGTACAAGACTTATGTCTGAATTAATGATCATAAATATATAAAATTGTTAAACTACATTAAATTACTGCTTCCTTTTTTATGAAGTTTTTAAAATTACTTAAATCACTTAAGAACTTTTTTTGCATATTAGATGTGATTGAAGTCATGGGTGAAATGCAGTAGTCATATGTTCAAGTAAAGGTTGACTCTTAGACGACTGGTTTTTTAAGATGAAGTTAAATCTCTTGCCTTTTTTGTCAGGCTTCTCAAACTTATAGCTCCAAGTATATGTATTAAATTTCCCAAATAAACATAAACCCCCTGAACAAGATGGCTTTTTATTTTTAAAAAATAAGTTTTGTTTTGTTTTTTGGAAGCAATGCAGACACAGATAGCAACATGTAATTAATTAATGTGATGGGTGGGATTGTTTCTTGTTGCAAACTGAGTCAATTTTGCTCAATTTCAATCTCAGATCAGGTTCAGTTGATTCCTAAATTTCATTTTTATCTCAACCAGATGTCAAAACCCACTCTCATATGAATAAGTTGTCACTAGTTTCACCACAGTGGGGTAGGGGTGGGGGCGAGGGGATTTCTGTAGCTTCAAAAAAAGAATAACTACAATAAAAAAAATTACCAAGGAAGTGATAACTAGAGTGATTAGTTCCAGGGGTTCTTGTACCCCACTTTGAGAAACCTTGTTCTATGTGAACGTATGTATCAACAACCCATTCACAAAAACTGAATCATGCTGAATCTTTCACGACATTTGACATACTGCAGCATGTTCATTTTCTTCCCCGATAATGTTTGCATACTGTTAGGAAAGGCCACTAGAAGAATGGGATGATATTAGAGGCACAGGCAATTAACTATAAGAGATATGTGAGAATAAGCTTTTTCTTGAAGTGGTATTCCGGAAAACACAATCCGGAACCACTGCACTAACCCATTAGTCACAACAATACATATTCAGCCATAATTATATTTGCTATTTGCCTATGACATTTTATGATCAATTCCTAGTGAATTACGAGTAGTAAGTGCATTATTTATATATATATTAATATTTTAATAATTATATATAAAAAACAAATTTGCAATTCTGTTCAGTTAATCAAACCATATTTTGAAGAAGAGTATCAACAATTATTAACATGAATTGGTAAACAAGCTGTAGAAGAACCATACATCTTTACAGAAAAACTATTAACTGTAATATACTTTTCATATTTCATCATAAATACTCGTGTAGCAAATATATGAGAAAAAAAAAATAGTTAATCAACTGAAACCCCCAAAGCCTGTCTTGAAGAAATACAGTAGTCTACTTATTTTTATGCCCAACTTTTTTTTACTAAAAGGGAAGTTAATACTTTTGCCAAAAAGAGTCAAAACTTTCAAGCTAAGCACATCAAAAACAATGTACCATGAATAAATGAATAAAAAAAGAAACAATCATCAATTTGATTTAGGGTATTAATTTGTAATAATCTGCAACTAATAGGATTAAAAATAATATTCTTATAAAAAGAATTCTGGTATGTTCAACTAGAAAAATTAAAGTAAATCCCCAAGCCCCATATTTAATATTGAAACTCTGATTCACCTTTAGAAAAATCCAAAGGAATAAGATTAATTTCAGCAAACCATGAAGCAAAAAATGACAAAAATAAAAGAAATATAAATAAATAAAATCATTTATATATTTGATAAATAGAAAAATGAGATACATTATATCTTTCAATTAAAATAACATAGATAATAAAATTAATACTAATCTAATTTTCATATGATATGGTATGTGAAACTGAACACAAAGACTCTGATAAAGCAAAATTATAATTAGATGATTATCCAGCAATTATATTAGTATAAACACCAAATCTAGTTAAACACAGAACACATAGAAATCCATACATAAAGAATATATAAAAGTTAAATAAGGTAATATTAATGGCACTGACTAATGGAAAAGAGGCCATATTTTTCAGACATTTCGACATGGCATGGACAGCTAGTTGGTGTATAACTGGTGACACTGATTTATGACCTGGGTCAGAGCTCAACGGTGCAGCTTAACAACTGACTGAGGTAAGACCAGCGTATATTGTGTGATAGGTACAGAGACAAATGATATAACCGCATACATGCCAACATCGTCAGCTGATTAACAATTATGAACAGCAGTGCCATCTAAACAATAGGTTCAACTTTATCTCATTAAACTGTGCACATGAGTCTTGAAATATGACACTTGCTTGGAGTTAATACAATGTGTCAAGAATTTCTCCAGGATAAAGATTTTCATGAATACTTATGGGTGGGGAATACTATTTGATATATTGACAGTTCAGTGAAGTAACAGTAAACTTCAAATTGGGTTTGAATAAGTTAATCTACTATTTTGGCATTCAGCATATCACAAGCCAACAGCAATATTCTAAATTAAACTTTATTCACCAACAGTATTTTTATCCTTATTTGATTGAAAGCAAAAGTTATTACTTTTAATAACAAGTAAAAATTAAATTTTAATGTAATGTTAATGTGGTTGAGCTATCATATTTTACAAGTTTTGTTGTTATTTTTACACCTAAACAATTTCTTGTAACATGTTGTTTGATATAAATATTTAAACAGTTTACTTTAAAATGCGTCGTAATAATTGCAAACTGCCCTCAGTCCCCACACAAGATGTAAAAAATTTATAAAGAATACACACAAAAAAATGAATGAAGCTGTGCCATTTTTACCTTACTAAACAGATTTTAAGTACTATTTGCAAGTCTTTTTTTGTGTTAGATTTTTTAAAATCTCTAATTACATTTAACTAATTTATTATTAGCAACTGTTTCAAAAAATGGGGTCTAATATTTACATCCGATAAGATAGATGGCTTGAGGCTCGGTGTTTCTCCAGTGTCTGATAGTCTGAATTTTGATAAAGAGGGCCAACATTAGTTTAATCAAAGTAATTGTTTCGTTAGCTCTCTCATCATCACTGACAACTATCAGTCTTGTTCTGCTGATAGATTCTTCATTAAATCAACTACAGTTCCTAACAGGTTCATTTCTCCTCATAGTTGCGGTTTCCCATCATTCAGACTAAACGTTAGAAATTTTGTTGCTTTCAGTAAATTTAAGATTTTTCTCTAATATGACTCAGTATAGAATTTACTTAATTTAATTAAAAAATGGATAAAGGAATAATTTGGAGAGATGCATAATTTGACTTGCTAGGGGTTTTCAAGGGGTATACTCTAGCACTTATCCGAAAATGATAGGATCATATAATTTAGCTTTCATTTAAACTTCATTCTGTTGGAAAAAAGTTTGATTTTGCAACTTAAAACACGTTGCAATATTCATTTTTTTTTTTTTTTTTAAATAATCAGAAATATCTTTGGTGGTCTACCAATGTGGCAACTTATTTTTGGGATTCCATAATTAGAGAATCATAGGAGATAAGGCTGAGCAGCACCAATGTGAATAGAGATGGTGGTCTCGATTTGATTGAAGCATGGAAATCAATCATCCACGATCTCCAACATCAGTAGTGTGTGCCAGAATAGATAGATAGATAGATATGTTCACTTTGATCCCATGTGAGAATAATCTCGGGGATGTGGAACAGTACATACACTTATTAGTAATGTCAATATTACTATATAATTGATAATGTTATTATATATTGACAACAAGCCAGCAACAACCCATTAGTATAAACAAGATCTCCTGTAATCTACAAATACAATCTTGAGTTAATTAATACTTGTTATGTGGAACAGTGTATACACTTGTTACCAGCATCTAATAACCAGTTATTTTCTTACCCACCAGTTACCATCATAAGTTTCACTGTAATTTGTGACTACATATTATATTATGTTAGTTGCTATTTATGTGGAACAGTACACACACCTATTAGCAATATCAATTATATTACCAACAACTCATAAGCTGTCTGTTACTCAAAAACCTGTTAGTATCATAATTTTTCACAGCAGTTTTTGAGTGCATGCTATCCCATGTTAGTTACTATATATGGGTGAAATTTTGTAAACAGTGTAATTAGCTCATTTGTCAAAAGTTTCAACAGAAAGAAAAACCATATATCATTTTAGTAATTGTGGATAATTTTGTCACCGTCCCCTTCCATACACCATATATACTACTTTATCAGTCATTCTTAGTTACCAAATTCCAAGAAGAAAATTCTTTCACAGAGTAAAATGGGTTCTGAAGCAGAAACTCTTTCAGTTTGGACTTAAAGTAGTTGGGTTTTTGTAGATAACATTTAATTTCTGTTGGTAATACATTGAATAAGGAAGCTCCAGTAAATGTTAACCCTTTCTGTACAATTGACAGTGATTTGTGATCCTTGTGAATATTATATTTATTTCTAGTATTATGGCTATGTATGTCAACATTAAGATTGAAGTGTTCAGGATTTTCCACTACAAATGATAGTACGGAGTATACATACTGTGCTGGCATTGTTAGTACACCCAGGTTTTTAAATAGATTTCTGCACGACGTCTGTGGGCTTGCTCCACAAATAGTTCTTATAGCACGCTTTTGCAATTTAAATACCCTCTGTGCTTGTGACGAGTTTCCCCAGAATGAGATGCCATAAGTGAGCAGGGAATGAAAATATGCAAAATATACTAATTTTCTGGTTTCTATATTAGCTATTCTAGATATTACTCTTAGTAAAAATGTTGCAGAATTAAGTTTTTTTAAGAAGTTGTTGAATATGCTGTTTCCAGTTCAATTTGTTATCTATATATACACCCAGGAATTTTGTGAAACTGCTTTCCTTCTGATATCACATTATAGCTGTCTTTTTTTTTTTTTTTTTGTAACAAACTGAAGTAATTGTGTCTTTTCTACATTAAGTATTAGTTTGTTGGCATTAAACCACCTGTTAATTTTCTTTATAACATCATTTGCTGTGTTTTCGAGGTTGTGTGCTGATGGGTCTTTCATCAAGGATATGCTAGTATCATCTGCAAAGAGAGCCATGTGTTCATTATCACCTAGTATATGTGGGAGATCATTTATATAGATTAAGAACAGCAGAGGGCCAAGAATTGAACCCTGCGGCACTCTGAGTTTATAACATTTCCTGTATTAGCATCTTTCAGTGATACACGTTGCTTTCTATTTTCCAGGTATGATTTAAACCAAAGTCCTGGCTTACCACTAACTCCATAGTGGTCTAATTTACCTAGTAGAATCTCATGATCAACACAGTCAAAAGCCTTAGCAAGATCACAGAATATACCTAGGGAATTTAATTTTTTATGCATTGATTCCAGTATGTTGTTTACAAAAGCAAAAATTGCTGAATCTGTTGAAACGCCTTGTCTAAAACCAAACTGTACTTTACTGAGTAGGTCATTCTTTTGTAGATGTGCATACACCCTTCTGTACATTGCTTTTTCAAAGATTTTTGAAAATGCTGGTAGAAGTGATATCGGTCTATAATTTTCAATCTTTGAGGTGTCACCCTTTTTATAAAGAGGTTTGATTATTGACTTCTTGAGTGAATCAGGAAAGATCCCTTCTTCAAAAGAACTATTACAAATATGACTAATAACTCTACTAATGCTGGTGTTACATTGTTTTACTACATGGGTTGAAACCTCATCATAACCAAAAGACTTTTTATTTTTGAGGGATTTAATAATTTTTTCAATTTCATTTTGACTGGTGCGAAATAGAGACATAGGTGCTGTTTTTGGTGACACGGGTTTAAGTATTGCTATAGCATCCATATTCCCATTATATTTTCCTTTTATTTTTTCAGCAGCGGTTAAGAAGTAGTTATTGAAAGCACTTCCTACATAAGAGGGGTCATTTACAAGTTTATCATTAACACTTATACATATAGGTTTATGTTCAAGGGATGATACAGTTGTTTCTCTTTTAATAATGTTCCAGACACTTTTTATCTTATTATCTGAACTACTAATCTCATTGTTTATGGTCAAACGTTTAGCTTCTTTTATTACTTTGGCTAAAATTTTACAGTAAGTTTTGTAATGTTGTCTGAGAAGCATATTATCAGTATTCCTAACTTTTACATACAATTCCCTTTTATGTCTGCAGGATGATTTAATACCAATTGTAACCCAATTTTTGTTTACTCGTTTTTGACCAATTGGAGCTAGTTTTGTAGGGAGACACCTTTTGTAAATTTCTATAAACCTTTGGTGAAAGTAATTGAATTGATTGTTTACCCCTTTTAATTTATAAACAGTGCTCCAGTCCTCATTGAGAAGTTCATCATTTAATATTTTTATTGAATTGTTCTTTAATGGCCTAACTCTGAAAAATCCTTTCTTTTTGTTATTTTCATTTCCAACGACATCCAAAGTATTTATTTGAGCATTATGGTCTGACAAACCATTTTCCATTGGAACTGTTTCATGTATTTCTAATTTATTATGCTCTACAAAATTTTTATCAATAATGGTACTACTATCTTTTTGTGTTCTAGTTGGGAAATTTACAGTTTCATAGAGAATGAATGATCTAAGCATTCCTAGAAGATAATCTGTCTGGTTACATTCTACAGCCAAATTTATGTTGAAGTCTCCACAGAGGATCATTTCCCTTTTAGTACCTGATAAGTTTATTATAACCGCCTCAAGTTTATTACAAAATTTACTGAAGTCTCCTGTGGGAGCCCTATAAACTGTCAGAACTATAAGATATTTGTTTTCTAATTCTAACTGTATTGCACAACATTCTAAATCTTGTTCTATACAGTATTTACTTACATCTAACGATTTTGTCTCAGTATTTTCTCTTACATATATTGCCGCACCACCCATTCTCATCTCTGACCTGCATTAACAAGAAGCTAATCTATATCCAATATAAGGGAGGAGATCTATTTCAGAATTCTTCAGATGATGTTCTGTCAGACATACGATATTTATGTTAAGATTCAATGATTTTTGGGTTTCTTCTATAGATATTATCAACTCATCAATTTTGCTTAAGATACCCCTAATGTTCTGATGGAACAAAGCTATTTTGACTCTAGGAATACAATCAAGATGCAGTGTGTGTTGCATGCCTCATATGAGACCTAAAAAAATTGCTGCATCATGGGAAACTAGCTTCTGCAGCAGGTTGAGAATTACAGGTATCATAACTACATGAAATTTAAATTATAATCTTAACATTTTTAATACATTTTAATCAAGGATAATGCAAAGAAAATTAGTTGCCAGGATTTCAATTAAAATAACAAAATCTGAAGTCAGTTTATGTTAATAACATCAAAAAAAGAACTGATGTTGGTGATCATATATATCAGTGTAAATACTGTAAACAAAGCTGGTAAATGTAAGTTCATATAAACGAAATACAATTTCAAAATTAATAAAATCATTTTAAAGTAAAATTAATCCAGCAACTCAGCATCACTCCACCACAACATTAACCATTATTTTATCTCTGAACATGGAAAAAAAGAATAGTGACAAGTTCACAGGTGTAACTGAACAGAAGGATTTCCAATTATCATTTTACAACAATGAATTGGTCACTAGAATTATTGATGCACAATACAATGTTTAATTAATATCAATACTTAGAAATAATCTGTTATTTTAGAAATAATGAATATCTAAATAATACTGCCATCTGATTATGAGTCCACATTACTTACCATCATCAAAATCTGATGGCTTCTCCACTGTTTTCTTAAGTTTGGCTAGGTTTTTCTCATTTTTCTTATTTTTTATGTCTTCAACTTTATTTTCCTTCCCTTTGTTAGATTTTTCTTTTTTTGGTGTAACATCATTATTCTTTTCTTTTATTGGAACTTTATTTGACTCTCTCTCTTTCAATTTTTGTGCTCCTCCTTCCTCATTTTCTTTAGTTTTCTGTTGAAGTTTTACTTCCCTGGTTACAACCTTATTTGACTGTTCTTTAGAAGATGACTCTTTTTTGTTTAATTTAATCTGCTTTTCTGCTTTTAGTAATTTATCTGATTCTACTTTGTTATCTTTGGATTGCCTTGATGACTTTGTAATTTTATTTGATTCCTGTTTAAGTCTACTATCTACTGTATCATCACCTAAGACTCCAACTTGACCATTTGACTGCGATTTCTAAAAAGAAAAAAAAAGAAGGTTTTAACATACATCTGAATGTACTGTCTGGTGTGTGTGTGTGTGTGTGTGTGTGTGTGAGAGAGAGAGAGAGAGAGAGAGAGAGAGAGAGAGAGAGAGAGATGGAGACGTAAACATGAATGAGTGGGCACAAACGTGTGCATTGGAGTCACTTCAATATAGCTAAACACTGTGTGCTACTCATGGGACCAGTACAAAACATCTCGTCCTGACGGTCTGTTATTAGAACCATTGCTATATACCAGTATGAAAGTGTCATAATTATTTTAATGTCACAGAATACATTAACAAAAATATTGTTGTCCGTACACGGCATGGCACATCAAAAATGAGGACGAACCGACTGAAGGTTATTGAGCCAAGTACTTTAAGTTCCTTCTATTGATGAATAATTCAAGTTTAAAAATAGGAAGAATGCTGAACAAATGCTGTAAATATGAAGGAAAACTTGGGACTTAATACATGCAACCACAGCATTTGCTACATTGCAAATAAATTAAATAGGAATTAATTACATGATGTGTGAATGTGGGTGGGATTACATCAGACACCCCTGAAAATGTATTGTTCATCAATGTTTAGAACATGCAAGAAATATTTATCACTAACAGTATGACGAATCAGCAGTAGGCAAATACCACAACCAGCATAATCAAGAAAGCCTTTGAGATCAGATCAGCTAATCAATTGCTGAGTAGACACACGGGCTACCAACCAAGCAGACCATGAAACGTGGTGCTTATTTTTCCTTAAAAAAAAAAAGGCACTATATTGGGAACACGAATGATCCAGAATGTCACCAGCAAAAGTTGACAGTGGAAGTTTGCCAAAAATGGCCATCTGGCTCAAGGTGGGAGGGACATGGTTCCCTCTCCCTCTGCACATGACAATAACTGTGGTACCATCTTACTATTTTTACTTCAGTTCACTGAAATTGAGGGTGGAAAATTGGACCCTTAAAACGTACTAAGTTTCCATCATTGACCAAATAGGAAGATGAGATTTTTTTTATCAACATACAACACTGAAACTCTTCAATCTTAAAAGGTCTAAGATAAATTTGGGCCTCTTTATAAAACAACAGGAAGCAATGGGTAAGACATACCGATATTCTTCCAAAATGCTATGTACAGTCGTTGAACCATTTGGCAGCTCTGTGACAGTTAAATCAGACAAATAGTGGGTTCATCTCAGCTTTGTAAATGGAACTGCCAGATGTTGAGGAAATCTTTGCCAAGTATCTCACTATAAGATGTTGTTAGATGTGACGCATAATCTCACTAACCCGAGCACAAAGGCTGGGCAGAGTGCTCATAAGATAAGTCCCAGCATTTGGAGATAACCAACCAATGCCTAACCATAAACAACACAGCCATATTCTAAATGCAACTGTATAAAGGTTCTGTGTAATTGTATTAGGCAGAAGCAGTTTCTCCACTTTATCCATAGTAAATGGACTTACGAAAGTCTGTAACTGTTTCAATTATATAAGCAAATTATCAACTGCAACACAGCTACCTTTAATGATGTTTATTAACATTGTGCGTTACGCATTTCAAGAACTAATTCCCATTTTCAAACGCAGTGTAAAATACATAATGCATTTTACTGTGTAATGTGCTTGTGTTAGTTTCTCCTATACATGAGAAAACCTTATGGAGTTTTCCTGGAAATGAAATTGTGGATTGTTGTACTACATCAGAGTAGCAGCTAGTTGATCTCCAGCAACCGTCGAGTCAATTGCCCCCAGTTCCGTATATTTTATTTAAAGTGTTGTAGTTAGATTTTATCTTTGAATAATTTCTGTCATCGCAGAGTAGCAGCTAGTTGATCTCCAGCAACCGTCGGCAACCGTTACGTGAAGTAGTACCTCCAGTGTTAATTTAAAGTGCGCAATTAGCTTAAGCTTTGTCTTTGTATATTTGGTTATTGCCAAAAGGCCTCCTATTGAGAACGCATAGTGAGTCTGTTTTTGTGTACTCCTTAGATTTTCTTTCTGTAAGGTAGTATGTGTAGGGACTGTGGTTGTTGTGTGCAGACGCAGGCTGAGGTGACTGATCTGCGCACCCAGCTTGCAGCTTTGTTAACTACAGTTATACAGCTGGAAACTGCCGCAAGTGAGTGCAGTAGATGTGGTATTGGTGACCCTGTAGAAGCTGAGCGGCTCGCAGGTTCTCCCATACCAGTCATCGTACCTGCAGTACAGACCAAGACGTCGGAATCTCTGCGGCTGTCACATAGTGGTGGCTGGCGTGTGGTTTATGGACGTCGACACCGCATGCGGGGGCAGTCGTACAAGCCCGATTCCAAGGAAGGCGAGCTTGTACAACTGACCAACCGGTTTGACGCATTGTCTGGAACTGATTCAGTCCTGCAATCGTCTGCCTGTGCGTTGGCAGCCCCACAGCCTGCTAAGTCTGGACAACTGCAGGAGGAGGTTTTAGTGGTCAGTAGCTCCAACGTTAGGCACTTTATCGAGCCCCTTAGGGAAATGGTGAATATGTCAGGGATGAAACCCGGTATCCATTCATTGTGTATTCCAGGGGGTCTGTTCCGAGATGTGGAACAGGCCATCCCGGATGCCATTGAACGGACTGGGTGCAGCCAGTTGCGGATTGTGGCTCATGTAGGCACTAATGATGCCTGCCGCCAAGGGTCGGAGGTTATCCTCTCGTCCTTCGGGCGACTTGCGGAAAGGGTGAACTCTGTGGCCACTGGTTGTAAGATCTCTGCTGAGCTAACCATCTGCAGCATTGTTGATAGGACTGACTGTGGTCCTCTGGTTCAGAGCTGTGTTGAGGGGCTGAACCAGAGATTACGGTGTTTCTGTGATAGTCATGGCTGCAGATTTCTTGATATTCGCCCTGGTGTTGAGTCTTGTAGGGATCCCTTGGATAGATCAGGGGTGCACTACACACGAGAATCGGTTACACGGGTGGCAGGGGCCGTGTGGAGTGCATTGGGGTTTTTTTTAGGCTGAGGGAGGATGACCCTGAGGAGGAAATTCAGTTAAGGACAGCCAAGATAACTTCAGCACCGCATGTTAAAGGTAGTTTAAAAGAATCTCGAACATTAAAAGTTCTAGTAATTAACTGCAGAAGTGTTTGTAATAAACAGCCTGAACTCGAAAACATTATTTGTAGTACAGATGCTGATATTGTAATAGGCACAGAAAGTTGGTTAAAACCAGATATAAGTTCCGCCGAAATTTTTAATAATAGTATGAACATTTTCCGTAAGGATAGGTTGCATTCCCAAGGAGGTGGCGTATTCATAGCTGTTAGTAAGTACCTCCGATGTAGCGAAATAGATGTCGATACTGTCTGCAAAATTATATGGATCAAGCTCAACGTAGCTAGGACAAAACTTGTGATAGGCTCCTTCTATCGTCCACCAGATGCAAGCGTAAATATTGCCGAGACCTTAAGAAATAATGAAAATAATATAGCTAGGCAATTTCCGGACCATACGATAAAGCTAGGTGGTGACTTTAACTTGCCAGATATCGACTGGACTAATTACGTTCACATGACTGGGGGCAGGGATAAAGCAGCTTGCGAAATCATTCTAGACATCTTCTCAGATCACAATCTTGAGCAGCTCGTAACTGAACCAACGCGATGCCTCAATGGTAATGAAAATATTTTGATATAGTCGTTACAAATAGGCCTGAATTATTCATGGATATTTCTACCACCGCAGGAATAAGTGAACACAAAGCTGTAATTGCTACAGCAAAACTAACAACACGCAAAAACAGAAAAGAAAGGATCATTTACAGATTCGAAAAGGCTTCAAAAGAGTGTTTTAGAGCGTATTTGAGGCATAATTACCATACCTTCTTAGTAGCAGGAGGCACCGTTGAAGAGAGGTGGCATCGATTCTTACGTATAGTCGGGGAAGGTATGAACTTGCATATACCAAAACGGACAATCGGGGAAGGGAACGATCCCCCATGGTACACACGGGAGGTTAAAAGGTTACTCAAAAAGCAAAGGAATATACATGCACGATCGAAAAGAATAATGCTTCGGACTGAGTTAGATAAGTTAGAGGAGATAAGGGGACATGTTAAGAATTTGATGCGTGAGGCCTTTAATGACTTTCGTGCCAATTCTCTCTCTAAGAGGCTCACTGAAAACACTAAGAAATTTTGGTTGTATGTAAAAAAAGTTAGTTGTGGGAACAATCAGCCAGTTCTAATAAAAGACGGACGGGAAGCTGAAGACAGCCGCGACAAGGCTACCGTATTTAACACCGAATTAAAAAATTCATTCACGCACGAAAACATGGAAAACATCCCCACTTTATCACATCATGTGGAATTAGAGATGGATCCGATAGAAATTGATAGTGTAGGTATTGTAAAGCGATTAAAACTCCTGAAGTGGGGTAAAGCGCCGGGTCCCGATGGTATACCGGTAAGAGTATTTTCTGAATACGCAGAGGAAATTGAACCATTTCTGTCCGACATATTCCGTAAATCTTCAGAAGAGAAAAAAGTCATTCTAGCTGGAAAAAAGCCCAGGTAATTCCCGTTTAAAAGAAATGAGATTGGAGTGATCCTAGGAATTATCGACCCATATCTCTAACATCTGTCTGTAGCAGAATTCTGGAGTATGTCATATGCTTGAACATTATGAAGTTTCTAGATGAGCACGAGTTACTTACACCATGTCAACACGGATTTTGGAAGAAGAGATTATGTGAAACATAATTAGCCCTATTTTTCCATGACGTAATGAAAGTTATGGATGCAGGTTCGCAAGTTGATGCAGTTTTCTTGGATTTTCAGAAAGCTTTTGATTATGTACCACACAACCGACTTTTAGCGAAGATTCGAGCTTACGGTATTTCGCCTCAGATCTGCGAGTGGATACATGATTTTCTAACTGATCGATCACAGTATGTCATTGTCAACGAGGAAGCCTCTTCTAAGATAAATGTTACTTCGGGCGTTCCTCAAGGAAGTGTAATAGCACCACGTCTTTTCTTAATATTTACAAATGATATAGGTGACAATGCCAAATGCTGGTTGCGATTGTTTGCCAACGATGCTGTTATCTATAGAGAAATAAGGTGCTCTGACGATTGCTTAGAAATTCAGCGCAATTTGGATGCTATTTTCGATTGATGCCGTAAATGACAGCTTACACTTAATTGCAAAAAGTGCGAGGCAATGCGGATAAGTAACTAAAAGAATCAGTTTGTTCACGAGTACAAAATAAACAATACAGTTGTTGACGCAGTTGATTCCCTGAAGTATCTGGGGATGATAGTACAAAGCAACATGAAATGGGACATGCACATAACTTCCGTCGTAGGCAAGGCGAATTCTAAATTGCAATTCATAGGTCATATTTTGAGGAATTGTAATGCTCATACGAGGGAGATAGCGTGTAGAACACTATTGCGTCCGCATCTGGATTACTGTTGTGGAGTTTGGGATCCATATCGCAAGGTTCTGATTGACTCAGTGGAGAGGGTGCAGGGGAGGGCCACTTGATTCGAGACTGGTTGCTACAGCCCTTATGAAAGCGTCACAGAATTGATACATAGATTGGGCTGGGATAGTTTGGAACACAGACGACGTAGCTTGCATTCGAATTTATTGGAAAATATGCGAAAATAATTTAAATTTTGAGTGCAATGAAATACTTCTTCCGCCAACCTATTTAGGTCATAATGACCGGAGGGATAAGATTAGAGAAATAAGATGCCGTACAGATGATTTTATGTATTCCTTCTTCCTTCGCGTTATTCGGGATTGGAATGCGCGGGTTTAGGATTGGTGCTTAGCACCCTCTGCCACCCACAATGTTTGTGACTTGCAGAGTATGGATGTAGATGTAGATGTAATTACAAAATTTTTGATGTAGTACAACAACCCACAATTTCATTTCCAGGAAAACTCCATAAGGTTTTCTGTTGTATAGCAGAAACTAACACAAGCACAGTAAAATGCATTAAAATGTATTTTATACTGTGTTTGAAAATGGGAATTAGTTCTTGAAATGCGTAACGCACAATGTTAATAAACATCATTAAAGGTAACTGTGTTGCAGTTGATTATTTGCTTATATATACAGAAGCAATTTACCCTTCATCATAGATCAAAGAGACCTTTTTAAACATTTATAACCTTTATTTCTCTGGTTTCAGATCTCTTAGATGTGATGACTAGCCAAGTTTCCTATAAAAAAAATTAGGCCTCAAAAACTGATTCATTAAAACAGTGATAAAGGCTAGACTAAATTCTGCTAAAATATTTCTGCTGTGAGTGAAAAGTATGGCTTGGCTTTTCTCCACAAAGAATTGAAAATCAGTTGTTAATACACAAATACTTGTTTATCCAGTTAAAAGAGTTGCAGCTGCCTTTTAGCAAGTTGTATGCTAGATGAGCAAAAAATGATGGAACTGACTCTTGATTAACAACCTCCTCCTCAATAACTTCCCAATCAATTCGGTACCAAAAGCAACACCATGATTAAAATGTTGGTAAAAAACCAAGGGTAGATTACCACAAAATCCCAAATTTTATAGCCGTTTGAAAATTCAATGACACCAGGCCTGTATCGTGTGACTTAACACCAAAAAATACAGCTAAAACATGTTGAATACAGATAAATCCCTCCTGTATTGCTGCTTCAAGTTATCTGAGGTAAAATAAAATTTTCTGAAACAATACAAAGTGGGTCAGTAGATTTTGATATCTGAGACAACAGACTAGATGGCTATTCACCACCTATAGCATCTTCCCAACTCATTAATGTCGTACAACAATAACTACCGGCCAACTTCATGTACTTTGCAGGTGTCAACACGGGACTTTCACACCTATTCAATAGGTATCCTCTGGTCTAAAATAAGGCAAAAAATATACAAAAAGGTACTCTCTACCAACTTTGCCAAAATGCCGCAGCATCTTATCTGTATCTATAAAATGAAAACCGGGTATATTTGTACCAGAAAAACTCAAAACCTATTGCGCAGATTTTGATTTAGTTTTCACCGTTTTAAAAATTAGAATCTCAATTGAATTCTTTGGTATGTCTTATGCTCCAATGTAACATAACGCCAGAGCGGTAAATGAAAATCTGAACGTATAGCCTGAAATAAAAAAATAAATCCAATCCATACATCATAAAAAATAATAGCCACATTATCGTATGTAACTTTTACTTTCTTAAATTTTGGTTATTAGTCTTTAAACCCCATACATGGCTATACTGAATGTGAAACAACGTAAAGTGGAAAATATTAATTTTAATAATATAATTAAAAAACCTTTCGAAATCTTCTTTGTTACTATCTGAGGCCGTACTGCTACAATCTCTGATGTTCGTGAAATTATATTCACTGTTGATATTTAGTAATGCATATTTGATTGGTTTGACCATGAAAGTGAACTGTTTAAAACCTTCAGAGTAGAACCTTCGGAGAAATTTGTTGCTTTTTGAAACTACGGTCTAAGGGCGCACAGCTACAATCTCTGATGTTTGGAAGTTAATTAAAATCAGTGTTAATAGTAAGTAATGCATATCCAGTGGCTTTGAACATGAAATGGAATTGTTTAAAACCTTTAGTGTTGACATAGTGTTATTTTTTGTAATTTATTAATGAGTGATTCTTTCTTTACCACATTTCCTGAAAAAAATCATTGATTCTATTGTTACACGAATCACTGTGGTTATTATGATGAAACTTAGTACACATGCTCCTGATATCATGGCTAAAAATACTGCAGGAATAAATCCACAGCAACCCCATCTCTTTTCTGCTACACCAGGGATTAGTCGTTTAAATATGTATAGAAAAATGGAGCAACTGACATGAAATTTAATTCACAAGTGCAAAAACTGACCTATTACGAGCTTCAATATTTACTATGTGTGCAAATCAACCTAGATCATACCGGCGAACGCCAGGAACTCTGCTAGTATTATATAAGATCTAGCTCTAGTGTAGTGCCATCTGCATAACCTAGGGCAAATTCCCACCCCTTTATAGTAAACTGGCAGTTGTATGTTTCGGTGTTTGATGAAATGGAAGTACAAACCACCGTTCACTGCAGCAATTTCTTTTTGCTGGATGTGAGGGTCACAATTCTGAGGGATCAAATTGTGGGATACTTCTCTGTCATGACTTTTTTTTTAATTATTATTCTCCTTAATAGTGTGACATTTCTTTGCCATCAGTTTGGAATGTTGCTAGGTTCTTTGCTCACTGCAACAAAAAAAGCCATAATGCCACTCCATCAAGTGACTCGATTCCTGATCTTTATGGTATGAAAGCACAGCCCCTGTATCAATTTCTTCCGTGGAACAATTCATCTTGTCCTGTGTGCTGACAATGTTGAAAGATGGGGTTATTGCAGTCAATCGGCATAGTTGATGCTCTGTTTAGGTGGTGTGATTGCTACCATGAAGACCATGACCTACTTCCACAGTACAGAGTCTACAAAGGAAGGAGAGCTCAATGAAAGGTCAATGGCAGAGAAGTAATCAGAAATAGTAAGGAAACGCATCACTTGTCTTCTGTTACATATCGATACTTCCTCTTGATCAACGATACCCAAATTATTCAAACTCTGAGGAAATCATTCATTGAACAACATAAGGCACTGAGAGTATTAAAGTCCCTTAATGGGAGAATGCCCAAGTAAGTTGCCACAAGACTTTAATGTGTCCCAATAAATGGGTACAGTAGATGAATAAGAGCACATAGTCAGGTGAACCAGAATAGATTTCTGTTCCTAATGCTTGCAGGTTGGAAATGTGAGAGAAGCAGGTTTGGAGTCTGCATGGTTTGTAACAACCACAGCTACTCCACCCTACACTCAATTCTCCTTGATATCGTGCCTCCTACACAAGTTGTTCCATTTCAGCAATGAATAGAACTAATAAACTCAAATGGATCTTTTGGAGATGGAAACGAAACAATTGCTGGGTAATTATCCCAACATAAAACCAAATTAAATACTTCTAATTAAAAAAATTAAATATTGACCAAATTTATTTAGTTAATAAAAGTTA
This sequence comes from Vandiemenella viatica, assembly GCA_031002005.1. Lineage (NCBI taxonomy): Eukaryota > Metazoa > Arthropoda > Insecta > Orthoptera > Morabidae > Vandiemenella > Vandiemenella viatica. Next base: position 154,043,554 of record CM061920.1, read on the forward strand.
TTTAATAGTGGAGCTCCAGTCATCTAATAGCTATAGTTTGCAAGTGGCAAATTATACTTAATGAATAGTAGCTCAGATGGTTTATTGCCTTCTAATGGATTCCCAAATAGATCATAAATGCAACCGGCTCCACTAAAAAAGGAGTTTGTTTGGTACCAGAGCTGGTGGAGATAACATAAGTACATACTATATGCACAAATACTTGAAAAATTTGTATTCATTTTCGATCACAGTAGAGGAGCCACAGTTAGCTGGACCCCAAATTGATTTATTATATTCATATAACAATGGTATCTTCTTCATCACTGTTGTTTGTTCCAACGTTTGTCAGATTGGAATAGATACTTTGGGATGGTGCGATTATCAATTATATTAGGTTCTATTCTTTTTTTATGCACAAGAGCTTCGCTATAGTTACTGGTTGTTTCAATACTTCATTTCCAAGACCCAAATCATTATGCAGCCTTGTACGCAATGGGTCTCTCTGAATAGATTGTGTGTCTGGGGCGAGTCTCATGCATCTTGCCTACACGGGGCTGCCCTGGCTCATTGTTGTGGTGAATCTGACATTTTAAAGGTTAAAATTATCTTAATCTTTTCCTTCCCATCTGATATCACAAAAAATTGGCCAGTGTGGATACTAAGACCAGACACTGACCCTCAAAGTTACGTACTTGTTTTTTGTCCGTTTCAGGGATTGTTTTTAAATTTATTTTTGCAATTCTGTTGAACAGCACAGCTTTACTTTACTGTTTGGTTTAATTTAAATTTGCTCACCCATCGACTTTTGACCTTTCATGTTTTAATTTAATATTTTTCATCACTTTTGGCACATTATTCATCACTTTCCTTGGTAAATTATTCCAATCCATTAACTCCCTTGCATACAAAAGAAAAATTTTCTCCTCCCTTTTGTCTGAAATCGAGTGCCAGCTTATGGTCATCTCTTCCTTTCCACATACTACTTCTAAGAGGGTGCACTGTAAAGGCTGCACAAGCATTTTCGCAATTATAGATCCAACAACATTGAGAAGTCCACCATCGAATGGCATGCAGCTGAAACTAATCAAGCAATAAATTTCGAAAACACACCCTGATAGTGCACAAAGATCAATTGTGGACAAGGAGGGTCGAGAAGATGTTGGAAATTAACTTACCAAATGCCCAGACACTATAAATGAAGACAATGGACTTAAACTAGATGATGCTTGGCTCTCGCTAGTGCGGACAGAGCAGGTCATGTGACACCCCCCCCCTCCATTTTTTTCCCACCAGACAGCACCATGCCCCCCCCCCCCCCAGCGGAGGTTCAGATTTCCCCATTGGCCAGGTGAACCAAATTATTTAGATGGATCACGGGCCACAGCTATATAACAGCACCAAACAATGATAGAAGACGCAGTTCCGACCTAGAGAAATCTAAAGAAGGATGGTCGTCATGACGCGGCCTCTCCCGGACAACCAAGAAGCAAGATGTACATATTGTATTATCTGTACATTGTGTCATTTATCAACATTTAGTTGCCAAAAATCTTCTTGTGTGTTTGCATGGCTCAATAGATTATGTTATTAGAGTGATAACAAAATTAAAAGGAATGCTTTGAATCATTTGCTCAGATTTGTTTGGAAAATGATGAAGGTTATCATATATATTATTTCTGTAAGGTATTTTTTTTGTCACAAGCCTGTATCTTCCATCATACTTAACCGAAATCAATGAATGAGGTGTCATTTTAAAGCATATGGTCTCCACTTTGTTCACAGCATATTTTAAGAAATGAAGTTTTCGAAATTTGACCCTTAAAGGGCAAAAATGTCATTTTTTCTAAGATACTGTTTCCTGTGCTACAAGTCATTTATCTCCCTGGATACCTATCTGGAATCGTTTAATGAAGTATCATTTTAAAGATTAAGATCTCCGCTTCAGTGACGTCATATATTAAGACAGAAATTGTTCGGAATTCGACCCTTAAAGGGCAAAAGTATCAATATTTTTGCAATGCGTTTGTGTCACGAGCGATTTATCTCTCTTAATATCTAACCGATATAGATAAATCAGGTATCATATTAAAGAATAAGATCTCCGCCGTGGTAACATTATATTTTAAGAAAGGAATTTTTCGTAATTCGACCCTTAAAGGGCAAAAATGTCAATTTTTCTAAAATTTGTATATTGTATCTCGAGCCATTTATCTCCTTGGATATCTAAACAAAATCAATTAATGAGGTAGGATTATGAGGAGTAATGTCTCAGTTTTGGGACATCATATTTTAAGAAAGAATGTTTTTGGAATTCAACCATTAAAGGAAAAATGTATAAATTTTTCTATAACGCATTTTTGTGTCACAAGCGATTTATCTTCCTTAATATCTAACCGATTTAGATAAATTAGGTATCATATTAAAGAATAAGATATCCGCCGTGGTAACATTATATTTTAAGAAAGTAATTTTTCATAATTCGACCCTTAAAGGGCAAAAATGTCAATTTTTCTAAAATTGCGTTTCTTGTATCTCGAGCCATTTATATCCCTTGACAATTAAACAAAATTGATAAACGAGGTATCATTTAAAAGATTGAGGTCTTCGTAATGTCTTCGGTTCCATTACCACATTTTAAACAAGAAATTTTCAAAAATTCTAACCTTAGAGGGCAAAAATATTAACATTTTTACAATGCATTTTTCTGTCACCAGCTATTTATTTCCCTTGATACCTAGCCGAAATCAATAAATATTAAATTAACCGCTATGGTCACATCATATTTTAAGAAAAAACTTTCTTTAAATTCAACCCTTAATCATTTCTCAAAACTTTTTTTTTTTGCCTCGTTTGATAACTAACCGAAATCGATAAATGAGTTATCATTTTATAGACCAAGGTTGCTGCTTTGGTCACACCATGTTTTATAATTAATTTTTTTGAAATTCGACCCTTAAAGGGCAGAAGTATCAATATTATTTATACAACGTGTTTTTTTTTAGTTACAAGTCATTTATGATCTTCGATACCTAGCCGAAATCGATAAATGACATATAGTTTTAAAAATTAAGGTCTCCAGCTAGGTAAAATCATAAATCAAGAAAGAATTTTTCGGAGTTTGATGCTTGAAGTGGTAGCGCGTATGAGACTGTTCAGAGCCAAGTCCCTAGATTGCAGCAGCAGATATCACAGAGATGTCAATAAACTTTCTTTATTCAATAAGTAGCTTTTTGGATTTTTTTTTTTTTAATGGAAACACTGTCGTTTTGCTATACAATTCTGATGTAAACATTTTATTCGCACAGCAACTAATATTTCAGAGATGTTGATATGTTGTGTGCATTTTGTTCAGGTTGGTTTTATTCTGTTAAGGTCAGTGAAAGTTTGTCATAAATCCTGAGTGTTTTAAATTTTCCTAACTTTTTCGTAATATGTTGCGAGTATTTTGATGTGTACCTATTACACTTAAAGAAATATATATATTTGCCACAAAAGTACGGTTCTACTTTTCATTATATTACAAGCATTCAACCTCACTATTCGTCGCATTTTATTCGCGAAATTTTCGCACGGGTCGTCTAGTAATCATTTATTACTTAACACAGAAGTTTGTTGGTTATTTGAAAGTGCATAGAAGGATCGATTTCATGCACTCTTGGATTAATTGTTGGTTATCCTGGAGAGTAAAAACAATGATTTTCGGATTTATTTAATTAATTTAAAAAATGACATAGCTTTCAAGACTGATTTTTGTTAAGTTTAATGAAACAAATTATAAACTACAAAGTGATCAAATAAATTTAGTCAACACTAAAATATCGGCATTTGTTGCAAGACATGTTCTATACAAAAAGAAAAACTTAAGGAGAGGAGAATACCCTGTTTCCATAGCTTTCAGAACTGCAAAAATTAGAATGACTTGCCTGCTTATAGCCAATACATAACAGCTCTTCATTCTGACCTCAGCCAAAGATTTTAAGTAATCTGTCACTTGGTTATGCCCGATTGGGTGTTGGATCCTTTTGTTAAGTAGACCCACAAACTCGGAAGAATCCATATTAATGCAGGTACACTTAAATTATCCACAAAAGGCCAAACAAATTTTGAAAAGGATACTACAAACTCCAATTACAATAATGGATGTCAGTTTTGTAACTCCATTATGGGTCCCTATACAGAAATTGTCGATTGTTTTCCATTTTCCCATTATGCAGAATGTTAATTTAGTGCAGTTAAGATCCTCACTATGAAGAAAAGAAATTGAAATTAATGCTTGTGCGAAACTTATGAATGTTACTCACAAACGTAAGGATGTAGAAAGATTATCTTCTTTAGGTAAGGGTTTCAGGGGTTGAAATAAGTTACCAAGAGAAATGATGAATAATTTACCAAACATGTTGAAAGAATTTAAAGCTGAAATTTGTAGAGGGGGAAAAAGTAGGTGTATAGGGAAATTGCCACCGGAGCATGTGATCCACTAAGATTAAATTAAATAAAGATGAACATGAATGATCTTATACGATCCCATCAGGCCTATCAATCTCGTTTTTCCATTTTAAAACAAAAGTTACAATTTCTGTAACTAATACTTTAGATATAAATATGTTTAATTTATACTTTATTTTTATGTCATTATTTATCATTGAAGATACCAAAATTAAATTTGTAATTTTTCTACTATGCAGTTATTTCATTGGGGATCCATGGTCAAGTTTTTGCTATGAGAAGGGGTCCATTGGCATAATAAGTTTGGGAATCACTGCTCTATATTATGGCATTGTATCTCAGGTGATATAATGTCTGATTAAAGTCAAGATGACCTGTGACCAATATCAAATGTAGCAGAGGATATTTGCACAAAGCCAAATGCATGGAAGAGTTCCCCCATTCCCCCTCAATCTGTTATCCAATGATTTGATTTGTCTGCGCTGCAATACTCCGGTTAATTAAGATGTTTTACCCAACTCCTCAGGACATCTAGTAGAATAGCTACACCTACATTCCCTCAAGAAAGTAATGGGAATTGATCATTTAAAAAGTCTGCTTAAAGGGATTGTCAAAATTCTTTTTGTCATGAAGTTGGCACAACTGTCCTCTATACTGACGCCGAGTTTGAGTGCTATCTGTCGTTTAGTTTGGTTATGGTGCTCATTGTTGTCAGTTCATTTCAAGTGTTCTTAGTGACTTTTACAATGGATAAAAATATCGACCAAAGAATTTTCTCAAATTTTGCATTGCAAATGGAATTTTATGTGCCTAATTGCTGAAAATGTCACCGAAGGCTTATGGTGAATCGACTATAAAAACACATGCATATAAGTGATAGTGAATTCAAAAGTGGCTGAGATGTGATGGAAGATTTACCTTACTCTGGCTGACCATCAACATCTTCAATGGAAGTTGACATCACTAAAGTGAAGGAAATGGTGACTGAAAAATCACCATTTAAGTTTGTGAGACATAGCTGCTGCACTTTCTCTGTCTCATTCATACTATTTTAAATGATTGTTTGGGCATGAAATACATCGCTGCTCGACTATTCCTAAAGATCTGATTTAAAAAAAACTCAGGTCAAGTAAAGGTCGCTGAAGACATTCTAGAATGAGTCAATTCTGACCCCACATTCATGAAACACATTGTGGTGATGAAACATGGGTTTATGAGTTTTATATGCAAACCAGTCAAGCTTCTTCAAAATAGCGTCCTCCAAAAGAGCCAAAACCGAGAAAGCCATGTCAAAGTTGATCAAAAGTCAAGGTGATGTTGACCGTTTTCTTCGATTATTGCAATGTTGTGCACCCAAAATTCTTGCCAGAAGGATAGGCGGTAAATAAAGAATATTATCCGAGTGTTATGCGACATTTACCAGAGCAAATTCATCTAAAAATATCAGATTTGTGTGTGTGTGGGGGGGGGGAAGGGGGGAGGGAACTTGTAGATTCTGCACCACGATAACGCATCATCTCACAAGGCTATCACTGAACAAAATTTCTGGCCAAAAACTCAACAAATACCATTGAACAACCACGATATTCACCTGATATGGCTTCGGCTGATTTTTCTCTTTCCAAAACTCAAATTAATAATTCAAGGCACCCATTTTCAGTTGTCGCATGCCAGCCAGTGAGTTGCACGAAGCTGGTGACTCAATTACATCAGTCACTTTTTTGACGCATGTTTACCCCAGTCAGCGTGAGGTAGGATATGTAAGCCTGTCACCGAGAGGTACAGATAGATCGGTCGACCGACAAAAATAGTGCGTGCCACTGGACTGCGCTGGCTCCTCACCACACACAAAGTAAGCTGAACTTATTGTATTTCTACCTTTTGAGACTTAACGATAGCTCAAGCTGTTCATCTGCATAACATTTGTGACTGAAAGCTGCCAATAAACGCCCAAGGCTATCAATTGTGAGAATTAGTCTGCCTAACCACTCTGCTTTCCTCTGAAATTATCTAACCCGAAGGTTTTAGCACCACTCGGCATCTAGCCACTGTAGAGGCGTTGCCCTGAGTTCTAAGAGAACCGGGAACATGACAGTAGAAACTTAATTTTGGTATCAGTGTCGGGTCTAGTATCCCGAAAGAGAAAGACAACATAACTTTAGCAATAATTGTTGGGTCTAAAGCCCTACTAACTTTGTAAAAATAAAGGGAACTCAGGAGTGTGGGTAGAGCATAAAGTTGCAGACTAATAGGCAGTGTGGTGAGGAGTCGGAGGCCACTGGAAACAGCTGATAAGCCGGCTATTGCAGATTGAGTATACAGCCAGTGGTGGCGTAAGCATAAGTCAGCCTAACATTGAAAAGGGGGTCACAATACCACTCACACATAGCGCTGGGAACATAGAGGAACTAGAAGAGATCCAAAGAAATAATGCTGCAAAGATGGCTGGATATTTGAGTTTATCAGAGGCTCTTAAGTCAGTGCCGCAGCCGTTCGACGGTAGCAAGGGACAATTATGGAGATTTTTAGATAACTGATATTAAAATAGATTTGGTAGCACCAACAGATAAAGACTTGTTAGTTAAATGTATGAGAACCAAGATAGTGGGTTCAGCAAGGTGTAAATTAATGACATGAGACAAAATCTCGACATGGCCAGAAATAAGGGCGATATTAATGGAGAACTATGGGTGCCATCGTACACTGGACTACCATGCATACTCACTTTTTACAAGGAAACTGGAGGCAGGAGAAAGAATAGTATACTGGACAGCCTGAATTGATAAAAAACAGTATGAATTCTGGGAATCTGCTAGGAAGTGTATGTCGGAAGCAGAATTACCAAGTGCAACCAGCCTTATCTACAAATTAGGAAGGCGGTATTTACTCAAGGCCTAAGGGATGAAAGGATTAAAACTACAGTAAAAAGTAGGGATCAGAAAGTCTGTCTCACAGAATTAATAGAAATAGCTGTTGGAGAAGAGAATTCTATATTAAGAGCAGAATGTAAAGAGAGGGGAAAAAAAGGATTGAGGAGGCCCAGATTAAGAAAGGATCCCTCAAAACCCACTTGTTTTTCATTCAGGAAGTTTGGATATATGGCAAGGGACTGCAGAAGTAATAACAGAGGGCAAGCTGAAAGTTGAAATGTGACTTTTTCGGGCAGAAGAGTTAGGACAGTGGAAGTAGATATAAGCAGGATATACTTAAAGAATTAAGAGCTTGGTGACAAGGGCTGGGGAGGTTAAATAAATCCTGAAGAATTCATGGGAAACTGTAAGGGAAATGATGGCCCAGGGCAAGGTATGCGGTTCGGGAAATGCAACATGTCGGGGCATAAAGGGGAGTGCAACTTTTACCATCCCAGTAAATGTAATGAATGTAACCATGAGGGGCACAAGCCAGAAAATTGTAATGCATGTCCATGGTTATTGTTGGGAAAGAAGGAAGAGGGAAACTGCTACCAAGCATAGGGCGGCAGTCGCACTATGCCTGTGATAATAAGATATTTACAGTAGGCTGAGGAAACATTAACGAGATGCTGACAATTCCTTGCATGGAGGGTAGGTATCAGGCTCTAACATTTCTCTTGGACAGTAGTTCACAGATTTGTTTATTAAAAGAAAGTGCCCCAAGGAAAGGGTTAAGGATACAAGTACAGAATGCAATGCGAATAAAAGGCATTGGGGAAGAATTAATTGAAACAAGGGGACTGTGGAATTACGGTTAAAGTTGAGGCAGTGCTGGGAAATAGTACACGAGTACCATGTTGTGCAGGGGGCGGTAAAGTTGCCCACAAACGGCATTATAGGCCGGGACCTTCTTGTACAGTAGCCATAATTGACTATGCACAACAGAGAGTTAGGATTGATGATGTATGGCTCATGTTGGAAAGTATAAGTGAAGTAGGGGACACAAAGAAAAATCAAGGTAAGTCCATACAAGCAAACAAGCATGCAGTACAGAGTACGGAGATGCAATGGATAGAATTAGGTCCGGGATAAGAGCGGGTATTGAAGGTAAGTATCGTGGGCCGCCTGAGCAGGGTAGCAATATTGCAAAAGGGAGAGATACACCCAGGAGTTTATCTGTCAAAAGCTCTGGTCAAAATGACAGCAGGCTAGTGTGTCACAACTATGATGAATACTACAGAAAAGGGTGTAAGGTTCCCCACCCCTCCCTGCAAGTAGAATAAGTTGACATAGATGAAACAGAAACTCCAGCGACAGTGTATAAGGCCGAAGTAATTAGAAATGGGTTGGTAGTCGAAAGATTAAAATTGTTAAAGCAGAAGCTAAGTGTTGATCATAGAACGATGAGAAGGCAGCCATAGTGGAGTTATGTGCTGCATATAATGATATTTTTCACTGACCTGGGGATGAACTGACCTACACCACCATGGTAAAATATGAGATAGTGCTAACTCCAGAAGCCCAGAGGCGGGTAATAAACCAGAGGCACAAAAAGAAATCCTACAGGAGGAGTTAGATAAATTGCAAAAGGAGGGGATGATAACAGATAGTAAAAGTCCCTGGGACTTTCCACTCCTGCTGTTACCGAAGAAGCCATATGCTGAAGGACAGAAACGTTGGTGGTTAGTCATAGACTATCACAAGCTTAATGAAATAGCAGTGGAGAATCCGCTAACACTCATAACGGAAATCTTGGACCAGTTAGGGAAACCAAATACTTTGTCACCCTTGACCTATCACATGGGTACCACCAGATTTTGCTGGATGATAATGCCCATATGGGCCACTAAAGGCTGTCATTTCATTTGATTTATCAGATCAACGGATGGGAATGGGGCTAAAGATGGCACCGGAATTTTTTTTTTCAGAAGCTAATGAATACGGTAATGGCTGGAATACAGGGTGAAAAGGCATTAATTTATATGGACAATATAGTGTGCCATGCACCCACCTAGCAAGAGCATAAATAAGTGTCTAGCAGAAATCTTTGACAGGCTGAATAATCTTAAACTGAGGGTGGACAACTGCTCTTTCCTACACAAGAATGTCACATTAAAACGATGGCGTCAAGACAGATCTGGGCAATATTAGTGCCGTAAAAGAGTTCCCACGACCTCGAACAGTAAGGCAGTTGAGAGGTTTTCTGGGATTAACGGGTTATCATAGGAGATTCATAAAGAATTTTAGTGGAATAGCCAAACCTGCTTAAAAATGGGGTGTACAGTACATATGGAAAGAAGAGCAGGAGGCTGCTTTTCAAGAGCTAAAAAACAAATTAATTAATCCTCCTATCCTACAATTCCCAGATTTCTCCAAGCAATTTTTCATTAGTGTGGATGCCAGTGGTACGTCGTTAGGGGCAGTTCTTGGCCAACCATACGACAAGGGTGATTTGCCCATCGCCTATGCATCCTGGTCACTCACTAAATCCGAGTGGGGGTGCAGCACAATTGAGCAGGAATGCTTGGCAGTGGTGTGGGCCATCAAGCAATAATGATCATATGTGTATGGTACGAGTTTTGTAGTATATACAGACCACAAGCCCCTTCACTGTTAGCAAGTATTACTGATACATCATCTAGGCTGATGAAGTTAAGACTTAAATTGGAGTGATACGATTTCACCTTAAAATACCGAAAGGGCACCTAGAATGGCAATGCCGATGCCCTGAGTTGGCTTCGCAACATATGACACGCAAAAGTCAACGGCACAGTGGATAATCAAAACAATAACACACCTACTGAGGTCAGCTGAGCAGAAACATGGGAGGGTAATAGATTGAAGGAGGCCACGCTCGGTGAGAGGAGCAAAAACAGGCCATACTGCGCGAGATACATTCATCACCCATAGGGAGGCATATCAGAATTTGGAAAACCCTTAAAAAAAATTCAAGCAACACCAGACTTGGCCCAGCGCTAAACGAGATGTTATAAAGTCCATCCGGAGTTGTGACAGCTGTCAAAGAAATAAAGTCACATGGCTGGGAAATAAAATGCCACTGCTACTAACAGAAACTCCCCCACATGTGTTCGCTTGCTGGGATGCTGATTTAGTGGGACCTCTTCCAGTTTCGTCAGTGGGAAATAGATATATTCTTACCATACAAGACGCGTTAACCAAATTTCTGTTGACAGTACCCTTGCCACGGCAAGATGCAAGCACAGTGGCGAGAGCCCTGGTAGAACAAATAATCCTTCGTTATGGTATTCTCGAAAAATTGGTAAGCGACTGTGGTACTTGGTTTTTGAACAAAATGCTTGCAAGAGTATGCAAACTTTTGAAAGTGGATTGGGTGACAAAATAACGGAGGGGTTGAAAGGATGCATCGCACCCTAAATGAGAACTTACGACATTCTTGAAAGGAACTGTACTGAGCTACACTATGATGCTTTTGTGGCGGAGCTGAGAGCCCATATGCAGCAGGCCCATGAATGTGCAAGGCAGCATTAGAACTGAATAAAAAACATTACAGGAGGCCTAGGATCAAGACTGCAAGCCGAGGGAGTTTAATTCAGGTGATCAGGTATTACTTAAAGATAAAGCCCTAAGGAGAGGCAAAAGCAAGAAGCTAGATTCCCAATGGGTGGGACCTTATACGATATTGGAATTAAAAGGCCTTAATGCTGTATTGCGAAACAAAGCAGGGATGACATTCACAGTGCATTTAAGCCAGCTCAAGGTGTATTTTGCGTAGCTGGCAACCTTGAGGCGGACTGAGTCAAAAAGGGTGCTGCGAGCCGTAATTAAGTGCAACACTGCGATTTATCACTGCAATGAGCAGAACTGACAACACACCTCTTTCTGTTCACAGAGAATGCGTGGAATACGAGTGAGCTGGATACTGTGCCTGGTGGCGACGGAGCAAGGATTCCGGGTAGATTTCATTGCGACCCACCCTGGAATATATTTGATGGACGAGGTACGGTCTGAATGTATAGTCCCACTTGGAGGTTAATAAGCTATGTAAGATTAGGAGAATTAAGTAATAAATATAAGCAGGCGGTGGGACATGTAAGGCGCACTATAAAATATTGCAACAAAAGACTAAGCCAGGAGGAGGGGGCTGAAAAAAGCTGCAGGATGCTGGAACAAAGCCTTAATTGGCATATTGATACCATAAGTAGGTCGCAGAATCTTCTTGCACAGATCACATGCCATGAGTCTAGGGTAAAGAGAGGGTTCCTAAACATAGTCGGAGTAGTCAGTAAGGCCCTGTTTGGGACATTAAGCCATGCCGATGGATGGTATTTCCGGGAACGAATTGCACACTTAGAGGAGCAGCAGAAGCACTTAACAAAATTGGAGTAGGATCAATTTATGGTTGTAAAGGCAGCGTTGAATATGACCAGTAGGGATTTATTGGTGTATATATAAATGCAAGACAATGATATCATAATTTGGCTGAATACAATTAAGTCAGGTAGTGGGCGCAAAATAAATGTTGCTATTTCTATAGTGAAATGGGGGTTGTGGCTATGACACTATTTGTAAATGGGATTACACTATGCTTGGCGTACAACTAAACTGAAATGTGAAAGAAGGTACTTTTTGAAATTTTAATGGCAGTTTCAAGTTACAATATGCTTTTTTCCAGATTCAGTGTTATTAGTGGGGGGTTAAAAATTATTGCCTGAATGGATACTGAATTAAGATGTATGGTGGGTGGCAGATGATATAAAAAACAAAAAGAAAATCTTTGTAGTTAATCAAACAACAATAAGGTGGGAGAAGAGGGAGGAGGCACAATAAGGACGATGAAGATAAGCCAGTAGTAAGATTATTATTAATGAACATCAGAACTATAATGGAAAGTTCAAGGAGATTAAAATGAGGGAAGTAATATTTACCCTGAAACAGAAGATAAAGAAAAGTACAGAACCTGCGTACAACAATGGGTTAAAGAGGGTAAAAAGAGAACAAATACTTTAGAGACGGCGAGAGAGTAGGCAAATTAGAAGTATTAACAGCAACAAAGAGGGAAGCTAGCCATTTGTTTATGAAAAATATTATGGCATCAAGAGAACAAGCAAGAAATTTCTATGGCTATATTACAATCCTGAGAAGGGAAGTGTTCAGACAATGCTGGATAAGTATGGGGAAAAAGTTGCAGATGTTTTGAAAAAAGAAAAGATATTAAATAGCTTATTTAATGAAATTATTAGGGATGGGAGGGAGAAAATCTTTTATTTTTAATTAATTAATTAAATTTCAATGGAGCGCACTCTCCGGTGGAAATTTCCCTACCAGCTATCTTCCTCATTCCCTGACCCACCTTATTTGCCTATATCTTCTCCACATAGTAGAAATGGAGCAAAATATAAAAAAAAATTGAAATAAATCCCGAGGATATTATGAGGTGATTAAGAAAGTTAAATCAGCATATTGGGGCCTATGAGGGTAATATTACTACACATGTATTAAAGATAGCGGCATATGAGATTGTACCACATCTTGAAATTTTTAAACTGAGTATGGAAAATTGCTGCTTACCAACACAGCTGTACAAGCCAAAAATGGAGGGAAAACAAATAGTACTGAAAATTACAGGCAGATTATTTTGACATTGTTGGTAGGTACTTTGATGGAGAGGTTGATACATAACCACATCAGGAATGTCAGGAAACTAGACTGCAAAACATCAACAAGGATTAGGAAAGGATATTCATGTGAATTCTAGTTAGAAGGCTACATGAAAAATATATAAGATAAAATTAACAAAGGAGGTTAAAACTGCTATTAAAAATATTAAGAGTGAGCCACAAAATGGTGTAAGATTAAGTGAAAACCACTGATGTTAACTTAAAGGTGACTAGCTAGGCAGAGGAATGCTAAAAAGCAGAAAGCAAACAATTAAGTTTGGAAATGCAATATCCAAAGTTGTGGAAGTGTGAATAGGAGTGGCACTGGGCATCATATTTGGAATGCAGCTGTTCTTTACTCTGATGAATGATTGTTGGTGGTGTATTCACAACTTAGGTTGTTCATAGATGGAAATGTTGTACAGTATGATTAAAAGAAAGACTTGTTTTATGATATGAAAAAAGGGGGGGGGGGGAAGGAATTGCATTTTGAAGAAATATCTTTAATGGTGAAATCAGATGGGCAGGTGGTAGGGACAGGTTTCAAAATTTCTCCGTTTATTCGAATTGGTGATAAAGACATGTATAGAGGGTATTAATAACAGAAATCCATTTTTTTAAAATTTATTCATCTATATCGATATTATGTCCTTCAAAAGAGTTTCCATAAGATATTATACATCCCCAAAGCACTTCTGGAACTTGATCTTTGGGATAGCTTTGAGTTCTTTCAGCGATGCACTTTTAATCTCATCTATGCTTGTAAAATGACAGACTTTCAATGTTCTCTATTTCTGGAAACGGAAAAAAGTCACACTAGGTTTGCTAAAAATTCATGTACGGCCAATGATGTGTGAGCAGGTGCATTACAGTGATGCAAAAGCCATAAATTGTTTTGCCACAAGTCCGGGAGTTTTCTTCAGACTATTTCACACAAATGGCATTGAACTTGAAGGTAAAATTTCACCTTGTGGCACGAACTCATAGTGCACTATGCCATTAAAATCAAAGAACAAAGTGAGCATAAGCTTGATATTTGACTGAACTTTTCTAGCTTTTTTCAGTCTTGGCAATCCAGAATACCTGCACTGATATGATTGAGCCTCATTTTAGACACTGTACCAATAAACTCATGTTTCATCCCATGTTATATTTCAATAGTTCTACATTGCTGTTGACCACATTTAGGGATTCCTAAGCAACATTCATTCACCACTGAATTAAATCAAGAAAGAACTGGATGATGAATATGGGACTTGATTTTTGGTAGTACACAACAAAAGCAGTTGTGTGGAAGGAGCATGGCAGCTCGAGAGATTTGTTTTTGTACACTATCACTAGGGAGGCAATACAAATGGATGTTTGGAATATGAAATCCCTGAAAAGGATTCTTCATTGGAACAAATGTGTATGCTACAGATGGCAAGACTGTAAGGAAGGATACGTTTGGTGGTGATGAGGTGTAGATATTGCTGTAATTAGGGGGCCTGATGTGAACAGAGGTATAAAAGGCAGCAGGCCAATGTACACATCAAGGAATGTGACGTGTGTAACAGTAAGTGAAGGTGAAGTTTTTTCAGTGACTTTTGTTAATGGAACTGAGAAAGTCTAGGTATTTATAACTGTGAGTGAAGATCATAAATATGTCATCTCTACATCTAAAAGAACAAACAGAGTTTAATTAGGATGTGGTTAAGGAAATTTTACTGCTAATGGTCCAAGAATAGGTTGGCATAGGGCAGGGTCATGTACCCAGGGCAGTGACACATAGGATGATGTGAACCAAAGATGCAAGAGAATATATACTGGTAAGACAGTAAAGGTCACACAGCCTATCTTGAAAGTGTCACAGGGCAGTTTCAGATGTTTGTAGAGAAGAAATTTAAATCAGTGGAGATCAAAAATCTGTCGAATGGTAGATGGATGGGGAATGGACAAATGCCTCAGAAAGTGTGTTTTATCTTTGATGAAGGAAAATAGGTTCTGCCCAAAATGTTGGAGATATTGATCCACCAGGGTTGAAATCCATTCAAACGGCAACCCATGTACCAAATTGCCAGCTTTGTGGATCTTTCAAAGAGGGTGGGTGTATAGGGATTCTGATATATAAAAATAAAGAAAAAGACCTTGTGAGGTGCCCTGGAGGCCAAGAAAAGCTTTTAATTCATGACATAATGGGATGGTGGGATATGTTGTGTATGGAGCGCATTAGTATCAAAAAGATGACCAAGGAGCTAAGCCTAAAAATCACTATGGTCCCTCTCTTCAATCTATTTCCCACCTCACTCTTTAAAATTCCCATACAACCACCCAAAATCTTCTTCCCATGATGTACAAGACTGCAATCTGATTGACCTATAGTTGCAGGAATGGGTCAGTGACTGAACATATTTCAGTCCTGGTGGATCAAAATCTCTAATCTTTTGCCCAGAACCTTCCTTCCTACATCAAAGGCATCCCAAACCTCCTTAAACATTTATCTATACACCCTACTTGTCTTCCCCCCCTCCCCTCCTTGACTCCTTCCTGGTCTCCATTGATTTAACTTCTCTCAATATATTTCCCACTGTCAGCACATGAGTGCCAAATAACACTTCCTAGATATATCACCATCAAACACCTTCCCAGTACATCTTTGGTTCCCTTTATCCACCCCAAGAACATCTTGTTCAATTCACAAGTGTATCTTCTGCATGGCCCTATCCTACACCAACTCCTGTATTGTCAGAAGGAACATTACCCAGTGAATGGTTCAGACTGAAATATGATACATTTATGATCTGTACCCACAGTGATAATCATCTCCCATTCTTCCTCAATCCCTTCAACAACAGCCATTCCATCAACTTCACCTTGACTTATTCTCACACATGACATGCCCCTCAGTGTATAAATTTAGCCATGGAAGGGTGCCCTACACATATCCGACCATCTCAAGCCCACAACTTTATAACAATATTAATAGATTCTTTATCCCTTCCACACCAAATGTACCCTTTCTTACAGCCTATCCATCTGCTGCAGGCATACCTGTTCTGATAAATCCCTATCCATGCACTTCCAAAACCTATACAAACACTCATTTCCTTCTGCTACCATACTGATTTAGTACAAAAATACATCTCTCTTACAGCCACTCACCCCGTACACAAATAGCCTCATCCTCATGAAAGCTTCAAAGAATTGATACATACGAGGCGTATTCCAAAAGTAAGGTCCGGGGTACAAGATGTCACAGATGATAGGCCTGAATGACGTTTCCCACCTGCAGCGCCATCTACCAACTCCTGGTAAATATGCAGTATTGTTGGCGTGCTGCAGTAGCCGTATATCTATTGTTGAGAGCAGTTCTAAATGGCCGCGACAATCGTAGCTTCCGCCAGTTGTGAAGTGCGCGGTGTGATTAGATTTTTGTTGGCAAAAGGATCGTCAGCTGCGGACATCCATCGCGAATTGTGTGTAGTGTATGGACCAAACATAATGAGTGAGAAACAAGTTCGACACTGGTGTCGAGAATTTCAAAGTGGTCGCACAGATGTGCACGATCAACAGCGGAGTGGCAGGCCCAGTATTCGGACCGACGACATCGTCGAGCAAGTTAACCAAAAACTGCGAAGTGATCGGCGTTTGACGATTAGTGGTCTGGCTATGGAATTCCCAAATGTTGCTAGAACCTCAATTTACAGGATTGTCACTGAAGAGCTTGGATATCGGAAGCTTTGTGCGCGGTGGGTGCCAAAACTGCTCACCGCTCAGCACAAAGAGCAACGAATGCATAGCGCACGACAATTTTTGGAGCGCTATAGACAAGATGGAGACAGTTTGTTTTCCCAAATTGTTACGGGAGACGAGACGTGGATAGCGTACACCAACGCAGAATCAAAACAACAATCAACGCAGTGGCGCCATTCCGGTTCACCCAAACCAAAAAAGTGTAAGCAATCGCCGTACACGAATCGCAAAATGATGGCTTCCGTGTTTTAGGACGAAAAGGGCGTCCTTTTGATCGAATTCATGGACCGTGGGACAACCATTACAGCTGACGTGTACTGTGCAACGCTCACCAAACTGAGACGTGCCATCCAAAATCGACGCCGCGGGAAACTGTCGTCTGGCATACCGCTTCCAAAACCAAAGAGAAGATTCAAGAGTTTCGTTGGGAAATCCTAGACCACCCTGCTTACAGTCCAGATCTTGCACCAAGCGACTATTTTCTCTTCCTGCATTTGAAACGGTGGCTTGGTGGACAACGATTTCAAACCGATGAAGAACTCAAGACGAGCGTTACCAATTGGTTCAGGTCCCAGGCGGCAGACTTTTATGCCGAGGGGTTAAAGAAACTGGTACAGCGTTACAGAAAGTGTATAGATATGAACGGCGATTATGTGGAAAAGTGAACTAGATATGTAGTTACATACCGACGTTAATAAAAACCTTGTATCCTGAACGATGTTTTTATTATGATCAAACGGACCTTACTTTTGGAATACGCCTCATAGATTGAGCTGGGATTGTCTGACAGACAGGAGACAGGTTCATGTAAACTTATTGGCAAACGTGCGAACAAAATCTTTCATTTACTAGTGCAATGAAATACTTTGTCCACAAATTTATTTGGGTCACAATGACGAGAGAGAAAAATAGAGAAACTGGGTGACACACAGATGCTTATACAAATTCCTAATTTCCCTTGTACTATTCAGGATTGGAATGCACAGTTAGATTCGTTGCAAAGCAGCCTTGCCAACCACATTTTTTTTTTTTTCCAGTGTAGATATACATTCCACATCTCTTAAAACCTATCACTCAATTCTTACATTTATCAGATCCTGTGAGAGTGCATGACTTGCTACATTTCTACCCTGAAATATGCACACTTCTCCCCAAAATCCTACCCATTGCCAACTCAAACATTAACAGACTACCCAATCTATAGAACTTTCTGGTCTATACTTATAGCATACATCCGGCTTACACAACCTATTTCAATCCAACCAAAGAGGAAACATTACATCATCATTGGACATGTTAAATGTGCCACAATGTACCTCCTCTACCAATGTATCTTAACTGCTCTAGTGCTTATAGACCTCACCTCCAACAAGCTTTCAATCAGAATGTATGGCCACAGGTAAGCAGTCTCCACTTGCAACCTATACCAGACAGTGGTAACCCATGTCAGTTTCCACAACTCTCAACTACCTCAGCACCTGCTTTGGAGTGAGAGCTGTCAAGAGTTTTCTTACCAACATATCCTGGAGGACACCAGGCATCCACCTAGTCCCAACATCTGATGAAATCCTAGCAAACAATTATTAATTATTATATTTCACAATTGCTTCTATTTTATTCATTTATTATTATAATTTAATTTTGTATATAAGCATCCATTAATGTGTTCCACTTTTGCTGAATATATTTCAGTTTAGGCCTCATTTGTATAATTAAAGGCACCCCCCCCCCCTTTTTCCCCTCCTACTTCCACCCTGTTCTTAATGGTATAGTCTCTTGTGTGGTTAGTTCACACCTCCAATGCCAAATGACATGTCCCCTGTAATGGTACAGTTCCAGTTGACTCAACTGGTTTTAGTGAGAACCCTGAAAGAGAGATGCGGGGCTGAACAGCTCAGGACGCCGAGTAGCGCAAAAGAAAAAATTTAATGCGAATACCTTACACAAGAGGCAGGTGGTGACTATCATGGCCTGATATTTTCAGCAAAAGGTACGACATTCACTTTGAATACTCTTCAAATCCTGTAGAGGTGAATCTCCAAAATTATAAGTGATGATGGTTGAGTAAATTATCGCATGGACTGATCCACATAATTATGACTAGGGTTCGGATCTTTAGGAAAACTAATATTTTTTACCAGTCTTCTTTTTGAGCTGAAATAAACACTGATTCAACGTTTCTGATTGTATTTAAATGTATTTTATATAGCTTATAAATGCATATTCGGGCCATTTTCCTAATTCTGGTCATATTTCAACAATTTTTATGGTCATATTTTGAGGAAAGATCTGGTAATTTTTTGATAGAAGTTATAGATTATAAGAAATTAAGATAATTATTCAAAGAAATATACTCCTGTATGAAATGCTCTCGGGTGACTAGCCGAGTCAAGAATGCGTTGTTACACGAGAATATTTATATAAGAATCTTCTGGTGAAGATGGCAACAATGAATTTAGTTGCCGAAATATCGTGTGACAACGCATTCTTGAGTCGGCTAGTCACCCGAGAGCATTTCATACATGCTCAACAACGAGAAAGACTTCGTTCTTATATAAATATAGGCCCTACTCCTGTTATACATTGGAGAAAGAAACAAAACTAATTATCACTAAATTGTTCAGAATTCACCAGTCAAGAATTAAAGTTATAAATTATTGTCACACTCTAAACATTAATGTTCCGCCTGCTTTTTAAATTCAATTATGCAGCAGCAACATGCCTATGTCGAGCCGCGTCAATCAATGTCTCACTTTCGAAGGTATCGCGGGAGATGTGTCCACTGCAGTGACCCACCGATGAGTTGAGAGGAATCAATTGTCTTCCTATGATTCAGCACGGCAACCCCTCCCTACCAAGGTCAGGTATTCCCCCACATACCAGACTCTCCGCGTCGAAACAACACAAAGCCTTCAGTCACTCACGCACTGTCAGCAATGCTTTTGAAAATAATCCTGAACCAGCGTTAAATCTGCAGTGGATCAGTGAGTACCGCCATGCTGAAAACAAAACTTTCTGAAAGTGCATAGTTACGGAGTTATGTAAAGGAATTTGGAGAGGAGTATTTTAGCACAGATCAAAGAGTTCTTGTCTGTAAAATATGTGAAACTAAAGTGAATGCAACAAAGCGATTTCATGTGCAGCAGCACTGCAATACATCAAGACACAAGAATAATATAATACGACATTCAACTCGACAAAGAAAACAGCAACTTTTCTTGGATACAACTACAGCTTCGTCGTCGTCCAAATTGTCAATTTTTTCTAAAGAACTCTGTGAAATGATGGTATCAGCCAACATCCCACTTAATAAAGCGAACAATGAGCATTTCAAATTGTTCTTGGAGAAATACACAACACAAATGATTCCAAATGAATCAACATTGAGGAAGAACTATTTACCGTCTTGTTATGAAAATGTATTGCAGGCAATCAGAACTAAGATAGGCACCAATAAGATCTGGGTATCAATGGATGAAAGTACTGATGCTTGTGGGAGATATGTTGTAAATGTTATCGTTGGAACCC
Organism: Vandiemenella viatica; assembly: GCA_031002005.1. NCBI lineage: Eukaryota > Metazoa > Arthropoda > Insecta > Orthoptera > Morabidae > Vandiemenella > Vandiemenella viatica. The sequence goes on from CM061920.1 coordinate 154,063,793, forward strand.
TACTTTCTGACAGACCGGGGGATATATTTTTACTCGACTGTGAAGCTCTTGAATCAGTAAACTACTCAACAATTGTCGTTCGTTTTGACAATGCTATGAAACTGTTATGTAGCGGTGAAGTTAAGCGAGAACATGTCTTACTATTCGAGACCGTCGCTGCGCCATACATGGTAAAGGCTGGGAAATGTCTGAAAATGTTGTATCCTTCGATGGTGCATTTAACTTGTCTCGTTCATAGATTACATAGAGTTGCCGAGGAAGTAAGACTAAATTTCCCTGATGTTGATAGGTTAATATCAAATGTAAAAAAGATTTTTGTTAAAGCTTTAATGAGAGTGACAAAATTTAAAGAAGACTCTCTTCCACCACAAGCAGTACTTACTCGTTGGGGCACATGGCTCGATGCAGTTAGCTATTACTGTGAATATTATGAAAACACAAAGAAAATAGTTTCCAATTATGATAGCAGTGAAGCATCTTCCATAAAAATTGTCCAAGAACTCTTTTCCAGTAATTTTTTCAGAAATTTGGCGTACATAATTTTACCAAAAACTTTGAAAGAATTTAAAGATAAAATTTGTAGAGGGCAAATGTAGGTAGGTGCAGAATAGGGGTAAGATGGGTGTGTAGGGAAATTGCCACCGGAGCCTGTGCTCCATTGCAATTAAATTAAATTAAATTTTTCAGGCATCACAACTGCGATTTCACGACTTAAAGAAATTGGTCTAGAACTGAATGAAAGTTTGGTGGTCGTTAAAAGTGTGGAAACTGAAATAGGCCAAGCAGGGGGCAGTGTGGCTAGATTGCTGAAAAACAAATTTGATAACGTGTTGGGTGGGAATAAGGGATATAAAACAATTTGTAAAATTGGTGAAATTTTACATGGTGGCGAATCTGTTTTGACTGAAGACAACCCATAATTAAATTGCAGTGACCTGACTATTTAAGCACGCCTCCGTCACATCTTGCTATGTCGAACGAAGTTTCTCACCCTAGAAGAAAGTTTTAAGTGACAACCGGAAAAAATTCCTCTTCGAGAACTTGAAGATGCATATGGTGATATACTGCAATGCTGGCAACAAACAAGAATACAAAATGGTATGTACACTAATTCGCAACAAATTTATAGTAAATTTCTATTTTTAAAAGTAAAATTCTAGTAATCCATTCTTTTACAGGAACAAGAAAATAACTTTAAAAAAATTAATTTCCTAATCTTGTAGTGAGTGCATAGAAGCAAATTATGTTGTCTACATGAAAGCGACACAGCTACATAAAATAAATTATGTACATTTGAGCATTTTTAAAGTATAAAAATTTAATGTTTGGTCATATTTTCTCTCTTTTAGGTCATATTTACCTATTTTTAAGGTCACATTTGCCTGCATATTTCTCGATTTTTTTGGTCCGAACCCTAAATATGACCCATAAGTGCCGTGAGATTAACATAGTTTATGTAAAGCCATGTCATGTTTAGTTCAAGATAACTTAATTTTACTAGCCTGGTATTGGATCATATTGAATTCATACTGTCATTCAGAGTAACCCTTTTGAATATTTAATGTAAATGTTATATAAATAAAGTCCAGGAGTTCTATTAAGTCACTTAGATACACAATAAATAAATTGATACATAAAAAAACTTTTATTTTTGAGGAACCTTGATATGGATAAATTAATAATTCATGAAGTAATAAAATAAAATATTGATCTAATTAAAACTTTACATTCAACAGGGGTGTTACACTCCTTGCATGAATTATGTTTTAGACTGAAATATTGTAAGACAGTGTTAGTCTCTCGTGTGTGTGTGTTTGCGTTTGTCGCTGCCAACCTGCATTCACCTTTGATTCTATTTCTCTATGCTTCATACATATAAGTGTTTGGCCTTCAAATAAAACATCTGTTGAAATTTGAAAACGTCTATCATAAGGTGAGGCAACAGATAAAAACAGGATATGATTCTAAAAGTTAGATGGGAGCAAACATGAAATTAAGATAGCTACTGAGAAAAAGGGATTACTGGAGATCGTAATTCTGCATGCAATTGGCATCATAATACTGCAGTACAATGTTTTAAATATTTTCTGAAGTACATTTAACAGTATTATACTGGTCCAGGGTGTAATACAAACTAATTTCTGCTTGAAAATAATGGTCCAGGCTGTATTACAATAAAATTACTGCTTGAAAATAATATATCTTGTGATTAACTACAGCAGTATTATGACTGCATTAGTGAATGATGATGCAGCGGAATCGCGATCTCCAGTACTCCAAGAAAAATTGTATTAACATCACAGATGTGAAGACAATACCCCAACAAAGCATTAATTGGGGTTTCAGTGGATTGTTTTGTGAAAACTTTATATTTAGATGGCCGATTCTAAAAAATCGCTCCAGGTTGAAAATCATCAGTGCAATTATTGTGTAATTAATTTATCTTAATTATACTGTTCCTAAGCTACCCCCCCCCCCCCCAATCCCCAAATACTAATTAGACTATATTTTATTTTTTGCTTCTGCATTTCCCAAATCAGACGTCTACTGTTTAATATCTCTACATAAAATCATCACATATGTTTTTGTATAACTTCAGGTACTTCCCAAACTAATGACATACAGGCAACTTGTCATGTGCCCCTATCATCCTTTATTGCCCGAATACCCACATTGGCTAAATTCATGCCTTGAAGTTAAGAAGAGGAAAATCATTTGTTACAATCACTAATTTGAGATAGGGGAGGGGAACTTAAAAATATGGTATAAAACAAGAGCTTTAGGTTATGGGAAAGGGGGGGGGGGAGAACTTGAGAGAATTTGAGAAAAGCCAAAGGAGGCAACTCAGATGTTGAAAAGAAAATTAAAAATGAAGTACTGAGAAACAGGAGGCAGAAAATTATTGAATTTCAGAAACAACAAGAAAAGGAGAATGGCCTTTTATTAAAAGAAAAAACAATTGTTTAAAACAAAATTGTTATACTGATACTGTTTAGGGCATGGAATAGTTAGCTCTCTGAGTTGAGATCCCTATTCTAATTACTGTAATGGAACTGAAGAATACTGCATTACATATGTACGACTAGAGTTAAATATAAACTAATATTAGGGTGTACTGGAGATCGCGATTCCGGTACAATAACATTGTGTCTGCGCGGAGGAATTCGATCTGAGATTTTCGATATATATTGGATGTCGATACATATTGTGGGTATTTATAGGCGGTCAGTGTTTGGTCGGATTGCGGATGTGTTTATGTTATGATGGAGTGTTGTGTCGTGACTTGTGTTGGGTGGTAGAATTGTGGTATTGGTGTTGAAGATTTTGCAAATGGGTTTCCGTTATGTGATTGAAGAGACATTGTTTGTGTATTTAGGATGAATGTAGTGAAAGTGTATGTTTGTAGTTGGTTCTTTATAGTTATTGGTGTGTTTTCGGTCTTGTGTTTGTGGGAAGTTTTAGTGGTGGATTGTGGGGTATTTTATGTTGGTGAGTGTTTTGATATAAGTGTCAGTGGTTAATGAGACATTGTGGGTTATGTGTTGTAGCCGCTTTTTTGTTTTTTAATTAGTAAGGTTAGTTGGCTACTGATACGGTAAGTGTTCATGTGTTTGTAAAAGTTAATACGTTTTTTGTTTAGTGAATTGGTAATTTTTTTTCTCGTTCGTTTCTTGCGACAACGTTTTCGCGAATTTTTAATTTTTCTGGCGGAAGAAAGTTTGGTATTATTGGACATCTTAATTGTTCTAGGATTTGGCATTATTATTTTATAATGGTCTAACGGAAGATTTATTTAGTAATTATTTACGAAGTAGATTTATCTGTTTTGTATTGGTGTACGTTTTATTCGTGCGTAATTTTGCAGTCGGAAAAAATGGTTTAGGGTTTATTATAAAGTAATTATTCTTTGATGATAATTCGTGTGCAGAAGTATTACAAGTATGTTATTTAATGTTGATGTAGCGGAATCGCGTTTCCAATGGAACGAATGGTTTGAAAGTGCTTAGGATATCATGATTTTGGTGTAAAATTTTATTAGATTGCATGTGTTCTAATTTAGGTTTCAAGTGATGTTTGATTTCAAGATTGTGGTATCGTGTTATACCGTTGGGCGGGAGGGGGTTTATTGGAGATGACGATACCATTTTTTGGTTTTTACCCTTTATATGGGTTAATATATTGACTGTTTTTGTTCCCCGCCCAGATAACCCCCTAGTTCCCGTGCTGTCCCGTTAGTTACATTTGTTGCTGCGTTGGATGGTGTTTACGTCATAGGCGCCATGTTGTGACGTCATTGTTTTGCGCGGCGGAAAGTAGTTCTACCGGTATCGCGTTCTCCAGTAATCCCTAATATTATAACTACACCTGTGACCAATTATATACTGCAGATCAAACTATTTTAAAATAAAGGCACAGGAATTGCATGTAGAGAGCAGGAAATTGTCATCAAGGCATAAACTACATTGAAATTAATTAATAATAAATAAATACTAATGCCAAAGAAGCAACTACTTCTACACTCTATAATCCTGTCGGGTTTCCAGCCGGATGGTGTAGTATAAACATAACATTTCGACAGCTAGCTCTGCTGTCTTCATAAGGAGTCAGGTCTCTTTGAACTGTCGCAAGCTGTCTGTCACCAGGTAGACTAGGTCATCTAGGCAGTAACAGCTAGAAGATACCTGACACCTGATGAAGACAGCAGAGCTAGCTGTCGAAATGTTATGTTTATACCACACCACCCGGCTGGGCACGCGGGAAGATTATACTGCATCAGTATGCCAGTAAAGTCTCCACTCCTGCTTCTACACAGCTATCCTGACAATTATTCAAATACTGCAGAGACAACATTTGGAATCAAAGATAAGTATTCATATAGGTATACGGAAAAAGGACAAGCTTATATGACATGAATTGGTGAATAATTTACCAAAAACACTGAAAGAATTTAAAGTAAAAATTAGTGGAGGGCAAAAGTATGTTGGAAGAGGAAAGGAGAGAGATGGGTGTGTAGGGAGATTGCCACCAGAGTGTGCACTCAATCACAATTTTATCAATTATTATTATTTACTTTATTAAATTGTGAGAACATAGATTTAATTCATGTGTAATTATGTACGAGTTTTAGCAGATATACTGCATAATTTTGCTTTATAAGTAAATTCTGAATCCTCCTCATTTGTCGAAACCCACAGAGCGCTCTCATCTGAAGATGACTCCATGGGAAGCAATTGAAACAATGTGCTCAGGAAACCAAATTTGGCAGTAGACTCAATAACACATTCAAAAGAACTTCCATCGCATTAAATTAAAGAACTGGGATAGAAGTTAATCTAAGAAAGGAGACTAGTGAAAAAAGTACAGGTAGAAAAGTTAGGATGGTATATGGAAGGCAAGACACTATTATGATCACATACTTGCACTTTTCTTCAAGCATAATTCAATGTAAAATTTGCCATTGGAGATACGGGTCAGGAATTATAATAAATTAACACATGAAATGGTGAATGATTTACAACTGCCGAAATTTAAAATAAAAATGCATGAAATGTGAAAGTAGGCGAATTGGAATATTACCACCGGAACGTACGCCACACACACTATTTTGTATTTTTTTTTAAATCCACTGTCAAAAATATCAAGTAAGCATAAGCATATGCGCTTTCATGTCAAAGTTTTTTTTAAATTTTTCTTTACCATCTGAAATACTAAATAGAAAGAAGTTAAGCTTCCCTATAACAAAAAAAATGCAAAGAAATTGACCTAGACCTTTTCCTTTATCTTCCTTTTCTTGCCAGCTGGTTTCCGCTCATCGCTCACATGTGATAGTTGATCGAAATTTGGCTGCTCAGCTGACTTAAAACCGAAAGTAAATACTAGAATAGCACATAGCAACACAAATCCCACAGGAAAAGCATACTGTGTGTTCACAACTTCTGACAACTCCATATCCTTAACTACTACTTTGTAACTATCACACAAGATAGCACCTTCCTCGTTCCTCGAACCAAACTGCCAACCAGCCACCAGTTCGTACACATATACATACACAGATGTTGGTGACGCGGTGTGACGTCTCCGATAGCTGTTGACGCAGCATCAAAGGTCTTCATACAGACAAATCCTCAGTGGTGTATTAGTATTGAAAACTAAGGAATAAGAGGAGCTAAGAATATAGGACAATATAGAAAGCCGATACTTTTTAATTTAGCACACATATTTTTAATGGCATCATCTTGCTATCTTAATAAACAGTGCTAATCCAATTTTATGGTGTACAATGTGTGACTTAAAAGGCCCAAAAAAAATATGTAATACAATATCTGGTAACAACTACGCCAACAACCAAGTTATTATATACTGTTTGAGTGTTTGTTGTCATTCGGTCCAAAGTTATTTCGATAGAAGTAGCAATCGATAAACGATTATTTCGATAATGCATACAGTTTCTCCCTGTGTTCAGAATCTTTGATTTAGTGAGCAGTCAGCATTATATTGTCTCTGATCAACATATTGTCTCTGACAGTCAGTGCTCAGTGTGTTGATTGATTTATGTGATGGTATATTAGAGTACAGGATATGGTAGTGTTATTAATATTAAGGATGTAGTCATTGACCAAATTGACAACGATGCAAAGGAATTTAAAAACAAAAGAAATGTTTATTGTACGAGCATTGGAAAAAATTTTAAGTGATAAGGATATTAAGCGGTCGCATCACTCCCAATTGAAACGAGCTTGTGAGGTGGCATTAGGTGAAAAACATATCATTTACTGTAAACCTTAATTATCAGTAACATCAGCAGATACGAGTTTCATAATGCGAGCATAATGACATGTGTGATACAAGTTCAACTTTACTATGTTTCGAATATGTTTCAACTTTGAGGTTACGTAAATATTGTAACATATTTAAAGTGGTTGTTGTATAGAGTTTTACAGTTGGAAGCGTTATATATTGAGTAGCGTACATTTGTTGTGTTCTTTGTAATAATTGTTAATAGTCTATACTGTCTATCCCATTTGCAGAAGAAATAAAAAATGAATTGAAAGACGGTGGTCAGGAGGGTCCAAATTCGTCTTCTGCTCTGCCTTTACCAAAAAATGATGCAGCAAATGTCATTACAGCCGAAAAATACTTCCTGCCATTTGAACTGGCATGTCAAAGTAAAGCATCGAGAATCATTGTCACTGCATTGGACTGTTTGCAGGTGATTTTTTTTTCCACTATATAAATATTAAAATTGTAGGCGAGTAAATTATTCTTTAAAACTTTTTATGGCATATTTTAATGATTCTCGTGAATAAAATTATTCTGATTTCTGTGAGAAAAGACTGAAGTGTAAGAGATTCTTATGGTTACCGGTCGTTACATATTTCCTTGCTTGTGAATCAGCCTGACTTAAATTTAATTACAGTGGGGTGCAGCTCCCATGGCAATTTCCCTCCACGCCCATTTCTCCCGTATGTATGCCCTCTACAAATTTCAACATTAATTCTTTTGGTGAATTATCATTTCTCTTGTTAATTTATTCCAATCCCTGAACTTCTGATGGTCATGGTCATCTTTTCCTTTCCATGTTGGGCCTACTTTTCCCAATTCTTCCATCAAGGTCTTTTCATGCCTCATCACCAAAAAAATGCCCTGTATAGCTACTCCACGATTCCTTTCACGCTCCTCCTGTCTTCCAATGAATCCTATTCCAATTCCTTTTTGTCATACCAGTAAACTGATTGTGTTCTGCAGTAATTTTCAGAGAAAAATCTAGCAGCTCTCCTCTGCACCCTCTCCAACTCATGTATTTGATACCCAAAATGTTGGTCCCATATTACACAACCATATTCAATAATGGTCTGATCAAAATTTTGTAACCCAATTCTTTCCCATATACGATTAAGGTTACAAACTGAAACATTGTGAATTGATTGTTTTTTTTTGTGTTCATCTGAATCTTCTGCCTTCATTTTTGGTGAGTGATTATTTTCCCCTAACCTATCTTATTTTGTAAGGAGTAAAGGTAATAAAAAATAAAATAGTGTAAATATGTTAAATTGCTGCCAGAGCATGCATTTCGTTTCAGTCAAATTAAATTAAAATTGGCTACAGATGACCCAATTTCGGTCCCAACTTGCAGGGGCAATATGCCAGGGACTGTGCAGATTGTCAAGTAAGTAAACAAATTGGGTGTGTTACTCCCAATATCGGGAGATTGGTAGAACCGGAAAAACAATTTACAGATTGTCCCTGCAGACTGGGAACAAATTGTGAAGTGTGTAGTGCGACTGCAATGATTGAGACAATTTCCACTCAGTTAGCTTGGAGCAGGAAGCAAATGTGTTTCATGCTATTACTTGTGTGGGTCATTACAATTTTCTAAAGAGAAAGAGGTGTGGATTGATTTTTCAAAATTTATGAGAATATGCCACAATTGTGGGACAAACACACAAAAACTACATAAACCACAAAATGTGGGAAGAAGGATTTAGAGTTTTGTTCGAAATTTAAAAGGAATTGGACCAGAAGGTAATATATATGACTTTCAGAATTAACTCTCAGAAAATTTCTAAAATCTTCTATCTCTAGGATCCTCTGAAAGTTCACATGAGAAGTTTTTTATTAATAAAATCCATTTCTTCACCGAATATATAATCCTATTTCTCTCATTACAAATTGTAGTACATGTTAAAACAATACTTTTTGTTGCTTTGACAGAAAATGAGCCTTTGTTATGCACTTGCAATTATCAGTCATGCGATCACAATTTAAACTAATGTAGTGGACCATTTAGCGATTAGACAGCTACTAGCTTGTCAAGATGGCTAGACGCTAATTGTGGCTGTGAGCGACCATAGTTAGGACTTGGTGATGAACGTCTCAGCTGCTGTCCATTGGTTCTGCTTTCTGGCACCTGCTCTTGAAGCTAAGATACTTATTGTAACCATCCACAGTTAAGGTATACGGGCAAGGTAGTTAATTGAAAACAGTAGATGGCATTAACTATTTATTCCTCCTCCAGGCAGGATGGTTATATTTCGTATGTTACCACAAGGCAAGGCTCCAATTACTCCAACAATGATGTGTAATTAGTTCAATTTCAGTTGTTTCTGACTGACTGTGACTGGCGAGGATGTCGGCTGGTCTTCAATACTTCGTTCCTCAGCGTGACATAGTTTCTGGCCGTACTCTCATGTATGCAAGTGAGGCCGAGCATAGCCAAATGCTCGCTACATATACTTGCCTGTCACGAGGCAGCCACACCTGACCCGCGCAATAACCTCATGTGTCTGGATGTTTGATGGTGTTTCTAGAAGGAATTGGATGTGACGAACCGTTCCGTCACGCAGCAGGCTGTCTTAGTTTTCCAAGTCACGCTTAGCCTGCACGTGACATGCAATCAGCATACCGTTTGCTAGTGGATGCTTCTACTTTTAAATCATGACCTTATATTTTGTTATTTGTCTAAAATGGTCTGTTACACTAAAATTGGGAGCATAATTGTGATGTGAGTAGGAAAGCCCCATATGATTGTCCTGCAAATTGGAACCAAAATTGGCTCGTCTGTAGCCACTTTAAATTATTCTGGAACAGTTTACGATTGTTCAGTGATAGTAAAATGGTACAGGTATTTATAGGAAAGGAAAGGATGCACTTCAGCATGACATTGTCAATATGCAATGATAAATTTTATTAAGTGTAAGACAATGCACTTGACAGACAGTGATGATGCTTGCCCACAAGTACAAAATATTCTCTGACCAACATATTGGGATCTTTAATGATGAGATTAAATGGTGAAAATAAGATGTTGTATTGATGCCTATATTTATCGTTTCTTCCTTTGTGGCATTTGTAATGGGAAAGTGTTTGAAAATACCACACCCTCTGCTTCTTTTTCCAGTCGCAGTATAGGAATGGTTTATTACATGCTGAAGTACCATTTTTTTTCTAAAAATAAAACCTTTATTTGCAGAAATTGTAATCTTTCATTCCACTATTCTGTTTATTCAGAACCTGATTGTTAATTATATGGGTATGTCTGGGAGAGTTTTGTAAATTTATTCACTAAAGTCCCTTCCAATATGTTGGCAGAAATCACAGTGACACAGTTGGATGTGTCAATACAAAATACAATTTTTTTTTCATTAACTTTTCCTATGAGCATTAATTTGATTTTGAATATGATATTACTTGGAACTGCGAAATTTTGAAATGTCTGCTATGTTGGGTTGTGGTGTATCTTCTGCTATTGTTGTTGAATGAGAAAGTAAATGCTTATATTTTTCTGTGATTTTTCGCACATTGCTATCAAGTATTACCTAGGAATTCTTAATGATAATGGACATGACAGCCTTTCTCTATTTTGTATTCTGCTTTTGTCATTTGTGTCACTGCAACATTTCTGATTTAAATTCATTAATTAATAATATTTTAAAACTACAGACTACATCATACAATATCTGCTTGAAGATGTAGGAGTAGGTAAGCTACAGCAGGCATTTAGGGGTAGGGGTGTGGAAAGGGAAAAAAAGAGGGAGGGGGAGTTTCTCTGTTGCTGCTGCGTAGTAACCATAGGAGAGGAATTTGCTAACATCTGCAGTATCATTTAGGCACAGATTACCAGGTCAATCTAGGTGCAACATTTGGTTAGGCAGTAGAAGATATAGAATCACCTTCTAGAGGTGTTAAGAATGGTAGGGCAGTGGTGGTGATAGGTTTTGGTAGAAATGCAAGTTGGTGACTTGAATAAGAGGGTGAAGGAGGTACAACACAGCAGGATGGAGCTAATGCAGGTCCTGATTAAAAATGTTAGTCCACAGTTAAACTCTGCTATGATGTTTCTAAATTTAAGTGTTGCTGTGGGGGGAATGTTTTGCTCTGTCATGGGGATTGTACAGTGGATGCGATAAGTAAGAGGGATTTCACTAGGCACCTAAATAGAAGGATAAAGGGGTTAGTTTTTTTTTTTAATTTTTAAAGCCAATAAGACTGTTTCTGCTGAACTTTAGGAGAACTATAAACACAGAAATAATTTGTAAACTTAATAGACTACAAGAAAATATAAGTGTAGTCTCATGCTTAAAGGAAAAAGGGGTTAATTCTATATTGCGATACTGCTGCCACTATTTTCTGCTTCACAGACAACTACTATGTAACCGAGCGTGGTGGTGTAACGGATAGCGTTCTGGCCTCGCATTCGGGAGGACGGCGGTTCGAATCCCCGTCCGGGCATCCAGATTTGGGTTTTCCATGGTTTCCCCAAATCACTCCAGGTGAATGCCGGGATGCTTCCTTCAAAAAGGCCATGGCCGAATTCCTTCCCATTCCTTGCCTCCATCCTTTCCCGTCTCTAAAGACCACGTTGTTAAAAAGGGACGTTAAACTGTTAAAAAAAAAAACTACTATGTAAACACAAATTTCCACTGTTACTTATGTAGTCATTGTTTCCAGGTGTGATGTATTGAATATGCGGACAGTTTTCTCGGGCAATGATTTATGTGAATATTACTAATTCATAATGTTAATGGTATCATTATCTAATTGTCTATCCACATATTTCCAGATCATGATATCCAAAATTGCATACATATTTACAAATCTTACTAATAGTCAGCATAAATAAGAAAAAGGGAAATTAACCCACCACATAACAAAGTGGACGGATGCGATGAGAGAACACTAATGCTGACAAACAAACTACGTACACAATATTTCGGCATATGCCTTGCTCACAAATAGAAAAAACGGGCCATTAGGCTCGGAACGTGTGTGCACACCGAACGTTCCAATGAGCCTCATGGCCCGTTTTTTCTATTTGTGAGCAAGGCATATGCCGAAATATTGTGTACGAAGTTTGTTTGTCAGCATTAGTGTTCTCTCATCGCATCCGTCCACTTTGTTATGTGGTGGGTTAATTTCCCTTTCTTTTCTTATTTATATTGCCTAGAAGCCGCTTCCATTTTCCTTAGTTGCATAATAGTCAGCATAGAAATGGGTGGTTTTCTGTAATACACAAAACTGGATGTGATATGTTCGTTCATCTTCTGTTTTATAAATCCTAGTTTTCATCATGATATTGTTCTCTAGAATGAAGCTCATAGGTTTTCTGACTCATAGATCATGAAACCATTACAACACTACACAGTCAACAATGCCAATGCTCATTGTGATGTCACTATTGCCAGGACAACTATTTTAATGTGGCCTGGACCAGATGAAACATATCAAAAAAGTCATAAGAAAGCAGTATTTGCATACAGCAAAAGCATTCTGTTTCCTCTATCGATTCAACATGACAAAATGTATCCACCCATAAACCATGGAAAATGTTTTGGTAGCGTTAATTTCTGTAGAGACACTGAAATATTTAATGTTTTATTGGAAAATTAAATCTGCTGCTTTAACAGAAGATTGGTTTACTCATACTTGTAGCTATGCTTATAATTTTGGATATCCAGATATAAAAATATACGGAAGGGCTTAATTCTAGATACTGATACCGGAACTGTAGAAACTTTTTTGTTTCTTGTCATATTAATTTATGGAAATGTTGTATTTTGTTTGTCTCTGACAGAAAAGAAAAGAAAAACTATTTTCAGTGCAAATTCTGCTAGTAACATTTGTAGCTGGCCATGCAATGTATGTGTCATTCCTGTCAATAGTGACGTCACAATGAGCATTGGCAGAAGTGTTTACTTTATTGTTGACTGTGTAGTGGTATTGCGTTCCAGAGTCAACCTGAAAAAAGTACCTGATGCACTGCTGATTTATAGTGAACCATAGAGACAGTAAGGGAGAGTGCATAAACCACATAGCTCCAATTTGGCCTCCTGTGACCCCCCCCTCCCCCCACGTAGCACGTAGCTTTTTTTCCTTTTGATTCCAGAAGTCATTTTGTACTGTTTTCTCTTGTCAGACATATTGTAAATTACATATGGAGATAATTAACTGAGGGAAATAAGTATTCACATGCTGTTGTGTGTTACGTTCCTCATTTTAAGTATGAAAAATGTAATGAAAGGAAAGCTACGTTGCCTGGCTCGGAAGCCCCCCTCCCCACCATGTAGCTCAGCATAGCCTTCCAGCCAAGCCCTCCCCTCCCCCATGGACGGAGCCACATAGTTTGTGCACACTCCCTAATTGGTAGATGTTTAACAAAGACAGCTACAGTTCACAGATTGTAGCTATGAGTCACCAGTGGTAGAATCTGGGCGATCAAAAAAAAAAAAATTGTAGAGGGACTGATCTTGATGTTACCTCAGATATTTAAGACTTTGTACTTTACCTTCTAAAATTATTTAGATTTGGTCTGGAGACTTTGCTGCTTACCAATGGACTGATTTAGTGCTGGTTTGTAGAAGAGGTGTAATGGTTAGTGTTAAAAATTACAGATTGATTGGTTCTACGTTAATGGCAGTTAGGTTGATGGAAATAATGTTAAACAACTAGGCCTACTTGAGAAATGTTCATTCAGAAATGGATGATTTACAAAATGGCCTTAGGTAAGGCCATTCATATGAACCTCATTGGTATATACGCAAGATATTGGATTAAATGGACATGAAGTTAATAGTACAACATTGTCCAAGATATTTAATAGTGAACCATACAGTGGTGGTAAATGGGGGACCAACCATTTGAGTGTATGAAAAGTTGACTTTCTGAATAGATGATTTTTTAAAAGTTGAAAGCAAATGATTGTGCAACAAATATAGTATCAAAAGAGGCAGAAGTGGAAATGAGTGCCATATGGTAGTACCTACATCAGTCTTCTTTATTATAAAAAAAATACTTGTGTTGGTGGTTTTTAGTCAAAAGTTTTGTTGTTTGCAGATGATGTAATATATGTTATTTCTAAAAGTTTTTTGTGACAAGCCATATTTTTCACTTTACCCAAAAATTGACAAATGATGTATCATTTTAAATATTAGGTTCTCCGGTTTGGTAACATCATTAAGAAAGGAATTTTTCTTAATTATGAGCAACAAGGTCACTGGTATGTGATAGTTAAAGTCAAGCTGCTATTTTTCACTGGTGTCGATGAGGAGCGCCCACATTACTGCTAGATAGTGGCACCACTTATCACAACGATATTAATAAACTGTTTATTTTTTGTAGAGTAAGGAGGTTTTTGGATATTTTTGTTTCTGTTAGGAGAAACATTTCACCATTTCTAATTATTTCGTAAGACGTGAATGTTTTGCTACTTATTTCGGTTGGCAAATAAACAATTGCTACAAATGAGTCAGGTCTTCTTTTATACTACTGTAAACCACCAACATCGCTATTCATCATATCACATCTGAAAATTTTGCACGGGCCATTAAAAAATAAGATTGTGAACAGCAACAGGGGAATTATGTTTGGGATATATAGCTGGGTTGGTCAATATGATATGAAGAGAAATACCAAGAAGTCAGCTTATTAGAACACGGCTGATGATAAAGAGTTTATATTGTTGCAAGAGAGGCAGTAATTGTTCAGTGGGAACCTTGAATTTAAATATCTTGTGTAACATTTAACAGTAAACTTAATTGTGCAGTTTGTAGGAACCGGTTTCAAAATTTATTTGTTGGAGAGGATGCTGAAATATAATGGAGAAGTGAGGAAGTAGGGTTTAAAAATCTTGATCAGACAATATAGTTGCTTCATCTCAGTGGTATTATATACAAACCATATTTTTTATATCAAATACAAGTCGTGGGGGAGGTACAAAGAAGGGCAGCCATACTGATTTGTGTAAATTGCTGTAGAACACAATCATTAATTGATGTGTTAAAGAAGCTACTTTTAGTCATTGCAAGCCAGGAACTAAGGGAAGAGTGTGTCATGAATTTTCAAAGATTGTATTGGTGATCAGCTTTGGATGGACATTGGTCAAAGAACTAGGAGCAGTATGTGGAAGGGAAGAGAGGACCACAAGTTGACATTTGATTTCAGGCATAAGAGAGTGGAAAAATTTTCTTCTGTAGGTAAGGGAGCCAGAAATTGGAACAGATCACCAAAGAAAATGCTGATTAATTTACATGCAACTGTGAAAGAATTTAAAACTAAAATTTGTAAAGAATAATAGTTTTGTTGTGAAATTGCATTCAAAGAAATTAAGGTTTTTAAATCATCAAATAGGAAAGGTATATAGGAAAATTACCCTGGGCATATCCTCGATTGCAATGAAAATTAAACTGAATGGATTTATATTTCTAGAGGAATTGTGAGTAGTACACAGGAGAAAAGAAATAATTTTGGCCATAAACTAACATTTGATTTCAGGCTTAAGGGACTGAGAAAATTTTCTTATCTCGTTGAGGAAATAGGAAATTGAAAAAAAAAAAAAATACTGAGGGAAATTTTGAACAATTTGCTTGAAACAATAACATATTTTAAGATTAAACTCTTAAAATGTGGAAGTAGGTGACTAAGGGCATTAGCTCCTCAATTACATAATATAAATCAAAACTTATGACACTGATACACAGCATTCATATTGAAAATATACTGGGATATACTTATTTATTTTTTTGTTCTGTATCATTAAGTTCTTGGAGACTGATGATATACTATTGCTGCCTACTAAAATCAGATAGACACAGAGTGAAGCTTATCTCAGTCTTTGCAATATAATATTCACAGATGACCAGCTGGATTGTGTCGCGGTAACTCATTTTGACAGCTGGTTCTGCTATTTTCATTAGGTGTTGCATGGCTTCTTTATAGGGATGTAATGGAGTTCCACATCCACAAGTGCAGAACTTCTGCGTGAAATCCTACAATCGCTTCAACAACTTTTAATGTGGAGGTATAATGGAAGTTTTGTTTATATTGCCACATACATATATTAAATATATTGCCAAAGCATTTACCTGTTCATTGTTATTATATTATTATTATTATTATTGTTTGCAATCGGACCCTGTCGGATCACACAAAGCCCTAACGATTCAGTTTTATATATATATAATAATAACAATGAGCAGGAAAAAGCTTTAAGGCAATAAAATTAAGGAAGGATAGGGAAATATGACCCAACACTTACCACAGATGAAGGTGGCTGGGACGACGAACAAAAAACAAACACAAGAGAAGCGCAATATTTCGGCCTACAGCAGCCTTAAACGTGCAGAAGGTGAAGCACCAGGCGCCGTCACATGTGTACACATAGACGGCCGACTGGTGAATATATATATATATACATACAGGGTGTTCAGAAATTCACTGATCGGCGGGTAAGGGCAGTGTTCGGGACATTGCACTAACGAAATAAATACAAAAAAATCTAGTAAAAGTCGTACCGTTTTTGAGTTATTCGCAGCTAAAGTTGGCCAATAAGAGCGCTGCGCAGGCGAATTCAAACAGCCTTCCACAGGCGGTGTTGCCAAGCGTACTTGAGGCATGGGACTGCCAAAGAAAATGAAAATAAAAATTCTCTTCGGAAGTGGGGATCGAACCCGCAACCTTGGGATTGAGAGTTTGCCATCTTACTGACTACGCTGCCAAGGCACTAGAATTTCCTTGTTTTTAGAAGCCACTAGGGCGGACTATTTGTTCGTAATCGGAATTGATCGGTAATCCGCGACATTTTTGGGGTAGTCGGTGGTGGGGCTAAAGGATTTTTTTATGGGAATTGATTTTTAATTAGTTGATCTGCTTGCTAGATTAATCTTTAATTTTTGTACAAAAATCGTTTAGTTACTGGCACAAAAAAAATAATAATAATTCTGCAAACATAATTTATTCGTTGCAAAGAAGCTTCTTTTATTCCATGTAATCGTATTTCACTAGATTTCAATCACAACATTTTTATTGATTAACGTGAATATCCTTGCTATTATTTTGCAACAGGTACCACTGTGAAAACTGAACTCGAAGTGGAAAATCGTCTTCCTCCAAATCTTGGAAATTTTGAAAGTGAAAGGGATGTAACCTTTCGTCGTGAAGGACGTCCAAAACAGTGGCAAGTGAGGGCTAGTAATTAAAAAAACAACAAAAATGACCCTCTTGAAAGGCTGCATTTAAACAGGGAATTTGAGGGATCACTTAGACTGGACGTACCTGCAATGCATTTGCAATAACCCTAGAGCTTGTCCTCGGATTATCAGCAGTCATTTCCAGGACATTGTCTTCAAATCCTACACTCCGCCTGAACCGATTTCGTCCGCCGTTGGGCCTATGGACAACAATACTTGCCGTCTCCCTCAACCTTCTTGTCAACCAACACAAAAGTGTTGGCCGATGGAATCACATGGTTAGGAAATAGTCGTGTAAATCTTAACTGCTTCAGCCCTGTTTTGTCCAGCAGTGCCATACAGGGCCAGCGCTAGGAATTTCGGGCCCGGGGTAAAATGGGTGACCTTTTTTTAGCTCTACAAACTGGCCGGCCGACAATGGGCGGATTCTTGGCTTCATGGCCTGAGGGCCCCTTCAGTCGGTGATGGGGGCCCCCCATCATCCGGCGGGCCCGGGTACTTTTGACTCGCTTACCCCTCCCTAACGCCAGCTCTGGCGCCATACGTCAAATGCATATCGGCGTACTCTTCAAAGGAAAATTGATGACGTTGCGTGATGACAGTGTCTTTATCGGTAAGTTGCGTTTGATTGCCAGACTTCTTCTGGCATGGTCCTTTAGCCCCATCACTGACTTCCCGAAAAATGTCGCGGATTACCGATCAATTCCGATTACGAACAAACAGTCCGCTCTAGTGGCTTCTAAAAACAAGTAAATTCTAGTGCCTTGCAGCGTAGTCGGTAAGATGGCAAACTCTCAATCCCAAGGTTGCGGGTTCGATCCCCACTTCCGAAGAGAATTTTTATTTTCGTTTTCTTTGGCAGTCCCATGCCTCGAGTACGCTTGTCAACACCGCCTGTGGAAGGCTGTTTGAATTCGCCCGCGCAGCACTCTTATTGGCCAACTTAGCTGCGAATAACTCAAAAATGGTACGACTTTTACTAGATTTTTTTGTATTTATTTCGTTAGTGCAACGTCCCGAACACTGCCCTTACCCGCCGATGAGTGAATTTCTGACCACCCTGTATATATGAGAGTCCATGGGTGACCGATCTCTGCTTAGCATCTTTCAATTTCTGTTCAACATGAAAGATTTTGCGTGATGTTTGATTAAAGTTAAATGTTTTTCTTGAAGACTTCCTAGGCATTTTGAACAGTACAATTCCTTGCTCTGACCAAAGAGAAGTTTAACCAACATCGGTTGGCTTACTGGTACCTAAAACTACATCAAGAGGAATTATGAGCCATTTGCAATCATGAAATACAAGAATTGCTCTATTTTTTTTTGGAAAAATTGTGTTACAAACTTACAAAATCAAAATGTTACCTACATATGAAATTTCAGCCAAATTGCTAGAGCCATTTCTGAGATGGTCCTGTTTACCATCTCATAAATTGCTTTAAAAGAAAAATACTATTATTTTAAATAGAAATCTTAGTACTAGTCAGGGATTAATTAATGGTGCAAGATTATTGGTAATTCATTTGATGAGTACATCATCAGTGCTAAAGTCATTCACTCTGATAAAACTATGCTCATACCTTGCATTAATCTCACCTTCTGATCCAACTGCCTTTCCAAGTGATAAGAAAACAATGCCCAATAAAAGTAACCTCCGTGATGGCAATTAATACAGCAGAAGGCCAGACACTTCAAAGTGCAGAATTGTATTCACCAGAACCTTTTTTTTCATATGGAAGCCTGCTTTTTCACATGTTTGTAGATTCACTTAATATTTGTGTTTATGTTAAAGACACAAATGGTCAAGAAGTAAATTAGATTATCACTGCTAACATTGTTATCAAAGAAGTTATGTAAAATAGACAAGTTTGGGAAAAAAAATCAATTCTGCCAAAGCAAATAGCTGTTTTTTAAATATCTACTTTTTAAATGTTTTACAATTGAACATTTAATGATAATTACTTTTTACAAGAAGACTGATATTTGTTACTACTCTTCAAAATAATATACCTTTCTTAAATAAATTTACTTGTTTACTTATTTCCACATTATTATGTTACCATTCAGTGACTGACCATGATACTGTGCAAAATATTCCTATGGGTCAGCTAATATAAGAGCTATATAAGAACTGTTCATTTAAAGATATAAGAGTTCGTTGTTGTAACCAAAGTGAAACTATCGGTAGGCTTTCTGGTGTATGAATTGTCTACAACATGGCGTTAGAGCCATTCGTATTTTGTCTGATCGCATTTTTGCAGGGACGATACCTATTTAGAAGCAAAACATTATCTAAATATGAAATTTTATCCAAATCGTTAGAGCCATTACACACACACACACACACACACACACTCTGTAAGACCCAAGGCCGATACCGGGGCTGTAGTATCGCCTTAGTGCCTCAACTAACAGTTTGTTTCTTTAAAGTTCTGCGAAAAGTTCATGAAATAATTTAGGTTTGACCATGTAGCCTGACAGACTCAACGTAAATGCTTGAGGTCGCCACTAGATCTGTTACTAAACCACAAATCTAGAAAAGGTTGCAAGATAACTACGAAATGACAAAAGTTCACTTTCCGAAAATTCCAAGTTTATTTTCAAAGTCACAAAATTTCAAATATGCATTTAACAGTTGAGTAGGCAAATCGAACACACTTTTCCAAAAGGTTGCAAGTTGTGGAGAGAAATTTAACCGACCATACCCCTTATGAAAATTTAAAAGTTCATGTTAAAAGTTAACCTCGTGTGCCATCACACCAAAGTTTCAACATGGCTGACTCGGTAGCTTCACCTTCAACCGACTGCCTCCCGGCTTCTACACAAGACCGACGCAGGTTCACTCACATAATGTTCCGCGTACAAAAGGAGGTGATCAAACCAAAAGACGAAAGACAGGAGACTACATTTGACTATGTTCCTATTTTAAACATCACTTATAAAATCATGCGCGGAGTTGCTCGATGATTTCCCGGCGACAGGATGAGACAACGTGTGCTTACCGCACGAACTATTATAGCCCTGGGCGCACCTATGACCTTGGCAAATCTTTCTTTAATTAATATCTTCAAAAGTATACGATAGTTGAATTTGAGATTTTTACAGGGACTTTCTATCATTCTGTTCTATCTATTTTAATTTAATTTCCCATTCCAAAAGGTTTCTATCGTCTTAAAACTGAATTCATCACGTGACCAATCTTGGCGGAATTTCCCGAACTTCCACCCGACAATCAGCAATAATCTATTTTCAAAAACTTGATTACCAGAAAGATGCTAAAACTTTTTATGGAAACCAATATATGTACGAAATCGTCTCAATTAGGGCTATCTACTGATGTAATTTTTAAATTAATATATCTTTTAATAAAAAAGCTTATTATTTTCTCTTAATTAAAATCGCTAATTAAACTTCGACAAATTATTTAATTTTATTACCAAAATATCGGGGACAGTGCTGACTATAGCTGGTGATAAAAGGTCAGCTGTCGCTTTACTCGATTTAAAGATATTATACATCTTAGTTTTCTACTTTTCAGATCACGTGTTTCAAAACATACAGAAACGGGAATATCTCTTAAACTAAATGTTTCCCAATATGATAAATACACTTTAAAATGATTTTTATGGCCAATTATAACTGTAGGAACGATTACAGGGAAATTCCTTAAAGTTGAAAACTACTCTACTCGAAATTTCTAAGTCCCGCCTAAGCAAAACTAGAATTTGCCAAAATTCTAAGGTGCTTACAACACACACACACACAAGAATTGCTCATTTAAAGATATAAGATTAGGCCCATTGTTGCTTAGCTAACAACAACAACGTGGTTGTAACAGTGAATACAATGGTGTTGTTACCTAAGAGATGAATTTAGAAGTTGGAATTTGGTTGTAAAGTAAAGCAGACTTTTGTAGGGCCTCCGTGTAGAACTACTGTAGGATGCTTTCACTTATTTACAATACTTGGTGTCTAACAACATGTTCCAAGCAGTACTCTCCACTTGTATCTTCTCGCGGCAAACCATTGTCTGTCCTAATCGCCCTCTTGTTGGAAGGCAGGGACCCATGTTGGTTGTCTGGGAGACCAACAACATCCAACACATGCTACATGTAGTTCTGAATCCTCTTTCACTGTGTTACGAGAGTCCTACTTTGGAAAATCGGATCATCATTGATCCTACATGTTGGACGGTGAATGGGCCACTAGAGCAATGGAAAGGCAGGAGGGGGGGCATGGTGATCTGCGGTTGTGTGGCCTTGTGCTTGATGCTCAAATTAGTCTAGCCTTAAACTCTGCAAAGTTCTTACTACAAAGATTGTAAATAGTTATGTAAATAATTTAAATCACTCGTGAAATCACCCCAAGTTTTTTAAGTTTGGACAAAATATACATCAAAATGGCAGTATCAGACGGAAATATACTTTGCTTATGTAGACTGTAGAATTTGTGATAAAAATATACTTATTTTGATTTTAAGTTTATTTTTGATAAAATATTAAAATCTAAATAATTAGAAATTTATTTTTTCACCTCCACTTTTGCTTTTGAAAAACATCCACATCTGTCAAGCATTGAACATCTCCATCTGCAAAGATGATCTCCATTACAACCCTACTTCCTTGCCTTGATGCCTTGACAGATCTACCTTGTCATACTCCCACTAATATTGTAAGTGGAGCCAATTGGGACTTTATCATAATAGAGGTGCTGAAAATTTGATTTAATGATAACAATATCAGCAGGGGTAGTAAGCTGCACCTGAGTGAAACTTGGAAATCATTTATGTGAATATGACACATCATCACACCAGTACATTAATAGTGAATTACATGGCCCAGACTGCACAGTGAGCCACCAATTAAGCCTAGCAGTAGTGAGAAGCCACGAATAGGTGTGTTATTGTTTTGCAGTGGATCCCATATCCAGCCAGTGGGCAAGCAGGTTTGGCGCAGATGCCATAATGGGCGATAGTCTGGCACTCTGTGTACAATCGTGTATGTAGGATCATCAATTGAGGCATTTCAGCCCAGGCAGAAACAGCAGGTTTACAACTACCAGAAGCCATGTTACATCTGATGATGACAGCATTACTAGCTGTAGAAAAGTGTTTTTTTTTTCCCCAACATTTGGTTGGACACATGAAAATTATATTTTGAAAAAAATTAAAAACTTTAAGCTTATATCAAACTACATATTTCAATTTTTACTGGCGTTGTTTGTTTATAATCGATAATCTTATTACTTTCATACAGCTACTTCATTTTATTGTTACATTGTGGTAGTACTTAAACTGTAATTGAATAAAATTTTACCGACTCCTCTATTGCAGAAACTTATTGCATATGGTCACCTAACTGGGAATATACCAGATTCTACAACTCCAGGAAAGTACCTCATAGACAGAATAGTAGAGACAATCTGTGGCTGTTTTGTTGGTCCGCAAACGGATGAAGGTGTTCAGCTTCAGATAATCAAGGTAATATATTTATGAATCATTCTATTAATATTTAATCCTTGTAAAAGCCAAAAATGTAAAGGGCTAAAAATTGTGAAAGATGATGTTACTTTCAATGTGGATGGTGTACTTACTGATATTCCTTTGTAAAGCCATAATTAGCATTAAGGAAAATATGCAGGTATCTTATGTCATGGTGGACATTAGATTCTCATAATGCCTGAGCATTAAAAAAATGTTCTTTCACTGAAATTGCAGTTTTATTTAAAGAACGTGTGGAATGTTTGTTCCTTGCTGTATTTTGATCTTATTTATAGATGATTCTTTCACTCTGATTTGATTGCCACCTTTGGTCAAAGGGAACAAATACTCAGTGAATGAAATGAAAATGCTTTTCTAGAAACAATTCAGTGATGTAACGGATAGCGTTCTGGCCTCGCATTCGGGAGGACGGCGGTTCGAATCCCCGTCCGGGCATCCAGATTTGGGTTTTCCATGGTTTCCCAAATCACTCCAGGCAAATGCCGGAGTTGCTTCCTTCAAAAGGCCATGGCCGAATTCCTTCCCATTCCTTGCCCCCATCCTTTCCCGTCTCTAAAGACCTCGCTGTTAAGAGATGTAAAGCAGTTTTAAAAAAATAAAAAAATCAGTGATCTGTTGCAATGAAAAACTGATAAGTTTTATTCACATCACCTAGTTTAATATTCTTTTGTTAACTCACTGCTTCGTCACACAAACTACGAGGGTTATGTAAAAAATAAGGTTCCCATATTTTTTTAATACGTAAAACATGATTTATTTAAAATGAAAAATACATTATTGGAAAGCTTAATTTCTAAACTATTTTTCAACATAATCCCCAGATTTTTCCACGCATTTTTGCTGCCGACTTATCCACTTTTGAAATCCGACTTCAAAGAAGTCGGATGCCAGTCCAGTGAGAAACTTGGTGACCGCTTCCTTCACAAACGTTGTCCACCCAAGTGTTCTTTAATTTTGGAAACAAATGGAAGTCATTTGGGGCTAGATCAGGGCTGTAAGGAGCATGATCAACGAGATCCCAGCCAAAACTGTCGATCAAATCCCTGGTTTGACGAGAGACGTGCGGGCGCGCATTATCATGGTGCAATCTTACGCCTTTTGTTAATCTTCCTCTCTGTCGATTTTGCATGGCTCTTCTGAGCTTTTTTAAGTCTCACAATACCTGTCCGAATTGATTGTGCTCCCTCGAGCCATAAAGTCAGCAAAAAGAATGCCCTTACGGTCCCAAAAAACCGTAACCATCACTTTTCCTGCGGACAGCGACTGCATGCACTTCTTCGGTTTCGGCGAATCAGTATGGCGCCATTGATGAGATTGTTGTTTTGTCTCCGGGGTGACGTAATGACAGCATGTTTCATCCCCGGTAACAATGGAGTCTAGGAAATCTTCGGTATTCTCGTTGCATTCTCGAAGAAACTCCTGGGCACACCTCACACGATCGGCTTTGTTGGCTTCAGAAAGCATGTGCGGGACCCATCGCGCACAAACCTTGTGATAACCTAATCTTTCCGTCACAATTGTGTGAACTGTTTTTTCACAAACTTCAGGAACCCGGACAGCCAGGTCCTGAATCGTTATTCTCTGATCTTCGAGCTGAATTCGCTCAATCTTTGTCACAACTTCATCGGAGGTCGATGGCCTACCGCTTCTTTGCTCGTCATGAATGTCTGTGCATCCTTCAGAGAACTCTCTGCACCATTTTCGGACATGTTGAACACTCATAGACGCCTCCCCATAAACTTCACACAACTGCTTATGAATTTCAACCGGTGGTAAATTTTTTGCGTGCAAAAATCGGATTACAGCACGAACTTCGCACCTGGCGGTGACGTCAAGCGGGAGCTCCATCGCGGATGGCTGTCAGGTCGGCACTGAACGTCACAGCGAGTTCTACCTGGGCGGGATCTAGAGTGGGGGAACCTGCGCAGACGGCGGTGTTGCTAGATTTGACCTAGCATCTCGTGCGGCGAGTTTACAGCGTTGGGAACCTTACTTTTTACATAACCCTCGTACTAAAACTGTTTATAATTTAACCTAAAAATTACAAGCTCAACATCACTTGTTCAAAATTTATGAAGAAGGGAATATCTTTCACAGAAATAGTAGTTCATTGTCAGAGATGAGATTCCAACCACTGACCACTCAGGATGACCTGGAGCCCGATATCTAGAAATTCCAACCACCATCCATTCTTGACCCACAACCACTTCCACAGAACCAGTTTCTGCAAATGTTCCAAGATCTTTTTTTCAGCAGATTGGCTTTCCCCAGTTTCTTGAAATCCCTACCCAGTGACACTATCAAAAACCCTGGCCATTAGGCAGATTTCCTCAGTGACAGTGGTGATGACTTGTTGCGAATACATGTCGGAGGATCTTCGCCACTTGTTTGACCATAAGATGTGTAACCCCACACCCTAAGTTAAGAGCCCCTTTCAGGGCTCTTCTACACTGTCTATCTCACTCCTCATTCCCAGAAAACCGTGCATCCCTTCTCTATCTGGCAACCGAGGATGCTTCAAAGTTGTCGCTTATGGTTCACTGACCAAATGTATCTCTGCCTTGGTAGACCAACATTTACAACCCATTGTCAGTCAGCTTCCCTCCCACATCAGACTCTCACAACACTTCCTTTTCCATCTGTCTTCTGTGCTCAGACCTGTTCACCCAACTCCATACTACTAACTATTGATGTGACTTCCTTATACACCAACATTCTCCATTGTCAAGGACTTACTGCCATGGAACGTTTTCTAAACCAGTGCCCTTCCCCTTTCTCCCTCCTCGCCAACCGCCTTCCCAGATCCCTCCTCACTAACCTGACCCACCTTATACTTGGCAACAACTTTCTCTTCATTGATGGCAAAATTTACCATCAAATTTGTGACATTGCCATGGGTACCTGTATGGCCCGCTCTTACAAAAACCACTACTAGACCACTGGAACAATCGGTCTTGTATGAAGCCCACCAGAAACTCCTCTTGTGACTCAGATTCGTAGACATCTTCATGATCTGGGCACATGGAAAAAAAGACCTGTTTACTTAACAGCCTCAATAACTTCAACACCCCAAAATTCATGTGATCCTATTCTCGAATACATGCAACTTTCCTGTATTATGATTTATCCCTTCCTAATGGGCATAGTAGCTCATCTGTCCACACTAAACCAATCAACCTACAACACTACCTTCATTATGACAGTTGCCATCCTTTTCACATCAAATGCTTACTACTCTACAGCCTTGGCATTCATGGCAGGCGCATATGTACTAACCAGTAGGCCCTCACACTGTACTCCAATAACATCTACCAAGCTCTGATATCTCGTAATTACCCACCAAATTTAGTTCATAAACAACTTTTATGTACCACATCACAACCCACTCACCCTATCAATCTACCTAAACCATCAAAGATCAACCACAGTCCAGTTATGGTCACCCAGTATCTTCCTGGCCTGAAATCAATTAACTGAGTCCTTTGACAATGTTTTGATTTCCTTCGAACCTGCCCTCAAATGAAAACCCTCCTCGCAAAAATTCTCCCTCATCCGCCTAGAACCTGCTTCAGTAGACTTCCAAATCTCAGCCAGCTCTTATTCCATAAACAAGGGCCTTTGCTGCCCTGAGGATCCTTTCCATGTAACAGACTGTTATGGATGAATAAGCTTTCTAGAAATGGTAAAGAGGGAGAATTTAAAACCATTAATGTTTCAAATCTATATATATATATATATATATAAAGATGAATGTATGTATGTGTTGTTTGTTTGTTTGTTTGTTCTTCATACAAGTCCACAGTTTTCATCCGATCTCGATGAAACTTTGCGCACTTATCCTTCGAAACAAGGAGAAAAATACTGTCTACATTTGGTTGAAAAAGTATCTGTATAATTAATATATATTGTCTTATAATTTCGAAATATTACTAAACGGTGATAGACAGACGCGTTGGATATCTATCTACTGTTTTTCCGTGTAGCGGCCAGGCAGCTCAGTGGCTTAAGCGCTTGCTTACTAATGTTTGGATCGTGGTCTCCGGTTCAAATCTCCGTGAGGCTAAGATTTTTAAAAATTATTTTTGATCGTGAGAGTCTCGCCTGGGCCATCAGTTATTTGGATTGAATGTTAAACTGTAGATATTACAAAGTTAGGGGCGCAATGCGAGGCAAGTCGTAGGTAGTCTTTCAATGCTGTAGGTGTACACTTTTTTACTTTATAATGATCCCTCAAGGGGTTGTTCGCAGTCAGTGTGTGTGTGTAAACCACGGTAATAATACTATAAATACGGAAGTATGTCTGTCTTTTTGTTACGTTTTGACAACTAAATGGCTATATCAATGGAATTTGACAAGAAAATCTGTATGAAGGGCACAGGACATATTTTCCAGTATGATTAACAGTTGTAGTCACGAAATTTTGAGACCTTATCGAATGTTGACAGAAATATGTTGGAAATTGATTCTCTTCAAGAGACAGGTTCGATGGTAGAATGATATAGTGATAGCTTTCCTGTCATATTAAGCCAACTCTGTGTTGTTTGGGACCAATCCTTCGTTACCAACAACTTTCTATATTCAATTCTGGCAAAAAAATGCTCGCAGGTACGAGCTAGTGATTAATATTAATATAAACTTGGCATTAAAGAACTTTCAGTTCAAAATTAAACCAATAGTGTAAAAATATGAATATAAAAGTCATACAACTAAAGTGTTTGTCACATACATCTACACAAGTAGTATAGGATAAGAGAAACATTTTGAGGTAGAATGTATATAGTCTAAGAATTTTACTAAAGAAGATAAAGCCATTTGAAAGTCTATTTCACCATGTGCTTAGCACGCAATAGCTGACAATAGAAAGCACACTAGACAAAAGAAAGTCCATTATTTGAGGAGATTAACCAAATTTATTTATGGAAACAGGTAGTCAGCATCAAGGAACACAGAGTTTGTAAGTAAGCGAGAAGTAGGTGTTTTAGAGGGAGAAAGAAAATCAATTTCAGAAATAAAATAGCTAGCAAACCAAAAACAAGACTAAAAGATAGAGGAGAATAAATAATAAAACATGAGTTTAATGTTTAAATTAGAGGAGAATAAAGGGAATTTTGATACCTGAAGTTGATGTCATAGAAAATCACAGATAATGTGCATCACCGTCTGCCGTGCACCAAAAGTTAGAGCAAAAAGGAGGCATTTACAAACAGTAAGTTTCAAATGATAGAGCAGAGAATTCTGAGGAAACAGAGCAAAATTCACTAAAAGTTATAATAACGAATATATATATATATTAAGTTTTAAAGAGCACACCAGGTGGGTATGCTAAAATTTTAATGAAATAGCAGTAAATGAAAGATTTCACCTGACTAAAAATAGTTACGGAGTTGAGACAAATGTCAATTGAAATAGGGAATTAAAACGAATCTCATGACGGTAAAATCTTTGCAAGGAATCAGATATTTTTAAAAGATACAGTAAAATAAACTTTCAGAATTTAATAGTGGTTAACTAAAGCAATTTAGTTCAAAATTTGGCATAATATGAAATAATCAGAATTAAACAGCCTACAAAGTAATGGAGTTTGAGAAAGATCGCAGTGAAAACAGAGAAATTTCACCTCATCCTGACACTA
This sequence comes from Vandiemenella viatica, assembly GCA_031002005.1. Lineage (NCBI taxonomy): Eukaryota > Metazoa > Arthropoda > Insecta > Orthoptera > Morabidae > Vandiemenella > Vandiemenella viatica. Next base: position 154,091,885 of record CM061920.1, read on the forward strand.
CAAAAACACCTAGAATTCTGCTTCACCATGCCAGTTTAAGGGAAGCACCCTCTGTGTTACTTGTTGTGTTCGGGAAGTTACCGTTGGACTTGTAATTTTTTTATCAAATCTGTAACTTTTTAAATATAGAATTTTTCTGATCGAGATGTAGTTCCAGACTGGAGGATTGAAAATTAGAAACTTCACAAGTGCAACTATTATGTAGAGATTTATCAACTTTTTTGGATAATGAGCTGAAACTTTATTTGCTTTCATGAAAAATTGGAGTTTTCATGAAAACTCTTCAGGACTGATTGTGAATCATAATTGTGTTGATATGTAGTCTTCCTAAAGAATTTCAAAGATCTGATGTTTTGTTTTGCTAGGCAGTAGTATGTAAAATCTATTTGTATTTTTGTCTGTTTTATGTGTTCGCGCAAAAAAACCATCATTTAAGTTAAGTGGTGATTCATTTTCCTATCCTGATTTATAATTCCTTTTTGCGACATAACACCTGTTATATGATTGCTTGGTAACTAGAGAACATTATTTGAAGTGAGTGTCATTTTATGTCATGTGTGTTTTTGTCTGTTTTATGTGTTCACACAACACAACCATTATCTAAGGTAAGTAGTGGTCCATTGCCCTATACTAATTTGGAACTTGTAAGCACCTTAGAATTTGGGTAAATTCTAGTTTTCTTGGCTATAGAGCATAAGGGAGGGAGTAAGCTTGCCAGTAAACATAAAATTTTCAGTTTGTAACTACAGGATATGAGAGAAACGTTTCATGCAGAAGCCGATACTACAGCCTTACTTGGTAAATAAACCGATTTAAAAACCGTAAAAACACTCAACACACAATACAAGCGCTAAATAAACAATTTATAATAGTAAATAACCATTAAACTAACCTGAAATAGTGTAATCCATTATTATCCAATTTGTAAACAGTTGATTTTTGTTAAATGATAATTTCACTAGTTCTCAACACTTTTCGATGCAGTAAAGTAATTTTACAATAATAATAATCAGAAAGAAAGTTAAATTAACTAAAATTCCATAATTTCAGGCCGTGTAAATAGAGTAAATAAAATTTTAAACACTTCATTAAACACACTTGCACTTTCAACATTTTTAATCGCATGTTTTCAATAATCTCTCGAACTAAAAGTAAATTTCCCGAAAGAACGAAAAATTTAGTATAATTTATTAAAATTTCAAAATATTCCATGCAGTAGAACTAATATTAAATTAATTTTTAAAGTTATTTCGTCGTAAACAAAAATTTGGTAATTTCGAAATTAAATTACGATTAAACTAAGCCACTTCCGTAAATAAAACAACTGTTAAAACACATAATAAAATTCAAAGAAAATTCATATGATATCACTTTTTCGATATAAACAACACTGGAATAATTATTAAAAAGAAACAGGTTTTTTACGTTATGGCGTCTCGATAGTTTCAAACCCGATTTTTGGTAAACAGATAACTTTGCTAATACACCACACATAATAATAAAATTTACACCACTGAAATCAGGAGCAAGCACTGAACACACTGATACTAATTTTATCACAATAATTTGTAATCCAGCAGGGACATCTAAAGATTGCTCAAGTCAAGATACATTTAGGGGTTTCACCAGCTGTTTATCGGAAACTAATTACCAATGTGCTTACACAATTAATTCATTTACAGTAAAGCGAGTTATTTCAGAACTAAATCATAATACTTTTTATAAATCTTAAGAGCCAAGCTTCACACGATTAAATTTTGAACGCAATCATCATTTTAGACTATTTTTTGGTAAGCGGTATATTACACCTATTTAGAGGGACGTGGAAGCGATCTCAGCGTCTTTATCTGGGTACCTTGTGCGTAGTAAACCTGCGTTAGTGTGTTTCGTCATGTCATTGTGTGCTTGTCGGTTAGACCAAGATGATATCTGGAAACATTTGAAACACGTTATGGGCGGCTTACCGCCATGTTGACTTTTTCTTACCAGTGACGAATGTTTGCATTGACTATGGACCGATAAGTTTTCTAAAGGGGTTTAGTCAGGAAATTCTTCCTCTTCACGACTTGTAATTTTTGGGAAAGTTTAGTTCGATTGCCTACTCGATTGTAATAGCTAATGTTTCAAATGTGACTGTGAAATAAACTTAAAAATTTTCATCAAGTGGATTTTAACATGCTTTCGTAGTGAACAGTAATCTTTCCTCAGCATTTGGTTTAAATAAGCTTTGTGGCGACCGATAGGCTTTACAGTTGAGTATCCAGGCTGATACATGGTCATTTAAATTTATTAAAGCAAACTCAGAAGAACTTTCAACAAGTCAAGATTCAGTTAAGGTGACGAAACCTATACTCCACCCCGGTATACTGGTTTGAACCCTTACAAACTCCTATGTATGTTTACATACTGTTAGGAATATATATTTATTTAATTTTTTTTTATCTGCTTAACGTCTCTCTAACAGCGAGGTCTTTAGAGAAGGGAAAGGATGGGGGGCAAGGAATGGGAAGGAATTCGGCCATGGCCTTTTGAAGGAAGCATCCCGGCATTTGCCTGGAGTGATTTGGGAAACCATGGAAAACCCAAATCTGGATACCCGGACGGGGATTCGAATCGCCGTCCTACCGAATGCGAGGCGAGAACGCTAGCCGTTACACAACCACGCTCGGTTATTTATTTAAGGCAGTTACATTCAGGAAGGATAGGGAAATAAGACCCAACAAGTACCACAGATGATGGCGGCAGGGTAAGAACACACAAAGACAAATACAAGTGATACAATATTTTGGTGGTTAACTTTATTCTTGCAAGAAGTGGGATACCACGCAGAGTTAGATGTGCACACAACAATGTCCACCCGCCTGGTGAATGAAGGTGGCATGGCATGGCTGGTACTGGTGTTGATGGAGGGGGGGAGAAAGAACTGAATTGACAATCTATAATGATTTGAGTGTATTATTGTTGGAAGTGGCAGAACATCACCAACATAACATAACTTCAACTCGGCTAGTCACCCGAGAACAATTTTTATATATATCACCAACATAATGAATGTGGGAAAATATAAACACAAAAAAATTAAAAAACTTTAAATAGAGAACATACAATATATATAAACTGTTGTAATAATAAGTACTGAGTCTACTGGGAGGGAGTTATTGGAGACTGATGCCTGGAGGATGCCTGTTAGGCTAGTTTCCATCTGTGGAGTTCAGCGGAGTTTGTGGTGTCGAGGAAATCTCTGATCACTCTTACTATTAAACAGTTGTTGATTGTTGTGTTGACTAGCATACTTTGTAAAAGGATGGGTTACATTGCTGGTGTACACTGTTCCACAGGCAAGCAGTGTACACCAGCAATGTAGCCCATCACATGGAAAAATGTACTAGTTCACACAAATTGAACAATTTCAATAACTGTTTTACGGTTAGAACGATCAGAATTTTCCCTGATATCAGAAACTTCGCTGCTCCGCAGGTGGGAAATAGCCTATCAGAGTATCCTTGACAGAGTATCTTCCGTAATTCCCTCCCAGTAGACCTGTCCACATTTTATAGATCTTATATTGTATGTTCCTTACTTTAAGTTTTTAATATTTATATCTTCCAACATTAATATGTTGATATTCTGCCACTTCCAACAGGAGAATTCCCCTGGCATTATCGATTATCAATTAATTACTTTCTCCCCTCTCCACCACCACCAATACCAGCCATGTCATGCCTCCTTCACCCTCCAGGCGGACTTTGTTGTGCACACATCTAACTCTACTTGGTGTCTCACTTTTTGCAAGAATAGGATCAACCACCGAAATATTGCTTCACTAATGTTGGCTCTTTGTGTTCGTCTTTCCCAACCAATGTTATCTGTGGTAAGTGTTGGGTCCTTTCCCCTAGCCTTCCTTAGTTAGGTAAATTTATATACAGGAAAGATTAATTCTACCCACCACTCAGCAAACTTGAAGAGAGGACAGCAGCAACAATAATATAGTCCACAAATGCACAACAATATTTCTGGCCATGCCATTTTTCATGAAAACTGATAGCTGCGACTGAGAGCAAACAATGTATATTTATTATCCTTTAATAAGCAGTTCTTACAATAGTAGCATTACAGATTATGATAATGGATGGCATGCAACATCCTCAAACAGCAATACATATTTTGTGTTTTTATTTCTTCACAATTACTTCATTTATTTTTCTCATAGGGGCTGCTTTTTGTGTAAAAATAATTATTTTTTTCAGGCACTGTTAACTGTGGTTACTAGTCAGCATGTTGAAGTTCATGAAGGTACTGTTCTTCTTGCAGTTAGAACATGTTACAACATTTATTTGGCTAGCAAGAACTTGATCAACCAAACAACAGCTAGAGCTACTCTTACGCAGATGCTCAATGTGATCTTTACTCGCATGGAGACACAGGCAGTAAAGTATATCTTATTTATTGCTTATTAATATTTTCAAATCGAAACATCCCTAATTTGATACGGAATAATTGTTCTGAATAACTTTTTTAAATAAGGACATAGGAATCGCAATCAGATTCAGTTTGGGGCTGTAAAACTAACTAGAATTGATGTAAGTACTTCGATTCATTAATCATGGATGTTATTATTTAGGCTTTAACTTCAAATAGCAGTTTCCTGCATTATTTTTATTTGCTTACATCCAATCTCCAATACTGCAGACATGGAATACCTATAACAACATATCAGTTTTAGCCATAACTGATGCAGTATTGCATGTTAGTTGAGGCATGTTTGATCTTTCATTGAATCTGTAAAGTACAAAATTGAAGGTATAACTATAAATGTGGATTATTTAATCAGGCAGATGAAGCGGCTAAGTACAAGAACTCCGAAAGTTCAGATGTGATTCGATCCGAAGAGAAACAAGTTGACATTGCTTCACATCTTGAAGATGACCAACTAGAAGTCAGAGGTCTAGGCACCACCTCAAATGGCACTGAACTGGAACATAAGCACCATGACATGGTCAGAGGCATGCTGGATGATATTGTTGATTCTGTTGTCATAGGTTGGTTACTGTCCTATTTTAGATATTCATTTCTGCTTCTAGTAAAAATTGCCTGTCATGTTTGCTTTCATAATATTTTTAATGATTATGTATTTAAATAATTGTATGTTACTCTAGACTAGGAAAATATATTCTTGTGAAAACACTGTAATTTAAAATTTGTGCTAGGCTTTTTACATTGCTCAATACTTTTTTGTTTGTTTTTTCATATTATTATAGTGCAAACTGAGCAACTGAGCATGCAACCTTTACTAATGTGTGAGTGGAAACTTTCCTGGCGTAATGATGCAATGAAATCCTCTCAGGTGTCCAGCCGGATGGTGTTGTATATACATGACATTTTGACAGATGGCTCTGCTGTCTTCGTCAGGTTTCAGGTGTTTTCTAGCTCTCACAATCTGACTGTGGCTGCCTAGACTGGCTTAGCCTCCTATCAACCTTAGTTTATACAGTTTCAGATACTGACATCCTGGTCAGCTTTGTCGTGGTATCACTCTTCTCCTGTGTACTGGTAAGGTACACACTTGAACTGATATGCCATCATTTTGAACCAAAACCTGCAGACGTTTTTGAACATGTGCTTACATCTACTTATTTCATGTACGGAGGGAAGGACTATGAACAATCCGACAGAGTGGTATGTGGTCACCACTCTCTCCGGTAGTAGCAAACCCCTACATGGAGGATTTTGAAGAGAGGGCACTGGAGAGTGCCACCTTCAAACCTTCTTGCTCCTACTACTACGTCGATGATACTTTCACTGTGTGGCCACACGGTATCCAACCATTAGATTAATTTCTCTACCATCTCAACAGAATCCACGCTAATATTTGTTTTACGAAGGAAGTAAAGGAGGACGGGTGCCTCCATTCCTGGACATCTGACCGCAAACCCACCCACACTGAGCGCTACTTGGTGCAGCCAGTCTCCATCATCTGGCACAATGCAACTCTGTATCAGTCACGTTGGTACACAGAGCGAGAGCAATCTCAAATCGTGAGAGCTTGCCGAAATAAATGTAACACCTCAAGATCTTCTTTGAACAGAACGGTTACTCTTAGTGGCAGATAGTGTGCCTTTATTCAGAAGCTACCAAAACCACCGTCGAAGCAAAAAGAAACTCTTGCTTTCCTCCCATAAGCCGGGAACATGTCGGCAAAAAGACTCCTGCCGCCATTTGGGCAGGATCTTCCCGCCAAGATACGTGATCTGCTGCATTCGGAAAAGAATGACTTGGGCTTGAGAATACCGGGTATTTATTCCATACTGTGTGAATGCAGCAAAGTGTATATTGGTAAGACCATCAGAATGATTGAAGATTGCCTTACCGAACACAAACGACACCTAAGGCTGATGCAACTGGAAAAGTCTGCTACAGCCGACCATGCCTTTGACGAAGAACACAGGATAGAGTTCGACAAAACTGTAGTGCTCGCCAGGGCTTCTTCCTTCTGGGACTCTGTCATAAGTGTTGGAAATCCGGCTAAATGATAACAACATAAATAGGGACAGTGGGCTCTATCTGAGCGATGCCTGGAGACCAATCATTAGCGATCTCCGACAAGAGCGAAGCATATCTGCACAACAGGGTGTAGAGGGCGCAAGTGGCACCATTAGTTGGGCACCACAGCGGACCACGGATTAAGCCAGCGCTTCCGACTCAATCAGAAAGAGTGAGCTGACCAGCATTACGGACCGCCAGCACATCTGGGCGGCTGGGAAGCGGACGTCGTAGTGAGCCCGAAATTTTGCTCGCCATTCCTGATTGTGTGAATTAAGGTTGATAGGAGGCTAAGGCAGTCTAGGCAGTGACAGTCAGCTTGCAACAGATAGAAGACACCTGAAACCTGATGAAGACAGCAGAGCTAGCTGTCAAAATGTCATGTTATCCAACACCATCCGGCTAGACACCCGAGAGGATTTCATCTCAACCTTTACTACTTTGTTGCTGCCTTCGATTCTCTCTCTCCCTCTCTTAACCACCATTCCATTAATTAACTTAAAACATAATTCACGAATAATTATTTTATTGGAAAGTCTCCATATGGAAATAATATTTAAATGCATAAACAGAAGTTCTCATGTTTATAAGGCAACTTATTTTTCATCTTTAAGGTTGTGAGGCAGAAACTGGTTACAGCTTAACAGGCATTGAAAGTGGTGGTGATTCCTCTTCGCTGGCAAATGAATTGCAAAATGAGGGCAGTCTTCAGAATCAAGCTGAAACACCTTCAATTACAAGAGTACCATCTCAGGTAAACATTTTTATTTTATTGTAGTTTTTAAGGAAAGTAACCACCATTTGTACTCAAATGTGTTCATACATTATATGTGCATTGTGATGCAAGTGAGAAAACTGAAAATAATTCACCAGTTTTCTTACTTGTATGTAAATGATCTTCTGGTATCCCAGTCCGATGCATTCATATGCCCACCAAGGGCATGGAGTTGGACAGCCGATAGGAGGCACTGGCAACAGGCAGAGCTAGTGCCACTTCACTCCAGAGGCTCGCAGACTGCCAATCAGATATAACATGGCTGATATAAATATAGCCACGCTTCACTATCAAAGCCAATACTGGTATTTGCTGCTGCTCAATATCGTTGCTGTCACGCCGAACATCCCTTGTTGATATTGCTCATCTTGGTTCTCTGCTCAGTTAGCACTTAGGAATAGTTGGTTGTTGTCTCATCTCAGGTCGACCGCCGGTCTGCTTGTGTTAACCTCTACAGTTGGCACGCAGATACAGAAAATTGATAATGAGGAAAATACATAATCAGCAGTAATCATGGAAGTGGTGACTCGCCGTCTGGAGCAACAACAACAGCAGCAGACAAAGTTGCTACAGCAGTCGCTCGAGTTAATAGTTGATAAATTGTTAGCACAGGAGGCTAATCAGTCCAGGCCTCAGTAAAATCACACATTCGTCCCCCAGCTTTTCCACCATTTAATGGTACCAAGGAAGACTGGGACACGAATTTGCATTGTCTTAAACAGCATTTTATGGCATTCCAGGTTACAGAGGATGCCTTATAACGCTCACACAGTAACTGTTCTTAACACTCAGAACTGCCAACCAGGAAGTCCATTTTCAGGTGGACACGGGGGCAAGCATTAGGATAGTAAACCAAGCCACCTACACCTGACTAGGCTCTCCACTGTTATCTTCACCTTCAAGGCAGTTATAGCAGCCGGCACGAAAATAGACCTGCAAAGGTCAGTGCGTCTCCATACTACGTTGCAAATCCTCAGAAAAATCAACTTTCAGTAATATGTGCTGAAAAATTCTAAAAAATAATACTGAACTTGTGGAACAAAGTGATGTGTTTTTTAACTCGAAATATTTACATGACTTTTTAAAAAATTAAAACTATTTCTCAAGAACTTTATGAATTAAATTACTTTCTTCACTGCAACCAACCAAAAAAGCTAAACCAACGATAAAAAATAGCTGAAAAAAAATTATGCGTCTTCCCGAAAGTTATCAGATTAGCACAGAATATTTTATATTCATTATATAGTGAAGTTCTTCTTAGCGACATCCTGTTTTACTTGTGCCCAGATTGGATTATACTGGCAATGATAGGGTGGCAGGCGAACTATTTGATGTCCCATTTCACTTACCAATTGATCCAATTCGAATACCTTCTTGGCATTTCGAATTTGTTCTTTACATAAAAGCTCATCCCTAGTTTCATGCGGAAAAAAATTGAACACCATTCTTATGTAGCCATTCAATAATATCTCCCTTACGCCAGTTTGAAGATGGTGGTTTATCTGTTTAATGGAATGATAACTGGCATTGTTCATGACGATAATGCACCCTTCTTCCAGCGAGCGACACATATCACAAAACCACCTCTTAAGAACCTCACCGTTCATTTCTGTATGGTAATCCAATACAGATGAACTTTTTCCACCACGAAACACAAGTTTGACTTCTGGTATGAAACCTTTATGTGCAGAACCAGCATGTACTTATAACAAGTCGACTTCCTCGGCCAGTAGGAACTTTAAGACCTCTCTTACCTCTCGAATCATGCGAAATATATTTGTTCGTATGATTTTGGTTAATGTAAGTCTCGTCTAAATAAACAATTGACCTAGCGTCCTTTGTACGCAATGAGTTCATTGTTCACAAAAACTTTGCTCTTGAAGCCACAATATCACTGGTTTCCATTAAAAATTTTCGTCTGCTATTGAATTTCCTAAATTTAAAACCCAGTCTTTTCAGAAGACAAAGAACGGAGCTTTCTGAGCCTGAATAGCTGATTTTACAGCAGGGATCAGACCGTATTTTCATAGCCATTGGGTATTTTCCTCTGTCGTAGTACTCTAAAACAGTCCTGCGCTACTTCTTTATTAAAATCATCCAGTTCAGTGCATTTGTGTTCTTGCCTATACTTCTTTCTTGGTGATTCAAAAACAGGGCTCATATCTTCGGTTTCTGCCTAACTTAAAATACTGACGATACGTTGTACCAACTTCTTCGAAATACTACAAGCCTCCGCTGTCAAGGCTTGTACTTGAGCAAAGTTAATGTTTCTCCTGGCTGCTTCGCTGTGGGAAAGGTTGCTAAAATACTTGAAAACATTTGCCACAACTTTACTTTGCTTTTTAATATCTGGACTACCTGCACGAATACCGATTTTACTTCTTGTAGGTAATGCTCTGCATTTAGAATTCTGTTCTACAACATCACTCATCATAAAGACAAAATAATAACTTTTATAGTAGCGAAACAAACTGACCACAGTGAAAACTATGAACCAACTGGCAGTGGAAGAACATTTGACAACACCGCCGGCTCAACTGAGGGTAAAGGGGGTAGTGCGGGCAGGGTATGGAGGCAAGACTGTTTGACCTTGAATGGACTAACTCGGTGAAGCGGACTATAGTATCTTACGGGGATAGGTTTATTCCCCATCGCAGTCAGTTCTCCGTCACGGCTGCCTACAAACAAGTTACCAGACCAATCACCCTTTTTGTTGTGGACCAGGCCTCAGCTACTAATATTTTTGGGTTAGACTCGTTTTTTAGGTTCTCAATTTCTGATGAAGTTCAGGTCATATCGGACTCTGTCCCATTCTGTGATCTCGATGACTACATTACACAGTTTGCACCCATCTTAACATCGAACTTAGGTTTCACCTCAGACTTTGAGGCTCACATCACCCTCTGACCAGGTGTAGTACCTCAGTTCTGCTATGCCAGACCAATTCCGGTCACCCTACATGCAGCAGTATAACAGGAGCTTGACTGACTTCAGTTGAAGGAATTGAACCTATCAAGTCCAGTGAATGAGCTACCTCACTCGTCATCATCCGTTAACACAGTGGCACCCTCCAGTTATGTGAGGATTTTAAGGCCACAATTACATTGAAATGTACCCGATCTTAAATCCAATAAGAGCCTAATTGCACTATTTTTACTTTCTTCACAATCTAGTTCAATATAATCATTTCTGTTATCACTGCTGCAGACACTCTTATTTAATTCCTGGTTCCAAGCATCTCTGGACAGCCTTGATACGCTTCTTCCTAGTTTTCTGAATCTTCTGCTCTTCTCTGTGGTCCCTGTACTTGTTTAACTCATGAGCATGCATTACAATCTCTTGGAAGATGGCCCCATAACCGACACTTGTTAGAATTCATTGCTTTATAGGCACGACATGCTCTCATAAGACTTTCGTGTGGCACGGGATTTTTCAAGTTTGTTTCACCTCTGCAGTAACCTCCATTTGTCTTCTCGTCAATAGGATCTAATTAACTTGAGCTACGTCTCGACTGTCGCAACTCCGCTATGGCTTCCTTCTGCTTATCTTCTCATCATGTATCATCTGTTTGTCTCACCTGCCAGCCACCTTTGGCTTGCCTCTGCACTTCCTCGTGTCTTGACCTCTTTTCTGGTAAAATTGACACACTGGTCATGCCGCTGTTGCAACTCCTCATAGAGCCAATACTTCTCTGCAGTGTGTTGTACTATGTCCAGCCTTCCCCATATTCCTTTTGTCCGCTCAGTGCCAATATCCACTTCTTCCTCTTCTGATCACTTCTACGTCCTGTCTCCTGTCACTTATATGAGATTGCTGTTTATCTCTCGCCAACATAATTACTGCTTTTTCGGCCAATGCAATTTTTACTATTTCAGATAATGCAAGTTCTGTTACTTTTGCCCTGAGTGCTGCCATAATCTTCTTGTCACACAATCCTTGATCAAACACTGCACAAGCCAATGTGTGGATTAAATTTAAGGCTCCTGTTAACTCACTTCCTTTTAATTTCCTTTTGTGTCTTCCCTAAACTCGTGCACAATTTCTTCCAACCTACTGGCCCATTCACCTACTGATTCATCCCCTCTTTGAGGACTTGAAAAGAGGCTTGTTGGATAGTCTTCAGTTGTACATTTTGGCCTATAACTCTCTATTAACACTGCACACACATCCTTCCATTCCTTTACCTTCTCCCAAACGAGAACTCGCTGTCAAGTTTGGTCTCATATGTATCTACACAAATTTTAACAATGTATCACAATCTTCCACATGTTCAGATCTGAATGCTGTATCATAATTATCAAGAAATTCATCCAAAGTCCACTTTTGACAGCAAAAAGAATGCGGGATTAATGTCAAAGCTTCTGACATGTTCACTTTCGATTTCTTTACTTTCGCTATGCTTCCTCCTTCAGGAGGTTCACGCCTCCCTGTAGTGGCAAACATGGCTGCAATTGTTCTCTCTTCTCACTTTTTGATCACTCCCTTCTGCTGCTGTCTCATGTAGCACTTGCGAGGTCTTTTTGATACTGTTGACTCTTAAGCTGACTGCGCTGTGTTGTTATGATTCCAATTGCCAACTATGCTTACTGCTGCGAATGCCACTCTGCCAATTCTGCTCGCCATATTTTCTGCTATAGTGTTGTTTTGGGTTATATTTTCTGTGATTTTTCTCTTGCTCTCTATTTTCATTAGCCACAAGGTTACAGGAGTATTAACGCCTATGCTCAATACCCAACCCTTGTGCTTGTGGTGGTTGATGCCACACCTGTCAACCAAATAATGATCCTACTGTCGTGGATCGGTTAATTTTTTTTTTTCACCTTTACCACACCTTAGTAAGGACAGTGACACAAGTACCTCTACTAGTCAGCGTCAGAGGTAGTATACATTAATAACACCTGTTGGTTATACACACACACATATATATATATATATATTCATTCAATGCTTGTAATTCATAACCCTTTCTTCATTAATACTATTATTCCCCATATAACCAGGATAGCCTTGGGCTTACAAATAATGCTTAGGAAACGACTGAACAACCTTGACGAGCTAATAATGTTTGAACCTTCCCCAATCAGCTTTCTGCATTTAGACAGGTATTTTTACCACCTGTCCCCTCCCCCCTCCCTTTTCTGTTCGGCTCTGCATTATCCATTGGATTCTGCTGTCACTATCGTTAATTGTTAACGACATATCAGTTGCCCCGACTCCAAGCTACTCCATCATGAATTGTTCTGGAACAGAACCAACCAAAGAGAGCTCTTGATCGATCCAGACACCTGGGTTTTATTCACCCTTGCCCCCCCCCCCCCTCTCTCTCTCTCTCTCTCTCTCCCCAGGAGCGGGGATGAGGCCAGAATTATGCAATCATATGGCTCGGTTACCAACTGCTTGTTACAAATTGCTGACACACTTGACCCACTGTAAGCACCATAGAATATTGGCATATTCTAGTTTTGCTTAGGCGGGACTTAGAAATTTCGAGAAGTGTAATTTTCAACTTTAAGTAATTTTCCTGTAATCTTGCTCACAGTTATAATTCGTCATAAAAATCATTTTAAAGTGTAATTATCATATCGGGAAACGTTTACTTTAAGAGATATTTAGCTTTGTTCAAGTTTTGAAACACGCGATCGTAAAAGAAGAAAAACTAAGATTCGTAATATCTTTAAATCGCGTAAAGCTACAACCGAACTTCTATCACCAGCTGTAGTCAGCACTATCCCCGATATTTTGGCAATAAAATTAAATAATTTGGTAAAGTCTAATTGGCGATTTTAATTGAGAGAAAATAATAAGCTTTTTTATTAAAAGAGATATCAATTTAAATTTTACATCAGCAGATAGCCCTAATTAAGACGATTTTATACATATATGGGTTTTCATCAAAAGTTTTAGTATTTGTCCGGTAATTAAGTTTTTGTAAAATAGATTGTCGCAGATTGTTGTGCACGCGCGTAAAATTCTAGAACACTTGGGGATTTTACCCAGCTTTGAATGTATCACTACGCAGAGTCTTAAACAGCTGAAACTTTAAAATTAATTACTCTAAATTTCTTAAGAGACTGCCGTCGGACTTCTAGTAGATAAGTCCAGATACTGTCAAAGTTTGAACATTTTTAATAGTCTGGATCGTGAAATAAATTACACATACTTTGAGCTACACGGAAGCAAAAAGATGTGATACAGTTGCTGACGTCACTGGTTCTTGTGGTTTCGATAAAAGACCCCGCCGCCATTAGGTTTTGTCTGTTCCTGTTTGTCGTTCGTCTCGGTTGGTCGTAACTCGCCATGCCGGCTAGTTCGAACATGTTTAAACTTTGGTGTCGTGTTAAGTCATAACTTCAATGACTGTTAAGAACTTTTAATCTTGCTAAAGGGGTTTCGGTCGGTTCAAAATTTCTCTCCACAATCTGCAAACTCTGGAAAAGATAGTTCGATATGCCTGCTCAACTGTAAATGCCATTTTGAACTTGTGACTTTGAAAATAAAACTTTGGAATTTCTAACAGTGAACGTGTGTGCTTCAGTTGTTAGCTTAAAACCCTTTTCTCAATTTGTGGGTAACAAATTTTGTGGCGACCTAGGCGTTTAGTTGAGCCATCCTGGCTACATGGTCAAATCAAATCAAAATTATTTAGCAGATGTACTGAGAATTGTGAGTCTACAAGAGAGTAAGTTAAGGCACTTAGGCGATACCATAACCCCGGTATCGGCCTTCGTCCTTACATGGGACTATAAGGCTCGCGTTTGATTAATTTCAAACGGTGGAGGAGAAATTGCCGACCTACATACTACGTGTGAAAACTTCGGGGAATAACCGGCACGAGTCAACCACCCGCCATTATGACTTCGACGACTACGACACTGCCCGCTCACTGAGGCCTGATGCAGCACCCGATACCAGATGGGCGTCGCTTCGCCATGGTACATCGCGGGGACATTATCGACGAGACATTCCCGGGGGACTACCAACGCCAACAGCTGTTTCCCGCGGCTCCGACAACGACAGACCACCATGCTGCAATTCTACATGCAGCCTACAATAAAGTTAAGTAAAAACTTTTTCCAACATTTCTTCGAGACCTTCAAGTGAATTTTTTTTTATATACTGCCTCCTCTTATGCAACAGCACTTCACTCAGTGATCCTTGCGTTGCAATCATTTCATACTTTCTGAGGCAGACTATTACCACATTTTGTTTTCAATTTGTTCGTGCACTCTATACGCGAACGTAAATTTTCAGCTCTATATTTTGTTTACTTTGTGCGCAAAGTGTTTCTTCATTGTAGATGCGCCACATTTTTCATCTTGTTTAAATTCAGTGCAAAGAGGCTATTAATGCTACATACACCGTACCACAGACAGTTTTTGATAAAATTTTACAAGTATTGGCCGTCTGATACCGTGTTCATCTTTGCTTTGTTGTGATAACCAGTGCTTTTCGGGAATGAACATATATTGAGTGATTTTTCAGGTTAGACTTATGTTTTTGATAATTTCTGTGTTTTTTTATGTGCAATTTGTTTAATATTATAACTTTAATTATTACTTTTCGTCATCATGGGATTGGTCACTACTAACATTCCGCGGGATAATGAACTAGTTTTTCAATACAAACCTTTTGAATCTGCCGAAGTTCAGGCATTAAAACTATCTCTGAAAGAAAAAGAAACTGCACTATTAACAGTTGCTCATATTCATTTTTTCCCTTACGCCGATATCGGATCCTTCATTAACAATGTCGTGTATCTTTGCAAGACAGCTAAGAGGTTTCTAGAATTTAATTTCAATATATTGTCACGACATCTGTCCTATGCGGAAAAGTCTGCAAATAATGGCTACAATGTTGATCATATCAAGATTTCTCCAGCGAATCAGTTGGAAGAACTTCTTGTTCCTTTTAAACAGAGGCTAGATAATTGTGAGTTTCTTAATCAAAATACCATAAGTAATAATTTGGAGCAGCTAGTTCAAAGCAAACAACAGGCTGAAACACAATTTTGTGCTTTTTTGAAAGATGTACCCTCTAAGGTGAACGTTGATGTACTACAAACTATTAATAACATGGCACTGCCTATTCAACAACAGATTAATCAGTTGTGCACTTTAGCTACTTCTTATATCCAAGGTCTCCAGGAATATCAAACTAAGACCATTGCAAAAGTACATGACGATTTTCAAAATTTTTGTAAAAAAGTAATTCAAGCTAGGCTTGCGTATTTAGCAGCTCACTCAGGGCCATCTGAAGAAACAGACTTACATTCATCACAGTCAACTCCCACTCACAAGCAACAACTGCAAACACATACTAGCAGCATTTTTTCAGATGATCACATGTTTGTAAATACTGTTGCTACACCTAGTACTGAAATTTTAGATAATATAACTGAAGGTAGTATTTCGTATCAAAGTACAGCTGTTTTGAAGCAAAATATACAAACAGCTGATCCAAGTACCATTGTGGATAATACACATATTATCCATGCAGAAGTAGAGACTAGAGCAATTGGAGAATTGAAAAAAGGACGTTTACTTGGAGAAGATGAGTTCACCCACCTGATTATTGAACTAGGGTATAGACTTAATAATAACCCTTCAAATTTCCAGGAATTTTGTAATTCCCTTCAGGGGGCACCATCACGCTTTAAAACTTCATACATCCCAGAAGTAAACGCTTTTCAGCCTTTGTTGAGTACACCCTCAGGAACAGCTGATCCAGTGGTACACACCACCCCTCCTCAGTCATCAGCTGTTCAAGTAAATGCTCTTGTTTTGCCACCACTACAACCTACTACTGAACAATTAGATCCTATTTCAGTAGAATCAACTGATTTTTCCACAACTGAAATTTTTGTACAGCCATCAGCTGATCTCTCACATGTCATGGAACCACCTATTATGAATGATTGTATTGTAACTGACCTTGTTGATATTGAAACAGATGTTTTGCATGAAACTAAAATTACTGATAGTTCAGGCCCTAGCCCATCACAGTTACTTAGTGATATTTTTGGTGATAATGAAAATTTACCAGTAGTATTTTCTGACAGTGAGGATTTAATTGATTTCACTACTGTTCAAGTTGATGATCAGAGTACTAATATACAATCAGCTGATCCCATACCACAGGCTGTTTGCTCATATGAGCCTAATATTACCAAATCCAAACAGCTAGCAAGGCGATATAAGCCTACATTTGTGGATAAGCTGAAACATCAATTATTTCAGAAAATGTTTCCTGACAACATCCTTACTGATTTACCACTAATTACTATTCCTAATTGGGAACACTGTGGTCTTAATAAACAATTTTTCATCTTTATTCTTTTTCAGAATGTAAGAGATTTTTCAGGCAGTGAGTACTTCATTAAATTTTTTCCTGATAATTTCAGGAAACCCTTTGCATTCTGTATGGTAAAAGAAAACAGGGTTTCCTTTTCACAAACTCACTTGCCTATGCTGTACCAGCACAAAAAGACTGTTAAAATGAAACTGTTCAATTCTAGTTATCACTGCTTTGGGAGGGGGACTAAAATGAAATGTCTATTCCACCCCTCACCAATCAATAAAAAGAAAACATTTTTGAGTTATGATTGTTTTGGGAGGGGGACTAAAATGAAAAGTCAGTTGAACCCCTTACCAACAAACAGAAGACACAGTCTTTTCGCTGAAAGGAGGAATGTTCTTAAACTTAAACTAAAAATTAGTACACCTCACAAGGTGCCACACAATTATCCTGCCTTTTGAGGATATATAAGACAATTCCTGTCATTTGTAATATTTTTCTATTTTGTATCTTTGGGATTTTCAGTATTTGTTTATTTGAAGCTGTTGCACAGCAGATTTTGATTTTGGATGATGTAAGGGAGCATAAAGTGTTGCTACCACTTTGCTTTTCTATTGTGTACTGTATCATAATAATTTACCATCTACCTTGGGAAATCAGACAACAATTTGAATCAGATAGGATTTCTAAGGCATCAGGGATGGAACTGATTGAAGTAGAGATGGAATGTCGAAGAGAGGAAGTTATGTGCACAGAAGAGGAAGTAGATGCTCCTATTAAAGTATGTGTGAGGATGTGACTTGTTTTTCTATGTTTATGGGGGAGGCTGGAAGAGAAGATAGTACCATTCAGGGGGAATGCAATATCATTATTATTATTTTATTAATAGGACCAGGAAATAGAGACTCACCTGCGAATCCCATTATTATTATTATTAGGGCCAGGAAGCAGAGACTTGCCTGCGAATCCCATAATTAATAGGGCCAGGAATAAGAGAGTCACCTGAGTATCCCATAATTAATATTAGCATTACCACCCTTTAGGCATCACTCCAAAGAGAGGATGACCATAATTTAAATGTATGTACACAACATTCAAGTAATACACAGGGCGACCTACACTTAGTGCATGACCCAATACAAATAAACTTCCTCCACAATATGGGCATGACACTCACATATATATAAAATAGGCTTCACCACAAGAGTTGGGTTGACCTTATATTTTTCTCAAAGGCGTCACTGATGTAGTTACATTATTAATTAACATACAATATATAACATAGATAACATTTCCATCAACATACTATTGCGATATGCGCAGATATGACTAATTTTGTAACATGTAATGGATTCTTAGAGATGTGACGTCAAAGCTGATATAATTTTCATCTTTTGGTTGTTAAAGATTGAATTGACGTTCGAATTTGAGTTTTGCATTATCTCAAGTGTTTATATTATGTACCTTAGAGAGTTTTGGGGTCAGTGATACCTATTGTTTCTTACACTGAAGAAATTAAGATGTGTTTTGTAATGTGATGATGATAACACATACTTTCAACATTTATAATATTAAAATTCTTTGAATCTTTTAACTTCATTAAGTAATTTGCTTTATACATTGTCTTATGTACCCAACTTAGGTTGAGGATTTTTTTTGTGCTTTGTTGCACCTTAGGCACTTCATAGTGGCCTTAAGCAATTACACTTATGAGAGCAATGTTTTTTTATAAACAATAAACTATACCACTGGCATTGACTTTGATAAAATATAATTGACATGATTCTATAACTTTTTCTCTTGTAACAATATTATTATGAGATATTTGGTCCAGGGGACAGAGATCCCATTATGAGTACACTACTAGGACCTACTTATATTTTTTAACAAGAAGATAATATACCAATTATAAATGCTATTTAACATTTTTGCACCAGTGTACTGGTGAACACAACTGGTGTTGTGATAATTAAAGAGAGATATTTTGTAACATTTTGTCATCAGTGTACTGATGAAGTGAAACTACATTTCATACATACATAACTTTTATACTCTCACTTCACACAGCAGTGTACTGCTGAATGGAAACTATGTTTCCTTATAATTTTTCCCCTATTCATTTTTAGGATGTTTAGTTTTATTTTGGGAAAAATATTTTGTAACTAACTACAACGTTTCATAATTATTATTATTGTAATAACTCAGTTATACTTAAGTGATCCATTAACTTGGCAAGAACCAAGTGAAATATTGTGTTTCTTCACTTTATTATTTTCTTTACGTATATAAGAATCTTTTCACTTTTATAACTTGATTTCTAATGCATTCTGTGAATAATATTTCATTTGCTCTTCCTTATTACTGTAACTACCTTCCTTTGCTAAGGAAGATCATTATTTACTATTTCATTTCCCAACAACTTGTGGGAACATTATTGTATTTACTAACCTACTTGTACATTTACTTTTTGTATTTTCATTTAATTCGTCTCTTATGTACATGTTAGAGTTTAAGAACAGTTTGGCCACCACTAATTCCCACTGTTTTTTCTGTTTTCTATGTTCACAGACAAGCTAGCTGACCGAGTTCCCCAGGCCACTCCTGCTGCGACAGGAACCGGGGAAAATGGACATTGCTCGGCAGATCTAGCCATAAGGCTTTTGTTTTGTATAATTTGCGAGCCTTACTGTCAGCTCCCGTAAAAGGACTTGGGTTTTCACCCATTTTAGGGAGTTCTGTGATCAGTGTTTAAAGGGAAAGTGGTAATTTAAGGCCTAAACAAAATAAAACAATGTTAAAACAGAGACGTTTACAGAACGAAAGACTTTGCTTACATGAAATTTCATAATGCAATTGTTTGTAAAACACTATAAATTCTTATTTCTGTGTTGTATTGTCATACACATTACTATCTACTTTTCTGAGAACAAAATTTGATGTTTCTATGTGTTAATATTCTTTCAATGTAATTTGTATTTATAACCATTTATGTTTTGTATTTTGATCATTTGTCTGATATTTTGACAATTTTGTGATTATTTATGTTACACATGTTTATAATTTTGTGATCATTTGATATTTCATATCTTGCTATTTGGTCGTAATTTGTTTGACATGTAAGAATTTTTTGTTTAATATTGATATTTTGAGAATGAATGAGTTTTAAACTTTTTGTAATAGTTTTGAGTGGAAGTTAAAGTTTTTGATATTGTTAAAATAATTTTTGCTTTTGAGTATGAATGGTGGAGAGAAAGAACCGAACCGAGATGCGATAGTTAAATTCATTTCATTTGGGGATTTTAAATTTTTCTTTTTATTTTTCAAGATGTTAAGTTAGTTTTCTTGGGAAAATAACTTCAATCTTCAGGGGGCATGTAAGCACCATAGAATATTGGCATATTCTAGTTTTGCTTAGGCGGGACTTAGAAATTTCGAGAAGTGTAATTTTCAACTTTAAGTAATTTTCCTGTAATCTTGCTCACAGTTATAATTCGTCATAAAAATCATTTTAAAGTGTAATTATCATATCGGGAAACGTTTACTTTAAGAGATATTTAGCTTGTTCAAGTTTTGAAACACGCGATCGTAAAAGAAGAAAAACTAAGATTCGTAATATCTTTAAATCGCGTAAAGCTACAACCGAACTTCTATCACCAGCTGTAGTCAGCACTATCCCCGATATTTTGGCAATAAAATTAAATAATTTGGTAAAGTCTAATTGGCGATTTTAATTGAGAGAAAATAATAAGCTTTTTTATTAAAAGAGATATCAATTTAAATTTTACATCAGCAGATAGCCCTAATTAAGACGATTTTATACATATATGGGTTTTCATCAAAAGTTTTAGTATTTGTCCGGTAATTAAGTTTTTGTAAAATAGATTGTCGCAGATTGTTGTGCACGCGCGTAAAATTCTAGAACACTTGGGGATTTTACCCAGCTTTGAATGTATCACTACGCAGAGTCTTAAACAGCTGAAACTTTAAAATTAATTACTCTAAATTTCTTAAGAGACTGCCGTCGGACTTCTAGTAGATAAGTCCAGATACTGTCAAAGTTTGAACATTTTTAATAGTCTGGATCGTGAAATAAATTACACATACTTTGAGCTACACGGAGCAAAAAGATGTGATACAGTTGCTGACGTCACTGGTTCTTGTGGTTTCGATAAAAGACCCCGCCGCCATTAGGTTTTGTCTGTTCCTGTTTGTCGTTCGTCTCGGTTGGTCGTAACTCGCCATGCCGGCTAGTTCGAACATGTTTAAACTTTGGTGTCGTGTTAAGTCATAACTTCAATGACTGTTAAGAACTTTTAATCTTGCTAAAGGGGTTTCGGTCGGTCAAATTTCTCTCCACAATCTGCAAACTCTGGAAAAGATAGTTCGATATGCCTGCTCAACTGTAAATGCCATTTTGAACTTGTGACTTTGAAAATAAAACTTTGGAATTTCTAACAGTGAACGTGTGTGCTTCAGTTGTTAGCTTAAAACCCTTTTCTCAATTTGTGGGTAACAAATTTTGTGGCGACCTAGGCGTTTAGTTGAGCCATCCTGGCTACATGGTCAAATCAAATCAAAATTATTTAGCAGATGTACTGAGAATTGTGAGTCTACAAGAGAGTAAGTTAAGGCACTTAGGCGATACCATAACCCCGGTATCGGCCTTCGTCCTTACACCACAATATAATCCATTGCTCTGGTGAGCTTGCAAATTCCCACTGTCTAAATTGTTTGCAACTGACCTGGCTTCATAAATCCCTCATTCACTACAGATGATCACTCAACAGGTTGGAGATGCTGCTTACTGTGATGTGATTTGTGTAGCCTGTTACATAGCACCTTTGTGGTATCAGTGACATTTTTTTTATTCATGATATATGAAAGCTCTTGTAATTATTTAAAAAAAAAAAAAAAAAAAAAAAAAAAAAAAGATTTGTGGTGAGTGGTTGTGATCATTAATAACACTCGTTTGCTGAACATAGGAACTGCATTCAGTTTATTCTATCACAATACATAGTATGTCTGCACCAGACGTAATTGTTGTTGTATTGGACTATCCACTATATTTATGATTGCAGGTTTTCACATTGAACAACAGTTTCTTCAGCACACTTGTTTAATGTTCCTATTCAGTATAGTCTTGAACATGGGCGGCACATAAGTGAATATTCATACTTGGTGAACATATTTCGCACGACCAGCCACTCCTGAGCACTTATTCTACCGATGACTTTCACTGATGTTGGTGCTTCTCCTCTCCCGGCCAATCACAATACTTCTTTTCCTCACTTGAGTGTCATAGCCAACCATTATCTTTGTCTCTACCTCGTCTTTCAGCGATATAACACTTTATTTTAGATGATGCACTCCTCCTCTATTTGGGTGTGCAACGCTATCATTACACTCCACTGTCTCATCTGTCGCGTATTTTAGTGATTGGTATTTGCAATATGGTGTTATTCTGGATTTGTCAGCTTAGTTTTAGCATTTGTAATAGTTCCCATGGCATCACACCATATCATGGTTGCATTATCACATATTTCTGGGAACATTAAGGATTTAAAGAGTCCTTTTGCCCAAAACACTTCCCTTGTACAGGCTGTTGAGTTCACATATACTGCTTCTACTGTGCAATCACAGTCTGCTTTAAACTTTTCGAGATGATTGGAGCACCTACAAGGATAAACACAAACCGCACATATGCTCTTGCGATTGTTTGTACTTCTAGCCTAACCTCCATCGTCATACACTACTAGACTATCTTTAGTATCCTTTTAGCTGCATTTTGAACAGTACTGAGCTAACTAGCCTATCGAAAATTCAGTGTTATTTCTAGTTCTGACAGATATATAGTAGGTAGTAGATATAGTAGATGATTCTTTGGAGACTATTACATTCAAGAAATGCTTGTCACTGTTCTATGGGGAGTATTGATTCCTTCAGCATCCAAATTTCAGCAATTTGTTTGTGTCCTTGTGAGAGGCTGTTCCAACAACCCTCTTCCTTACTGAACTTTACACTCAGTAAATGCAAGCTTGTTCCTAGATACATAAAATCAAGCATCTCTCCAAAAGTACCTTAATTCTATGTCCATTAATCTGTTCTCTGCTAGTGCAGGTTTATTGTTCACATAAATAGTTAAAATAGCATTTCTTTCCCCTATTTCCAACAGATATACACTCAGATCAATTTTGTTATGGAATTTTCTAATGTTCATTGCAGCACCCCTTTGCTTCAAACTATCAGACCATTGTTTGAATATGGTAGTGTAATATGGGACCCACATTTCGACTATCAAATACAGGAGTTGGGGAAGGTGCAAAGAAGGGCTGATAGATTTGTTTCTGGAAATTATCGCAGAACGCAATCAGTAACAGATATGATAAAAGAGGTGGAATGGGACTTTGGAAGACTGAAGGAGGGTGAAGAGGGTCATGGGAGTGTACAAGGTGTATTTTGGTGATGAGGCATGAAAAGGCATGGTAAGAATTGAAATGAGTACATGGAAGGGAAAAGATGACCGTGACCAAAAGCTGGCACTTGATTTCAGGCACAAGGTGAGGGTGTCAGGGATTGGAATGAGTTACCAAGAGAAATTTTGAATAATTTTCCAAAAACCTTGAAAGAATTTAAAGTTAAAATTTGTAAAGGGCAAATGTAGGTGGGTGCAGAAAATGGGGAAGATGGTTGTTTAGGGAAATTGCCACCGGAGTGTGTGCTCCATTACAATTTAATTAAATATTACTATTCATGAATTTATGTAATTTTTCTTTACCTCTTTTGTATAAATCCCTCTTGTTGTTCCATATACATAATTTCTTTTAAATCATCATGAAAGTAAGCAGGTTTAACACAATGCTGGATCATGAACCTCGCCGTATTGAATCCTTTCGGAAATGAGTTTCCTGTGATTTGTTCAGATTCTACTGTCTATCTTAAGCACCTATTTGTATTTAATATGGTTTACATTTGGAGGTAGTGCAGCCAATGACCAGGTATTGTGCTCCTTCAGTGACTCTATATCTTCATTCATTGCTTCCAACCTTTGCACTGCTTAGGCAGAAGTGACTGCCCCACTGAATGAAGATGATTCCACAATATTATTAGTATGAATTGTGAGAGATTGTGGTATTATGCTATCACCATTCTTTAAGTTTAGAACACATTTCTGAAAGTATCATACTATG
This sequence comes from Vandiemenella viatica, assembly GCA_031002005.1. NCBI lineage: Eukaryota > Metazoa > Arthropoda > Insecta > Orthoptera > Morabidae > Vandiemenella > Vandiemenella viatica. The sequence continues at coordinate 154,115,681 of CM061920.1, forward strand.
GTGCTTTTGGCAGAACTTCCTGTATCCTTTTCTTGTATAGTTGATTGTTCTTCACTCTCTTCACATTTATCCGAAGCTGGTTTTTCCTTTTCTCTCTCTCTCTCTCTCTCTCTCTCTCTCTCTCTCTCTCTGGTAATCCTTTGAAGGTTTTGTTTTTGCTTTGACTCGACAAGTCTTCTCAAAAATGACAATTACACTGTCTTTAGGATTGCTACCTGAAATCTCATCACTGCAGTTAAGACTGGTAGTATTTCTTTGATCCAGTTCTTTGAAGATAGTCTACAGGTTTATTATTCTTCCATGTCACTTGCACTTTCTTTGAATACACAGTTGCATGACACCATAACTTGTTGTATATCCTATACCCATGTCCATGATGTGTATCCATCCAAAAGTTATTTCTTGGCTCTGAGAGTTTTTAGTGATGTTTTCGGTTGGGGCCATGCACAAAAACTTCTCATCCTGTTACTCAGTGATGAGTGACACTTGGCTTCCTACCAATCCATAGTTCATAAAGACTTTTAACTCTGTGGTTATTGTTGACTCAGTTCCCAATGCTTTGGGCAACATAGTACTGCTGATCAGAGTTATGTTGAATATCGGTGCTATCCCATTTTGCTGTGGTGTGTAGGCTATTATATTTTTGTGTAGAATCCCATTACTATCACAAAAGATATCACAATTTCTTTTAACTAGATTCAACTCCATTATCTGTCCAAACTTGCTTTAAAATCTTTCCAGCTTGTTTTTCATCCTGTATCTTCCATGCCTTAAACTCTGCCAGTACACTTCCCTTTTGTTTTAAGAAGTTTGATGGAGGCGTATCTGCTAGGATCATCCACTATGCTAAGTACATATCTGTTGACAAAAAATCTTTTTCATGTTGACTACTCCCATAAGATCTGCCTGCGCCATATTAAAAATTATTAAGTAACTCTTCATGTTTCTTGAATGTTGCAGGAACAGCAGTCATGTGAGTTTTCTTGTAAGGCTTTCATTACATTTTGTAGGGATTGTCATCTCACAATTTTAACCAGTTAGAGACTTTTTTTGCCATTTTTATAATATGATTCTTGCTAACAAGCTTTTTCTTGGAATCAGGTTCTGTCTTACTACATATAAATGATCTTTGTTCTCCATTTTCAATAGTAGAGCTGTAAAAGTAATTATGTATTCGTTACTGAGTAACGGGTTCGTCGCCTGACTCGAAGTACCGAATCTTTACTCACAAATTCATTTCATTACTCGCATTTGTCGTATAGGTACGAACATATTCCAGTTATCGCAGCTAACTAATTTTGACAATGTACAGACTAATTTTGTAGTTCTTATTTTTTTAATATTAAAATTTACAGTGCATAATTTGTAAATAGAAAATTTGTATGGCTAATTCGAGATAGTTACTGTTTTTTCATTGATCGTTAATTAATGAGGTTTATTGATTTCATACATTTATTAAATGTGTTTATTTTAAGATTTGATGCCTTCTATTTTATTTCATAGTGTAATTTACAATATAAAAGAGTTGTTTAATAGTTTGTGATATAAATCTCTGCATTTGCTATCTTCTAATAATATTTAATTAAATTGCAATGGAGCGCGCGCTCCAGTGGCAATTTCCCTACACACTCATCTTCACCCCTTCCCTGCATCCACCTACATTTGCCCTTTACAAATTTTATTTTTAAATTCTTTCAATGTTTTTGGTAAAATATTCATAATTTCTCTTGGTAACTTATTCCAAGCCCTGACACCCTTACCTAAAAAAGAGAATCTTACTGCATCCTTGTGCCTGAAATCAGGTACCAGCTTGAAGTCATGTTCATCTCTTCCCTTCCAAGCATTACTTTTCATTCTAACACCATCTTGCCATGCCTCATCATCAATATACGCCTTGTACACTCCCATTTCAGCCTCATCCTGTATTGCAATGAATCCCATTCAAGCTCTTTTATCATATTTGTTACTGATTGCGTTCTGCAATAATTTCCAGAAACAAATCTAGCAGCCCTTTTTGCCGTTCCAGAATTCCTTAAAGAAAGAACAAGGTACAATAACTTTATACCTTTTGCCACAGCTGGGCAGAAATCCGTTAATCCATTAATCGTTAATTAACGAAGTTAACAAAATTGTAAAAATTTAACTTTTAAGTTAAACTAAAAAATCGTTAACGGTCTTCTTAACTTCCGTTAAATTGAACTTCCGTTAACTTTTGTCCGTTACATCGCTAGTTGGTGTATTTGGTTTATTTGATTTGCGCGCCACGCCTCGCTCGACCGTTCGGCGAGTCGGATGGCGAACGAATTAGGTAATACAAAGCGCAAGTGTGGTGCATATACAACTGTCATGCTAGACATGGCGTGGGTGTGAGCAGGGAAGCTAGAGTTTTGGTGCGTTTCTATTTTACGTCTGCAAACCGGAGCTTACTACTCGTTTCTAATTCGATCGGTGATTGATTTTGTTATTTTTATAATATAACTTTCTTTGCTGCCAGGAAAATGTCACTTTTTAGTTGCTACAGGTTTGGTGTTCGTTTGTGAAATAAATTAAACCGACATTCGTTATATGATTACGTCATGAAAACTGAACTCTTGAATCCGTTACGGTAGTGAAAGCAACAACACTAACAATAACAACGAGAAGATTAAAAATCCTTGGCCACATTTATGCGATTATGTTGCGTTTAAATAAAGACTGGGAGAACAATTGATATATGAATGCAAACTGTGTTTAGCTAAACTTTCTACAGTCAAATCTCACGTGTATATCCTTAATAATCTTAAACAACATATGAAGAGGATGCATATATTCAAACATGAACAATTTGAAGAAAAAGTAAAAGCAGGGCCAACTTGTATGAAAAAAGAAAAATAATTCAAAGCCTTCTTCAAATGTGGTAGCTTCTTCTGATGTAGATAGCAGCAGAATTGATTTCACCTCCATCTGCTAATAAAAGTTTACGTCAATAAAATTTTTGGCATCTTAGTTACGGGCATCGTCATATTCCAGGCTGGTGTGGACCCATGTATCATAAACCTTTTCATTGCCAGCATGATTCTACTGCATGTTGAAGAATCCGATACGTTTAAGAAACTGGTAAAACATTGAAGAAAAACTCAATTTCCAAAACGACAGTTGGTAGACGTATTATTGATTCACATCACGGTGCATAACACCTTGGCACTGCTTGCAGTAATACTTATTGCAAAATATAAACATCAAGTCTACTTTTGGATGGTTAACTTTTAACGGTTAACTTTAACTTGCGTTAAACTTGCCACCATGTAACGCTTTAACGATTATCGAAGTTAATTTTTTCAGTAGCGGTTTAATGATTAACGAAGTTAACATTTTGGTTAACTGTGCCCACCTATGCCTTTGCTTGGTTTTAGTTATTGTATTATTACCACAGGATCCATGTGATCAATGCGCTACTGGCTTTGATGTTGAATGTTTGTTGTAACCAAGACGCAACAACAATTACAAATCTAATCGCATGTTTGTCCTGTAACTTTGTTATTGATTTAATAGTTTTTAATATTAATATTTTTAAAATGAAATAAAGTGGGAGTCAGTAGCACTCTGCTGACAGACCCAATTGGTATGTCCACAAAAGGATGAAGAATTTACAAAAATAAATGAAAAAAGTGAAGGAAGATGGTGGTGAAACCACCTATTTAAAACGAAATACTTTGAGATTATAATATTTGTTATATTATCATTTCAGGCTTGTATGCAGGGTTTTGAGTAGGCTATTTTAAAAAATAACCGCCATTAGTTATTGTCACTAGATATGCCACAGTCAAGTGAAAGGTCGGGTGTTATTTTGTGTTTGCAAACAGTTGTTTGTTTCGAAATTAGATTATTCTTTTGAATTTAAAATTCATTACAGCAAATCAAGTGTACATTTAAAGGTTTTCCGTAAGATCCATATGCCAATTACTTTACTTTAAGTTTTATCCAAACTAACAACTTACCTAAACTTATTTCACTTAATAAACAATTTATTTAAACTCTACCAAGTACAAACAAAGTCGTCCATGATGCGATGCTTCATGCTAGTGTTCGATTGTACCGAAAGTAATGAGTAACGAAACTATACGATAATAACGAAGGTATCCTACGCGGCGCGACTCGATACAATGCTTCATGCTAGTGTTCAATTGTACCAAAAGTAACGAGTAACGATTCGAAAGTAACGGGTATTGATTGGTTTAGTAATGAATACATACGGGTACAGAATTTCTTGTTGCTTTTACAGCTCTATTCAATAGTAAATTTCTACTTTATCGCAAATGCAACATCAATTTTTACTAAAAACAACTTTCTTGTTATTTTCAGTTAACAAAATTCCCTGGCCAATGCCAGATACTAAAACCATGTCTTCAACTTGAATGTAACTATATGTAGAATAGTTACTGATTTTTCATTTACTGTATGTAACTTGCCAAGTTGCCAACTTGAATACAAATAAAACACTTGCCATTTTAATTTTGTGGTTTTACATATTGTCAGGTTCTTCGGTAGTTTAATTAATATAGTAATTAATTAAATAGTCCATCCACCATGAAGTTGTTTTACATATTTTTTTTTTCAAAACGTTAGCGATATTGTTTACATGCAAAGATACTACTGACGCAATCTTTGGCAGTTCCAAAGTGAATCTGTATAAAACTAACTGTAAACTAACTCTGTCCTTCTGCTGGTTTCTTTATATAGGCTCTAATGAAATTTCTGGAATTCTTTAAAATCGTCCGCCAGATAATTCTCGAACATTAACAATTACTCAAACAATTAAACATATTAAAAACAATCAGAATTAATACATAATCACTTAACATCATACAAAATGGTCAGAAATGGAAATTAAAGATACATAAACACAAAATTATTTACAGAAATCATTTTAAACTGTAGAAAATTGTCCTGTAGACATCGTAACTTGCATTAATACTTGGAATTACCAACATTTAAGCAATTCTCTCACACATTCTGTTCTTAAACATATTAAAAGGCCTTTAAACAATTTCTTCTCATAAAACAGTCTATATACACTGATTTACAGTTAATTGTGAAACAAACATACCAGATCATATTCAAGCAAACTTAAGCTCCTACAAATACTTCATTAGATACAATTCTACTTAAAGTTCAGGTATGAGGGCTGTTTCAATATTCCTTTCTTAAAATGTTTTTCATCTTGACTGTTCGATTTGAAGTCCATAATTTTCATGTTCTTTGTGTACCGAGTGTTCACTTTCTTCGTGAACAATTTCGACTGTTTCGTGCCATCACTTTTTTTCTTTGTCATCTTGAATCATTGACAAGATGATGTCTTTCCACTGTAGTGCCCATAAATTATTTTTACTTAATCATGTAGTGTAGTGTAGCCAAAAATAAACGCCACCTTATTACGAATGGAAACTTTATTCATCTACACACACTGTACTTCATGCACCATAGAGGTTACAAACAATGCAAATAATACTTTGCAACTTACACTACTGCCAAACTCTGTATTCTTCACTAATAATTCCAAGTGTGATTGGTGAGCAATTAACTCTCTGGTCACCGGTTTGAATCTCTGTCCGTGGATCAAGATTTGGGTTTTCCACAAATTCCCCAAATCACTCCAGGTGAGTGCCGGGATGCTTCCTTCAAAAGGCCACGGCAGAATTCCTTTCCATTCCTTGTCCCCAGTTCCTTTCTGCCTCTAATGACTTCAATGTCGACAAGGCGTAAAGCCATAAGGTAAAACAAAAGTTCACTAATAATCTCTGCAGAAAATTTTTCCACTTTTTGAAATTAAGTGCCAGCTTGTCATAATGGTTATCTTTTCCCTTTCTTACATTACCCAATTCTGTGACTAATATTTTTCCAATCATCATCGCTAACATATCCTTTGCACTCCCAGCACTCTTGAACCTTCTCCTGTCTTCTAATAAATCCAGTTCCTTTATTGTATCAGTTCTTGAAGTAATTTCAACAGACATATCTAGCTGCCCTCTTTTGCACCCCATTAAACTCCTGTATTTGATATCCAAAATGTGGGGACTTTACTACACCACCATATTCAAGCAATAGTGTGATCTAAGTTTTGTAATGCAGTTTACTTATTTATCTGGTACATAATCTCATTTATCTGGTACACTCTCTCCAGTATATGGTGTATTTTAAAACTTCTTCCTACTACCTTCCCAATATCTCCTGCCCAGTTGAGTTTATCATCAAATGTTATCCCAAGATATTTACACGTTAAGTCTACAACAAGCAATTCCTTCTTTACCCTATAATCATAAACATCATTTGTTTTTTTTATCTATGTATCTAATAAGCTGACTCTTCTTATCATTTATCTTCATTCCATGTTGACATACCCATTTAGATATCCTATCCAGCTAACTCTGCAGCTGTTCAGTCTTCACCCATTTTGATCCTATTAGATACCATTATGTTCTTTACAAACAACCTGATTTCTGCTTGTAAACCATGAACATAATCACCACAGATTGCAGTATATTCTATACCAACTATTGTCTTACAGCTTATGTAATTTTTTTCTCTCTGTAGAATCTCATTTATTTAAACAAATTACTTTACGGAAGAAATTGGGGTCATCAAATATGAGCTCGATTGCTTGAAAAAAGGTTTATATAAAAACCACGGTTGTATAGTACATGTATGATTGCGATAAATTTTTGTAAAAATTTTACTCGGTTAACTCACAAAAAAGTTGTAAACAAGACCAAAAAAGTACCTTGTGTGTTGAAATGCAGATATCAGATGGGAAATCATTTCATCCAGTTGAAAGTGACATGTTGTTCTTTTGTACAGAAACTAAGTAGATATCAATATTGTGATAAATGTGCATGGATACATCAGGACATACTGTTATGCACATGGGTTTGAGAGAGAGTTTTTCTATATTTTATGGGTAGTTTTGATTGTGTAAGGGTTTTTAAAGTTTTTTTTTACCAGTTTTATGAAATCCTTCACCCATGCATTTCCTTAATCTTTTCATTTCCACTTATTTTTGAAGCTACAAACTTATCCATCGGTTGTGTATTCTGTAATTGGTCTTTCTCGGCAGTTATTTTAATCAACTTACGTCCATTTTGTCTCAAGTTAACTACTCTCATAAGTTTCAAATGTGACTCAACATACTACTTACTGGTGAAAAAAATAAATGCATATGGCATTGTTGGTCAGAAGATCCCAAAGGATTTTTCGGCTGCCTGCTTAACTAGTTTCAACTTGCCACATATTTCGCCTCTGGCATGGCTTCACTCACCATAGTTGAAGAGAGGAAGACAGCAGTGACAAAAACTCTCTACACGTACAATATTTTGGGCTATTATGTTATTCATGAAATGAGACATGTGACTGAGCTCACACATGCACATAAACATAGATTTCCACTGTTACATTTGGAGTGGATGTGTTGAAGGGGCAAAGACAATATCAGTGGAAATGATAATCGTGTGAAGGAAATTAATACTACTAATAATACAGAGGGACACATGAAACAGTTGATAAATATTTTAAAATAACAGGAACACTCCTCATTCCATACAGCATATGTCAACGGTTACCACATCCCTACCTACAAATTCTTTGCTGGTCACCATAGATTTCACCTCTCTCTGTACATAAATCTCCTACTTCTAGGGCCTTTTGCTCTTGAACACTAGCTTGACATGAACTCTTGACACTCCCATTTCACTGCCCCATTTTTTTTTTAACAAAAACTTCACCTTCCATTCCCATCTATACCATCAGATAGGAGGAAATGCTATGGGCACTAGCAAGACACCCCTATATGCTAATATTTTCCTATGTAGATTAGAATCTTTAATTTAAAAAATTACTTTGTAACTAACTGTATAGTTCTGAAATATAGATGACATTTTTATGATCTTGATCCACAGTGAAAATCACACTTACTTCCTAAATTTCCTTAACAACAGCCACTCCCTAAATTTTAGTTCTTCTCCCACACACCATCCTTGACGTAAACATCTTTGTGAATGGTGACCACTTATACACAGTTGTTCACAACAAACCTACACCTACAATAATACCTAAACTTTGATAGCTGCGACCCACATCATACAAAATTCTTCCTGCTCTACAGTCTGGCTACCTGAGTTACACATCTCCTCTGATCAAGAATCCTTCACCCTTTACTTCAACAATCTGATACAAGCCCTTATATCCTGTACGCACTCTCTGAGATGAATCCATAAACAGATATCCTGAACCATAAACTGTCCACTACATGAAACAGACAACCCAAATTCAACTGTTATCCTGTGCATATGACCCAGTTCTCTACCAGTCTGGAATCCCTGAATGAGATTCTTCATTGTGGATACAACATTCTAAAATGTTTTTATGAATTGCATCATATTCTCCCCACTATCCTCCCAACCTCCTGCATCACTTCAGCAGGCCACATAGCTTAAAAATATATATACTTTCTTAATGGTGGTTTTATTCCTTTTTTATTCTGTTGTTCACTTATTTATTCTGTTGCTCCCTTATTTATTCTGTTGCTCCCTTATTTACTCATTAGTAAAGTTTACTTTTTTCATATGTTTGCGCATCTACTATGCACCACCACTATCTGTGATATATATATATATAAAACATATTAGGACAGGGAAAATGTTTCACCATTTACTTTAGATGAGGGCTGGGTGGTGTGAATACATTTAGCATACACAGACACGAGACAAACTTTTGGGTCTAGGTCCTTCATCAGATAGAACATTTGTAGAAGTACTCTCTGTTTCTTACTTTAATACCCTATTTCTAACAATAAGCTATCCCACTATTACCATAATGGCTGTTAACTGTTGGCATACTTTAATACTTGAAGTTCCTTGGTTCTTAATGCAGTCGCCATGTAAGGGGCGAAGCTGATACCGGGGCTGTAGTATCGGCTAATGCACCTTAACTAACAGTTCACTTAAAATGAAAAGTTCTCTGACGAAAATGTTCTGACTTTCATAAATTTTGATGACCATGTTGCCTAGTTAGAAACTCAACTGAAATGCTAAACAGCCGCCACAAAGCTTTATAACCCAAAGCTGAGGTAAGGTTTTACTACTAACAGTTCACTTCAAGAAAAATTCTAAGTTTATTTCAAAAGTCACAATTACTAAACTAATACATTAAACAGTTGAGTAGGCGATCGAACAAACGTTTCCAGAATATTGCTGGTTGTGGAGAGAATAGAATACCGAACCAAACACCTTTTGTAAATTTATCAGTTCATGTTAACAGTTACTACTACGTCATCGCACCGAAATCCCATCATGGCCGGCATTGAATGTAAGTTTCCACCAACTGCCTCCGTCCCGCTCCGAAACAAACTAGCGCAGATCAACTTCACATAACGCTCCCGAGGTAAAGACAAAGACGAAACAATAAAGACATCGTGTGTTGGTGGCACGATCTTATATAGGAACCACCCAAACCAGTGACGTAAGCAACTGTACCACACCTTTGTGTCTCCGCGTAATAAAAAGTGTGTATATTTTACTGAATGAACTAGATTATAAAAAATGTTCAAACTTTGACAATGTGTAGACTTATCTGCTAGAAGTCCAAAGCATTTTTAGTGGGAAATTTCGAATGACTAGTTTAAAGTTTGGTTTAATTTTGCGTAGTGATACGACCTCCTACGTAATTTGGGAATTACCTAAACATTTAAATTTATTCAGTTTTTTCGAAATTCTGCTGAATTACAATTAACCTAAATGAAATTAGTGCCAAAATGTTCTACAAAAATCCCTGAGTTTAATGGTATAAATTATACCGAGATTGGTAGCCGGGTAATGAAATTAAAGCTTAGACAAGATTTGGTAAATTAACTGTTTAGAAATCATATGGTTTTTCGTGAATAAATCTTAAAGTACTAGGGTTGTTTCAAAAGTAAGGTTCCTAACTCTGTACCCTTACCGTGCATGGTGCAATGCGAAATCTGGCAACACCACGGTGTTCGCCGCATCCCCTACCACCAATTCCAACAACCTGCGTGGCTCTGCAACGGTCAGTACCGGCCTGACAGCCAAAAGCAATGGTGCCCGTCATCGCCGTCACCGCTAGGTGTGAAATTCGTGCGGTCATCCGATTTTTGCACGCAAGAAAGTTACCACCTGTAGAAATTCATCAGCAATTGAGTGAAGTGTATCGGGAAACGTGTATAAGCATTCAACGCGTCCGCAAATGGTGTAGGGAGTTTGCCAACGGCTGTACGGGCGTCCACGATGAACAACGAAGCGGGAGGCCGTCGATCTCCGGCGACGTTGTGCCGAAAGTTGAGCAAATCCTGCTCGAAGATCGGCGAATCACCATACGGCAACTGGCTACTCAAATTCCTGAGGCTTCTGAAGCTTCAATTGACAGGATATTGAATGAAAAGCTAGGCTACCACGAGGTGTGCGCGCGCTGGGTGCCGCACATGCGTTCAGAAGTCCACAAACAGCAGCGCGTCGACTTTGCTCGGAAGTTCTGCAGTGAATGCGACGACAATAACGAAGACTTCCTTGATTCCATTGTCACGGGGGATGAATCGTGGTGCCATTAGGTTACTCCTGAAACAAAACAACAATCGCGCCAATGGGAACACACCAGATCGCCACCACCAAAGAAGTTTAAGCAGCAGCTGTCAGCAGGAAAAATCATGGCATCGGTGTTTTGGGACCGGCGTGGTGTACTGCTCATTGATTTCATGCCTAGAGGGACCACCATAAACTCCACAGGTTATTGTGAGACCTTGAAAAAGCTCAGACGGGCAATCCAAAATCATTGTAGGGGAAAACTCAGCAAAGGCGTAAGGCTGCACCACGACAATGCCCGTCCACATGTGTCGCAACAAACGAAGGAGTTAATCGACAAATTTGGCTGGGATGTCAGTGACCACCCCCCTTACAGCCCCGATTTGGCACCCAGCGATTTCCATCTGTTTCCGAAATTGAAAGAGCACCTACTCGGTCTACGATTCCAGACGGACGAGGAGTTGCAAGAAGTTTCCAAGTTTCTCAACGGGTTGGCAGCGGACTTCTTTGAGGTGGGAATGCAAAAGTGAATTACTCGACAGAAAAAATGCATTAAAAAAATGGGGACTATGTGGAAAATAGATTAAAAATCAACGTTTCCAATGGTGTAATCTTTTTTTTTTTTTTTTTTTTTTTCAAATAAAATTCCTTGTGTCTAAAAAAAATGTGGGAACCTTATTTTTGAAACAACCCTCGTATTATTAATATCAAAAAGGAAAAAATATCAGAATTTTCTTTGAATTTAGTAAAGTGTTTTAAAAGTTATTTTATCTCTGGGAGTGTTTGGGTTTACTCACAATTAATTCCTAAGTAAATCCACATGTGTCAAGTGACGAAATAATTCTAAAAACGTATATAAAATCTGTTCTACTGCATCAAATGATCTGAAATTTAAATATGTGAAACTAAAATTTTAGTTCTTTTAGAAAATCTACTTTCTAGTTCGGGAATCTGTGATAAAAAATGTTAAAAGTGAAGTGCATTTATCGAAGTGTTTAAAAATTTATTTATGTTATTTACACGGTCGGAACCTATGGAATTTTAGTGAATTTAACTTTCTTTTGAGTTATTATTATTTAAAAATTACTTTATTTCACTTGAAAGTATTCAGAAATAGTGAAGTGATAACGTAACGAAAATCTATTGTTTAGTAGTAAAACAAAAATGGATTATTCCACTTCAGGTTAGTATAAGATTTCCTACTCTTATAAAAAGCTAGTTTAGTGCTTTTATTAAATGTTGTGTGTCTTTACTGCTTTTGTAATGGTAAAATGCTCATATAGCAGAAATATATTGTTTACAAGTTGAATTATTATGAATTATCCTATTTCAGGTTAACATAAAGTTTCTTTACTATTAAATAAAGTTTACTTAACGCTTTTATTAAATATTGTGGGTCTTTACTGCTTTTAAAATAGTTTATTTAGTAAATTAGGTAGGTGTATCAGCTTCTACATAAAACGTTCCTCCCATAACCTGTGTAAGCCAATGAAACTATCTGTTTACATTAAATTTACTTCCTCCCTTACTCTTGAAGCTAAGGAACTTGAATTTGCCAAAATTCTAAGGTGCTTACAGCCACCCAGAGACTTAGCTCTAATATGAACACACTGTCAAATAAGCATAGTGGGGATGCTTAATACTGATTAAAATACTAGCATTGTAATCAAAAGTTCTTCTTTAATTAGACAAAAATGTCCTATCCAACACAGTTGCTAATTACTTAATCGGATCTTCGTATCATCAAGTTGCAGAACCTAGCTGAAAACACAGGTACTGGTCACTTTCACTCAATACAACTTGCACACCTTTTTTATATTTCCAGGAACACATTCTGATAGCTATATGTGCTTATAACAACATAAATGTTCACCATTTTCTTCTACTTTGTAACACTGTACTACCAAAAGTATCATTCAGCGGGCTAATAATGAATGTAGAAAAAAACCTCTCGGAATTCTAGCAGCATCAAAGTGCAGTCGACTGGTGATGTTTCGAGAGCTGGCACTGCTCCCATTGTCAAGCCCCGCTTAACTTACTGAAGCCTGCCGCATGGTAGTCTATTATATAATGAATGGTTCACCACTGAGACTAACACTGACCTTCACACTTCACTATCTGGAACATGCTTCACCAAAATCAGTCCAGTTGTGTGCCATAATTGTTCCTACAAAAGGCCAAGGTTTAATTCCTTCTCATTTCTTGTTCCCAAACCTATTCATCCTCTGTTGACCTCTACAGCGGGATATGAAGCATTATAGGGTGGAGAAATCTCAATTTGCTATTACATATCTACAGACTCTGGAGTTTAGGAATTGAATTTCATCTTTGGTACGAGTTTGATAAATAAGTTTTGAGGAAATTTTCTCCCAGTGTTTTAATATGCAGAAATACTCAGATTTTTAAATTTTAGTTTGCATCAATGTGTAGCATATAATTTTTGCAGACTTTTTAAATTTTATTTTTCTTAAATAAAGTTTATATCTGGAAATTTCGAATATGCAGATTGTTGCTCATGTGCCTTTATAAATTAAGTTCCCTGAGAAAATTGTGTTTATCATTCCTCGTGGCATATGTTTTGTAATTAAAATTTACACTTGCTGACAAAGAAATTAAAGTACCCAGAAGATATGATCAGATGTCAATGTAACTTCGTACTCATACACTCCATAGGCAGGTAGGTGAAAGTATAGTGTTTCAACTTTCTATGATAGGTAGAACAGTCACCAATGTGCATTAGTGTTGGTGTTTTAAATGTTTTTGCTACTCAGTATATAAGATTTGTGAACAGTTGTCAGGGTGCCGAGTGGCCATGGCTAGTGGGCTTGTGTGGATTTGTTGTATGAGTTGGCGAACTGACCTTATGGAATTCCGGCATTGTTCGAAATGTCTTCCGTTCTTCAGGCAGCTGCACTAGAACCTTACCATTGTGCTATTTATCTAAACCCCAATGCGGTAGTTAGTGGCTCTATGAGTGCAAATTGGAATAGTCAGCTGTAGGCAGATGGTCACACCGGTTGGAAGGTGAACAGGAGGGTGGCAGGTTCCTAACAGCTGGCTATTGTAACTGTACTGACTGTACTCTGTGACTCCAAGGGTAAAAGCCCCTACTTCCTAGCTTGTACTTCTCGGGCCACCTCGGTCTGAGGTGTCAACAATAAAGCGTTGAATGCAAGCAGAGCAATTTCCAACACATGCTGCACTCAGCAGGACAGTGATCGGCGAATGCCAATAATTCGACGACCGAACATATCTGTTATTTCTCAAATAATAATGGTCTTAAAAGCAGGTGGTAATTATCGTAGAAACATTCAAAACACATTTCGAGTTAGCACCAAGTGCATTCGATAAATGGTACTTTGCACATGCACATTTTTTAAAAAATATTTATATTGAGAAACAAACATCACTAATGTTCCTGAAAATATTTTTTTTCTTCGATCAGGCGGAAAACGGTCGCAGAAAATTGATAATCATGTCTTCGTGTGAAAATATTTCTCTTTGTAATTTAAAAAGTGTTTGTGCATTCTGGATTTTTCTAACAAATGGTTTGATTTGTCTAAAAAAATAAACATCGCACGGTTGACATATTGGAGTACATTTGGGAGGAATTATTTTTAACAAGTGAGCCCTTATCAGGGCCACAGTTAAAGATTGTCTCCATCAACATTGAAGGCACGTCATCAGTCAAAGAAGAATTGCTACAAGACCTATGCAATCAATACAAATGCCACATTTTACGTGTACAGGAGACGCTTAGAAGTACTGGCATGTGCCGACCTAAAATAAATGGAATGATCCAGGCGGTTGAGAGACCTCACCATAAACATGAAAGTTTCATCTTCGTCCGATCAGATGTTCAGATCCTGTCCATGGCCTTCACGGAAAAGAACGACATCGAAGTTCTTACCATTGAACTTAAAAACTGCACAATCTCATCTTTATATAAACCATCCACAGGAAAATTCACTGTTGAACCACTGTTTAATTTCCAAAATCAATGTGTGAAGTCTGCCTGTATCCCAATACAAAACACGCAGCACAGGCCAATAATGTGTGAAGTGTTTGCGACAGTGAGACCCCAGAGAGTTCCACAGGAGGTATAACTTCAAGAGAGCTGACTGGTCCATGTTCACAGAAATATTGGATGCTGCTGTGTCTACTATTGAACCAACACCAGAATCATATGACACATTCACTGCAACTGTGAAAAAATACTCCAAAAGATCCATTCCCCGTGGTTGCCGATCATCATATATTCCAGGTCTCGCCTCAGATCTAGCTGCCCAGTTCATGGTTTATAAATCACTTTTCCAAGATGATCCATTTGGCGAAAAGACAGTAGAAGCTGGTAATCAACTTATCTCATCTCTAAGTGCAGCAAAAAGAGACCGCTGGTGGTGAGCACCCTCTGCCACCCACAATTTTGTGAATTGCAGAGTATATATCTAGATGTAGAAAACATTAGAAGAGCTGGACCCGAAAAGAGATAGTCACATCGAAGATCACTGGGCATTCCAATATAAACGCAAACCAAATTGCACATCAGCTACTCATGAACGGGAACGAAACTCATAAAAGTGGACCATCTAAAAAACAAAGAAAAACACACAGAAGCAGTCTGGAAGAGATGAACAACCTCACTGAGCCCTTTAGTATGTCAGAGTTGGAAAAGGTTATTCATGAGTGCAAAACAGGAAAGTCATCAGGCCTTGATGACATACGATTAAGGATTGCAATCCTGCAGTGTTTTCAATCTCGCGGGATCCGCGCCGATCCCGCGGGATCCGTATGGGATTGGTACAAACAGTTTTTAATGCATATATTTAAAACATAGTTACTTAAAATGTTAATAAATTAAATATTAATTAAATTAATAAATAATTTTTAATGTTAAATGATAAAAATTAACAGTTAACAATATTTTGATGGGTAAAATGACATTAAAACTTTTTAGCGTTTCTTAAGTGTATTTCGAGGTTTACACTTTTGTTTTTTAATCTAAACCAATTTTTAAATGAATAATATAAATGGAAAATATTGAGTCTTAGGCCATATTATGTGCCTTAAAATAAATCTCATAAGTTTAAGAATATCGTTTGCTTAGTGGCCAAGTTACCAGAGTTTATTTTTATAAACGTACCATAACCCCGATAAAAGCATTCCATTTCACAAAGTGAAGTGAATATACTCTGTAAAGTGTAGACTAGGCTTAGAACAAGGTCTCATAACTTTTTGTCACTGCATAAGCACGAGACTTGGCCTTTTTTTACCCGATTCATTATTATATCTCCTGATTCCTTGATTGATATTACAGTTGATTCAATGTTATTAGAAGAAACTACTCACCAACACATAAACTGTCAGGTATTTCAGATTTACTTATGTGGTGTAACGACGTTTTTAGAGTGGAAATTATTATTTTTTAGTAAGAAAGAAGCCTTTCTCGGCGATTGATTGCAGTCCTCATAGGTTGTATCTCCTGATTTCATTGCAAACACACGAAATTACACACGTGAGGAAGACGGCGGAGGCAGCCTTCGAAGTATGGTGTTCCTACAACACAGTTCGTCGATACACCCGTCAAAATTTCATTAAAGCCATCAGATCTAGCCAAAGTACCAACATGGACAAAGTCATCATCCTGACGGACTCCCTCAGCGTACTAAAGAGTTTGCAAAATACTACGTGGAATAGCCATACTCAAACTATTGTATTGGAAATTCTACAACAACTGAAAAAGAACCGGGAACTTGGCATTACGACTACTCTGATGTGGATCCCATCTCACAGCGGCATCGAGCATAACGAACGGGTGGACGCCCTGGCAAAACAAGCTATCCATGAGGGAGAGGTAATCAACATGCAACTCCCGATCTCGGATATAACACATAACATCAAAGTAAGAGGCAAGGAAAAATGGCAAGAGGAATGGACGATCTCCTCAAAAATCAAAGCCTCATATTATGCAACCATTCAACCGAGCATATCTCCAAAACCTTGGTTTTACAATTGGAACAGTAGCAGACGATTAATCACTACGATATCGAGAGCCCGATTTAACCACGGTAACTTCCCCAGCCACCTACACCAAATAGGGTTGAGAGATTCCCCATACTGCAACTGCTCAGACCAGGCAATAGGAGACATCAATCACATAATTTTTTCATGCAATAAATACCAACAACTCTAGGACCAAATGATGAAAGATCTTGCCAAGAACGGCTTCCCCTTTCCTACAAACGTAACCCTCCTACTTTCCAGCAACAACAAAGTAATACTTAGCATCCTCGCCAGATACTTAAAAGATGAAGGGATAGAATTCTAACCAATCTTGGAAGTTAGAACAGGAAATGACTATACTTCAAACCTAAAGCCCAAACCACAGCACAACCCCACTTTCGCGCAAGCACAACAGCTAGCTTGGCAAAATTAACAGTATCCTCACCAATCTACCGATTGAGGCCAACACCAGATAGATCAACCCTTCTACAGATGATTTGTCAAAGAAATACGGCGATTTAGACTAATCAATAGAAAATAATGGATATAAAGAATCGCCGATTACTAAGTCTAGTTGATGTATTGTCTAGCAACGCTTTTTAGATTACGGTACTTAAGAAGGCACTTGAAATTTGAATACTGTAAATAGCATATACATTCAACAAGATTGTAATAAATTTAACATAATATAGATAAGGAAATGTGTAAATAGTTACGCAAATGGATGTAAGAAGCTTTCTAAAAATGTAGAATGGCTGTATGGCCTTTAACCGAATGCCAATAAAATAAAATAAACTTTTTTTACCTTTAGTCGAAATAATAACAAGGAGAAGAGGGATTAATCGAAAGCCTGAGCGGCACATGTAAGCAGATGGCTTTCGTCAAAGAAACGCATTGAGGCAGCGGCCAAAACAACAATAAGTCAAAGGATATACAATTTCCTTTTGATAGCTGTTAAATAAATAGGTACGCGATCGTTAAAATTATGATAACATTAGTTCCGTATCAACGAATAATCAAATTTTCACCCGCAAATTAGGAAATTGTCCCAATTACTTTATCTGCAAATACAGAAAATGGGAAAAATGAAACCCTGAATAAAAAGCTGGAACCGTGTAGTTCAGATAACGTGTGCGACACTTAAATAATAATTATATAATTAGAAAATCGTACTAAATACGCACCATAACTCAGATTACAGCAATGGGTACTCGAAACAAACATAAGTTTTGATGAATACGTAAAAGTGTATCTATTTACTTACGAATGACGAAGGTTGACAAAAACAAACGCTTGTTCACATGAGTCAAATGCCAACTGGAAGGGTACAGGCAAGTGGGGCAGCGAGTCACACAGACTGACACGCGTTTCCGCCGGATTTTGCGGATTTTGCGGATTGCGGATCCGCATAATTTTGTGCGGGATCCGCCAGACTGTCTAATGACGCGGGATCCTGCGGAATTGCGGGATCCCGCTTTGCTGGAGTGCAATCCCTACATACGATCAGAACAAATTAAGAACTTTGGATATAAAACCAAAGAATGGGTTCAACAGCTTTTTAACAAATGTATGAGCACATATCAAATACTGAAGGTGTGGCAGAAGACGAAAGTCGTTGCGCTGCTGAAAGCTGGAAAAGAAGGAAACAATCCTAAAGATTTTAGACCTATAGCACTCTTGTGTCATCTCTACAAAATATTTGAACTATTAATTCTGAATCGTATCCAACCTATGGTTGATCCAAAACTTATTCCACAACAAGCTGGCTTTTGTCCTGGTAAAAGTTGTACTGTGCAAACTGCTGAACCCTACACAGTTTATAGAGGATGGATTTGAGACCCTCAAGGCCACGGGCATGGTCTTTGTGGACCTGTCAGCAGCATATGACACTGTTAACCACCAACTATTACTTGACAAGGTCCACAATCTGACAAAGGCCACCGGATTAACCAAGTTCATCGCTACTCTTCTTCAGGATCATAGGTTTTTCGTTGACTTTCAAGGACAGCGCAGTCGATGGAGGGTACAAAAGAATGGTCTACCTCAAGGTAGTGTACTGGCCCCAATCCTTTTCAACATTTATACAAACGATCGGCCATTACATCCAGCTACCAGGAGCTTCATGTACGCTGATGACCTAGTTCTAGCCTCACAGAGCACAAAGCTTGAAGTTGTAGAAAGAAATTTGTCTGCTGCTCTTGAAGACCTATCAAGCTATTATAGGGAAAATCACTTAAGACCCAACCCTTCAAAAATTGTGTTACTTTGTTGCAGAATATGCATGCCCAGTTTGGTACTCATCATCTCATACCAAACAGATGGATGTAGCCCTCAATAACACCTGTAGGCTAGTGACAGGTTTCTTAATGCCTACCCCAGTCGATAGGCTTTACCAGCTTTCGGGCATTGAACCACCCAGTATCCAGAGAGAAGTAGCTGCAAACAAGGAGAGGACCAAAGTATAACGGGAAAACGCTCATCCACTGCACGGCCACACACCACCAGCCCATAGACTCAAATCCAGGAAAAGCTTCCTGAGAACATCACGGAAACTAATTGGGTCACCTGAAAATTCAAGAGTACAGATGTGGAAAATGAAGGTTCCTAACATCTCTGTACCACTGACAGTTGCAGAGCACTTCCCACCTGGTCATGCAGAGGGCTGGAACATCTGGCGGTCCTTAAAGTGATTATGAACAGGAGTGGGCAGGTCCAAGGAAAACCTAGTGAGATGGGGTTATACTGATGCTACCAGTATTAAGTGTGAATGTGGTGAAGACCAAACTATGAATCAAATGCTCGAGTGCCCTATGTGTCCATTATCCTGCAACAACAAAGACCTGTTTCAAGCAACACACAATGCAATTGAGGTTGCAAAGTACTGGGCTAAGTGTGTTTGAGGTTGTTGATTTGCACTGTGTATTTTGATGTTTCTGATACGAGAATAATAATAAATTTTTAATGTGCATGAGCAAGCCCTATCTTCGTTCTCAACGATCTCATTGTATATCATCGAGTCTGTTTGTTGAAGCCATGAATCTATAATCAAGACAAAGTTATTCTTTTTAATATACGGAAGTGAAATGTTATTTAAATATTTTATATAGATTTTTCTCATCAATTTCCCGGATTTTGAACATGTTACAATTACATTTCTGCATTTGTTACCTAATTCTTCCACTCATAAAAATACACGCGGAAGGATTTTTTCTGATGCTGTTATTGAATATTGTGCAGTATAAGAATGAGTTAACGGGTTCAAACAGATTTTGGTTACTAGCACTGTCTGGGATCCTTGTTCGGTGAGAGATCTATTATATTGACAACCTGTTCGGTCTGTATTAATGATGTAATCAAGATTACAATTCTGTATCAGCAGCCTTGTCTGAACACGGAATTTTTCAGCACTTGCCATCATTTTTTCCATTGATGTATGTTCCCTGTAGCTGATATATTTTGTAGTTCTGCATTGTCGAATCATGTATTTCTTTTTAAACCGTTCAACCCAAGCCGAGCTGGCGATGAAATTGAAACTTTCCAATAAAAATGTAAATGTAATATTCACAGCCCACTGCTGTAAATTCATTGTTATTATTTTTGCCATTCACAAATCAGAATAATATTTTACCATATTTATTACGCTTACTTGTTCCATATTCTTTCTGGCTTCTATAAATTGCTCATATATGCCGTAATTTATGGTTTGCCATATCTCAAAATGTGTACCATCGCGACTTGCATCTTTTTTCCATCGATGGAGGTAATTTATATGTTCATTTTGCAACATCCATTTGCCTTTAATGTTTGCAACCTCCATTTGGGTGGGTCATTGCGAGAGCAACGACTTTCTCCTTATATGACATGGGTACATAATCCGGAGGTTGGTCTGCGAATTGTTGTGCAAGGGAATCTGTCTCATCTTCCGCTATAATCGCAGGCTGCATAGGGAGTAAGTATTGATCAGTTTATGTATGAAAACTGAAAAAAAAAGCATTATCTGCACTGCTAAATACTTACTTCTGTAAACTCGCCTAATTCATCAATTTCATCAGGCGTAATCAGCTCGTACCCAATAATGAGTTTCCAGTCGGCCAAAATATTGACAATGGCTTCATAAAATACCTCACCCGTAGCAATAGAGGAGGAAGAAATTCCACCAGGAGGTGATTCTGTTAGCAAATTAATGTCTGTCAAAAGCATTTTGCACTATTTTCATAAGCATTTCACTTCTTTCATTTCTTTGATAATCTCCATTTTGTCGATTGTTTCGTCACAGACATTGTTATTTTCAAACATTTACATGCTACCACCACAGCACAGTAATAAGTATATCTGTGGTAGGGAGGAAAAAATCCCGACCTTCTGCATGTTATATATTTACTTCGATATTAATTGTAGAGATACAAGTACAGAAACGATGAAGATGAAATACACCTGTTTCGTTAGAAAACACATAAACAATAAACTTATCAACAATAAAATAATGACTTTCTAAAAATTGTTGAGACTTTATATTCTGTAATATTTTATGTTTTAAAACTTATTTCACATAATAAAAATGCGTAAATGAATTTTAAATGAAATAAAATCTATGCTCAATGATTTCTGCATATAAAAGAAGAAATAAAAATATTTGGCAGAATGGGGATTTTAATCCGGGTTCACAAAATGGGAAGCAGGCACCTTACCACACACGCCACGCTTAATCTCGTTATTAAAAATGATAGTATTTAAGATATTTACATATATTTGCACGCTAATTTCTCGATACCTAGGGCTCATTTTGATGAAATAATTGTAACACAGACATATGGAGTAAATACCCTTCAACATATACTCGGGGGATCGAAATCCATTCTTAACAAGTCTGATGGTTTCCAGGTTAGTTATATATGTGAAATTTGAACTGTTGGTAACTGAAATTGCAGTAATCAGATATGGGCATTATGTTAAATGTATCTCATAGTCTGCATCATTTTAATCTTTGAACATTACATGAAAACAGATATGGCACAAACCACTTGCTTTATTTTTAATTTGTGTGATTGTGAAATACCAAGTTCCATTGACATATCTGTATTAGAATTCTAATTTTTGTATGATTCAAAATTCTTTTATGTTTATATCAGAACTAGCACTTTTTTCCTGAGGATTTGAAATGATTTATACAAAGTAGTTGACAGGTAATCATATTTTTGAAAAATGCATTTGTTTCTACCAATGTATAACTGTTGAATCATACACTGAAGAGCCAAAGAAACTGGAACACCTGCCTAAGGGCCCCCGCGAGCACGCAGAAGTGCCGCAACACAATGTGGCATCGACTCGACTAATGTCTGAATTAGCGCTGGAGAGAATTGACACCATGCATCCAGCAGGGCTGTCCATAAATCCGTTAGAGTACAAGGGGCTGGAGATGTCTTCCAAACGACACGTTGCAAGGCATCCCATATAGGCTCAATAATGCTCATTCCTGAGGAGTGTGAAGGCGAGCGGAGGTGTTTAAACTCAGAAGTTGAAGCCACTCTGTAGCATTTCTGGATGTGAAAGGTGTCGCATTGTCTTGCTGGAATTGCCTGTCTGTTGAAATGCACAAAGTACATTAATGGATGCAGGTGATCAGCCAGGATGCGTACGTATGTGTCACCTGTCAGAGTCGTATTTAGACGTATCAGAGGTTACTCCAACTGAACACGCCCTACACCTGTATAGAGCTTCCACCAGCTTGAACAGTCCCCTGCTGACATGCAGGGTCCATGAATTCATGAGGTTGTCACCATACCCGTACATGTCCATCCGCTTGATACAATTGGAAACGAGACTCTTCATACCAGGCAACATGTTTCCAATCGCCAGTCGGTATTGAAAGACCCAGGCGAGTCGTAAAGCTTTGTGTCGTGCACTCAGCAAGGATTCATGAGTGGGCTTCAGTTCCGAAAGCCCTTAATGATAATGTTTCATTGAATGGTTTGCATGCTGACATTTGTTGATCACCCAACATAGAAATCCGCAGCAATTTGCGGAAGGGTTTCACTTCTGTCATGTTGAACGATTCTCTTCAGTCATCATTGGTCCCATTCTTGCAAGATCTTTTTCCGGCCATAGCAGTGTCGGGAATTTGATGTTTTACCGGATTCCCGATATTCACGGTGCACTCATGAAATGGTCATACGGGTAAATCCCCTCCTTATCGCTACCTCGGAGATGCTGTGTCCCATCTCTTGTACGCTGACTATAACACCATGTTCAAACTCACTTAAATTGTGATAACCTGCCATTGTAGCAGCAGTAACCGATCTAATGCCTGCACCAGACACCCGTGTCTTATATAGGCATTGCCGAGTGTTTACATATCTTGGTACTTACATATGCATGCCTATACCAGTTTCTTTGGCTCTTCAGTGTGTAATCACCCTTATAACTGACACTTAATAATGTGTGACGATTTAGTATGCTGCCATGTAACAATAAAATAAATAAGGTATGGGCTTGCGATACTGGCATGCTGTTATGCTACTGATTGTTAGGCTTGCAGGTTCTAATAAGTCCAGAAATTATAACAAGGTTTGCTTTAAAGTTCACTCTGGTTTTATTCACACAGCGCATACAAATTTCCCATCACCACTACTAATTAGATTATTTACTTTGACCGTGGATGGAATTCCAGTAAGAGTATTTTCAGAGTATGCGGCAGAAATCGGGCCATTACTGTCTGATATATTCTGTAAATCATTAGAAGAGCGAAAAGTACCTTCAGACTGGAAAATCGCACAAGTAACTCCGATTTTCAAAAAAGGTGATCGAAGTGATCCTGGGAACTATCGTCCCATATCTATAACATCTGTTTGTAGTAGAGTTATGGAGCATATTATATGCTCGAACATTATGAATTTTCTAGATGATAATGATTTGCTTACAACAAATCAACATGGATTTTGGAAGAAAAGATCATGTGAAACACAGCTGGCCCTATTTACACACGACGTAATGAAAGTTATCGATGCAGGTTCACAAGTAGATGCAATTTTTCTAGATTTCCAGAAAGCCTTTGACTCTGTGCCACACAACCGCCTTTTAGCGAAGCTTCAAGCATATGGTATATCAGATCAGCTTTGTGAATGGATAAAGGATTTTCTAACTGGTCGGTCGCAGTATGTTGTCGTTGAAGGAGAAAGTTCTTCTAATCTAGATGTTACATCGGGTGTACCTCAAGGAAGTGTAATTGGACCACTTCTTATCTTAATTTTTATAAATGATCTCGGAGACAAAGTGAAAAGCCTTTTTAGATTGTTTGCTGATGATGCGGTTATTTACAGGGAAGTAAGAAATTTGTCCGATTGCTTAGAAATTCAGCGCGATCTGGATGTTATTTTGGCTTGGTGCGCTGAGTGGCAACTTACTCGAAATTGTAAAAAGTGTAAGACAATGAGCATAACTAACAAAAAGAATACAATTGTTCAGAAATACGAGTTAAACAATACAGTTATTGATATGGTCGATTCTATGAAATATTTGGGAGTAACAGTACAAAGGAACATGAAATGTGACATACACATTAATTCGTTAGTAGGTAGAGCAAATTCTAGGCTGCGATTCATAGGTTGAATCTTGAAAAATTGTAATGAACAAACGAAGGAGATAGCGTACAAATCTCTTGTGCGTCCACATTTGGACTATTGTTGTGCCATTTGGGATCTGTTTCGTAAGGGGTTGATCGAAAGTATAGAGAAAGTACAGAGAAGAGCCGCTCGATTCGTGACCGCTTGCTACACTCCTTATGAAAGTGTCACAGAACTGATTAGTAGACTAGGTTGGGAGTCTCTGGTAGATAGACGACACACATTTCGTTTAAACTTATTGTTAAACATGCGTACTCCCACTTTCACTTTTGAGTGTGGTGCAATACTTCTTCCACCAACCTATTTGAGTCGGAAGGACAGGAAAGATAAAATTAGAGAAATAAGGTGCCGGACTGATTCTTATATGAATTCTTTTTTCCCTCGTACCATTAGGTATTGGAATGCACAGCAAAGAGATTACCTTTGGTGCTGAGCACCCTCTGCCACCCACAATTTTGTGAATTGCAGAGTATATATGTAGATGTAGATGTAGATAAGACTCATCATACCTCTTCTCTTACAATTGTAAATTCTGACCATGCTTCTGTCCGACAATGTTACACACTCTGTTCTGACCACTAAATCATTCTGGCTCTCAGTTCTCCACGAAACACTTGTCTATAATACTAAAAGTACAGCATCAAATTTATTTCTGTCCACTTTATACTTACTGAAAAGGAAGCAGGGCTCGCGTTACTATTGCATATGATGCACTATACTTTCCTCCATCTCTCATGTGTGTCAGCCTCTGGCTACTTACAACAATCACTTTACTACTTCTCTGCTGTGCACTTTTTGCTCAACTATGCTTCGTGAAACTACTGAGACTTTACCAATCCTATTTATTTCTAGGATTATCTAATACTTCCAAAATATTTTATTAATCCTCAAATATCATCAAAATACATTAATCTTATGACTACCTATCCACTCTTCTGCATATTGCTGACCTAATACTGTCTCACCACAACCACCTTGGGTTTATATTTGCTACTTGAAAACTGCGTTGCACAATAGCAAATATAAATCCACCAAATTTAAAAGACAGTTTTTTGTGCTAATAACTTCTTACTCATACCATACGAAATCATTAAACTGTACGAAGAAATCTTATATACTCGTACAAAACCATTACTTTTTCTTTAAAATGTGAAGCTTGGTGGTGATGGGCTAATGGTTACAGCTTCAGTTACATCAATTATATACATAGATTTTACTTACTAGCTATCATAAACAAAGTGACATTCTAATATCAATAAAAGTTCGATGGCATTCAAGATGTCCAAAAATCACCAAACGTTCAATGTCCTGTTACAACACCACATAAAAAAAAACCTAATGTGAGAAAACAGCAAAGCAGTGCCCATCTTAGCATGGTTAACCAGATTGGGTAATATATGTTATCAATAAATTCACTAGAATGAAACATTTATGATACACAAATCCCGGTAATGAACCATTTGCAGGTCGGCACTGTGAGGCATAACCCCCTCCCCCCCTTTTTTTTTCAAATAAACACTATGCAAATGAGAGGTACATTTTTTTGAAATCTTATCTCATCACTTTGACAGTTA
Source organism: Vandiemenella viatica (assembly GCA_031002005.1). Classification (NCBI taxonomy): domain Eukaryota; kingdom Metazoa; phylum Arthropoda; class Insecta; order Orthoptera; family Morabidae; genus Vandiemenella; species Vandiemenella viatica. Next base: position 154,141,442 of record CM061920.1, read on the forward strand.
GAGCTCAAGACATAGCTTGAAGTTTGGTGATACATAGCCTGCTTGTAGCATATACTGTTATGTTCGTACAACCAGACCACCCAACAACATCTCTAACCTACAGATATAGAATGAGTGTTCCCAACAGTTGAACATTAAATGAAAAACAAAAATTACTTTGGTGCTATCATGTCTCCTGTACTCAAACGTATGAAAACCATTTATACACTGCATAGACAATAAATGTAATCGGTAAGTACTATGAAACATAATACACAAAGATTTAATTATTTAAAACATGTTTTGATATCCACTTAGTTAGCCTCAACAGCATGAAATGAAAATCAGGCTCTTACAAAATCAAACTCTGTACATAAATTAAAACTCTGCGTGACTTGTGCTTCTTGCACATCATATTGTTCACGTAAGTTACAAATGACAAGCGAAAGAAAAGTGGTAAGACAGTTTTTCTCCACAAAGAAGCAACAAGTGCTTCTTCAAAGGAAATCAAATGATTTCTATCTCACTTTCCATCACATCTTTAGTTTGCAGCATAAAGAGAACAATTGTTTTGTAATGTGCTTCACTGTAACTACGAAAAAGAGCAGCATTTTAGCTTGGTAAACAAAAATAAACATTGTGCATACAATATAATTGGAAGCACCCCTTTTCCCTTCCGTTGAGGTAAGGTAGAAAGGACGCCAGAGTTTTGCGTTGTCCTTACCTTGAGGACATGGTGTGCAACAGCATCATTATAAGGTTTTGCCAACTGGATCTTGATATTAACTAGAGAAATCAAATCCTGATAGTCTGTTGTGGCTGGTATGGTATTTACATGTGGCATCGGTATTGCAGATTCATAATGTAATGTAACAACAGTATCATTTAAAGATGTTTCCACCTGGACCTGTGAAAATCAAATCCTGAACCATTTCAGTATCATTTAAAGGCATCGCCTGGACAGCCTTCACCAAAGGAACTGAATCCTGATTATCTGTTGCGGCTGGGAAGGTATTTCCATATGGAAACGGTGTAGCAGGTTGGCAATGGAATGTAACAACTGTATCATTTAAAGGTATTTCCTCCTGGACCTCAGCTATATCTGTGGAAGTAAAATCCTGAATTGTTTTAGTATCATTTAAAGGCATAGCCCAGACTTTTGCCTTATCCACAGGAACAGTCTTGATTATCCTGTTGTAACTTCAGAATTTGAGGGTTGTCCAAGGACTGGTACAGTTGCTCAACCTTAGTAATCATATTATTAGAATATGGCTGAAATACCTACCTGAGTGAGTTGTCAATACCAACTTCAAGTTGTTTGAAGTGTGACTAATTTTTTTTTTTTTTTTTTTTTTTTTTTTTCAAATGCTTCGAATTTTCTGTCAACTGATTCGAATATTTCTGTAAAATGAATGGAATTGTTTAGCCTGTGCTTCAAGTGTGTCTTTTCTAAATGAATCGAATAGTGACTTTATCATTTGCAATAATTGTCTGGAATCTGCAGGTGCATGTTTTACATTTTGTACATAAGTGGTTTTGAAACTTACAAAGTCATCTTCAGAAGATGACCGAGGAGAATCAGGTTGACCACAAGACACCAACTGGTCCGGTGTACTACCTGTTAATGTTGGATCAGCATTTTGTCTAGTGAAAGGCGCAACATTGGAGTTATGTACCAGGCATGCGTCTTCACCAGGTGAAAAATTGTTTTCCACCTCATCAAGCAAAAAAGTCATATCAAACGGAAAATTGTTTTCATCCTTACTGAATATCTTTTCTAACTGACTCCAATCATAATGATAACTTACAAAATAAACTAAAAAAGAAACAGATTAAACTTGGACGATACAGTAACCAAACCTTTTTTCAAGACTGTAGCATCAACGAGTATGGAAAATAGACTTGAGGAAAAAATAAACATTCACACATGCTGGTTCTTTAAAGCTACTGTTTTCCTTGGAAGCAAATAAACTGCTTAAGCTTATAATGATTTCTCTGAAGAAACAAACAAACAAAACAAACAAACAAACAAAACAGAAAACGCACAAATGCTTAAGCGTAAACATTTTCCGATGAACTGCTATTAATCATTACATTAGAAGCCAAGATCGATATCTGTAATGTAAATAACATTACATATATCTTTGGTCAAATAACTCTATTGTTATGTTTATCTTCACTGAACTGCAACTAACATTCAAAGACAATATGGCGGCTACTACATATTTCAGAATTAGATAGCCATAAAATAAAAAAAATACAAATTTCCTTTATACTTGTTTTAAAAGGAAACTGGAAATTTGTGAATATTACTCGCAAAAATTACGCAACAACCCACATAGTTACATTAAAGCAAATGCATAGCGTATGCGTTGTCAATGATGTAATGTAACAATATGATACTTCATTGCCTTTAATTTCAAAAGTTTCTACTTGAAAAAATATTAGGTTTACATTTATGCAATTTAAAAATTCTTTTATCTCGAAAACACAGCACAAAATCACAATGCTGTGGTTGTAAATTTTACCAGAAGATAGTTAGCATCCACGTGGTTTGCAAAATTCTCGTTACAGCAACACTATTTGACTACGTAGCCAACAGAAAATAGTTTTAATGCTTTTTATAGCTGTGTTTAGCTTTTTTTCAATGTAATTGTGATGACTAACTAATTTGAAGTTATATTCATAAATGTGCACATTCGCTACCAAAATTTGCACTTTTTCCCTGTAAGAACAGTTTACGATTGTACACTGTACTGCACTTATGCGTAATGTACGCTATCCTGAAATAACACAGAAAGCCTATTGTGGCTAGCAAAGCACTTAGCTTGAGATGTATGTAACTGGAGTCAAGCTCAGATGTCTGGTCCGTGAGGCAGGTGGTGATTTATGTTGGCGCCAGGCAGCAATGTCACAAAAGTCTGCTCCGCTTAAGTCAGTAGCTGACAGTGTGAAACTGCATTGCCCAAAAGCAGGTCGCAGGCGGTGTGAAGTTATGTGTCATTGAAAGGTGGCAGCAAACAGCGTCAAATTCTGTGTCGTGTAGGCCGGTAGTAGGCAGCATGTTCTCACGTACATGCTGTTGTTGGCCGGTGGTCAGACACAGCGTTGACTAACCCAGAAGCATGATTTTTAGGAAAGGCGTGATGAATAAATCAGTCTTTTCAGTTTATTACATGTTTGTCATGTGGCGATTTAGTTAAGTTGCTATGTTGCATTATAAATGAGTTATAGGCTTGAGATATTGGTATGCTGTTATGTGCTACTGATTGTTAGGCTTGCATGTTCTAATATTTCCAAAAATTATAACACTCTCATTTTATTCACACAACACGTACAACTTTCTCATCACCACCACTGATGATTAGCTTTGACTGTGGGTAAGACTTATTGTACTTCTTCTCTTAAAATTGTAGATTCTGTCCATGCTTCAGTCCGACAACATTATACTCTCTGTTCTGATCTGTAAATCCTACTGCCTCTCAGTTCTCCACAAAACACTTGTCTATAATACTAAAAGAACAGCATCAAATTGTTTTCTGTCCACTTTATACGTAATAAAAGTGAACCATGGCTCGCGTTACTATTACATACGCCGCGCTATAACTTTGCCTCCATCTCTTGTGACTGCCAGATTCTGGCTGCTTACAGTGGTCACTTTACTATTTCTACACTGTGCGCTTTCGTGCTCATCAATGCTTCCTAAAACAACTGAGCCTTTACAAATAATTAATCAAATATCATCAAAATATATTAAATTTATGACCGCCTATCCACTCTTTCTGCATATTGCTGACCTAATACTGTCTCGCCACAAATTATTTATGTTCTTTTATCTTGGGAATACATTTATCAAAGAGATAATGGTTATTCTTATTGGTTTTCTTGAAGTACTTGTTAGTGTTTGTTTACTTTTGGTTTCTGTTGTCTAGCAAACATTTCATGGTTTTGCCATCACCTAAACTATCGGTTAATTTAATTGAATAAGCTTCTCCCATTTTTCCAAATTTTGTTCTTTCTCTGTATTTTAGTTAGTTTGTATACTTACCATATAATTTTATTTTAATACAATCAGAACATTGAAAATGTAAATGAGTTATATGGGAAATGATTTAATTGCCTTTGCCTAATTGTTTTATGTATTATTTGAATGTTTCAGGAAAGTATGGATGTAAGTAATGATGCAGATAATTATTTTATGTATTATTTGAATGTTTCAGGAAAGTATGGATGTAAGTAATGATGCAGATACTGCAGTTACAGCCAAATTTACACATGTTCTTCAGAAAGATGCCTTTTTAGTGTTCAGAGCTTTGTGCAAACTATCCATGAAGGCTCTGCCTGAGGGAACACCAGATCCAAAGTAAGTTAGTTGTCGAAATTGTTGGTGTTGCCTCCAAAACTTAATGAATATGTTCTGATGATTATGTTCAGTACAAATGTGTACCTGCAATGATAAAATATCAGGAAATTTGTCTTTCCATTTTTCTTACGCAAATTGAACAAAAATGATAAAAAAAGAAAAAATGGTTTGTTACACAAAGACGTTTCTTAACTGTAGAATTCAGTTGAGCTGGTGGACTTGGAGAAGAGTATGGTATTTCTAAGTTAAAGCATTTTCTAAGGTCGCTGGTCATAGATTTGTATGGTCTTACAGCCTGGTGAGTAACAGAGTTCCATTTTGCCAGGCATTCCACATCTATCATGGCTGGACCGACAGTTTAATGTTGAATCTGAACATCTTGGCGTGTCTCGTGAACTCTTAAAAATTCCTAGCCTCACATAATATTTGAACCCAGGATCCTGAGTTAGCAAAGCAGGTACCTTCAACACTGAGCAATCAACTAGATGGTCCAGGCTTTGGGTGCAATTACTTTTTTATTTTTTGGGCAGCTAATTGATTGTGAGATGAGTATAGGCAATTTGATAATGGAGGCAGGTTACTTGGCACATAATAGAGCCATAAGATGGTTTAGTGCTATTAAGTATTTTGCACTTCTGGACCAGCATATTATTGAGTTTGGATGATCTTTTAAGGGGATTGTGGAAGAGACGTTGAGGAGAATATGAAATACCTAGGGAGAATTGAAAGCTAAGATTAGGGCTATAGCTTGTTTAGGTCATTATGTGCTGAAGATTTTATGTTTGTGATATAGCATGGAAAATTGCTTGTCAGTAGTTTGGAATTAGTTGAAGGGCATGGGGCTTGTTTGAACAGATGTCTGCCCTTGAAGTTTTTGGTTCCAATTTAAACAGAAATGCATAGTTATTACAAATGATTGTTGGGGTTTGTGAGTTTATTACACTCAAATTATTGTTTGACAGATAAGTAGGAAAATGTTCCCCCCCCCCCCCCCCCCCCCCCCCCCCCCCCCCCCCCCCCCCCCCCCCCCCCCCCCGTACCACTCTATCCAGTTGCTAGGTTTTACGCCACCAGATGTCTGAATTTTTAAAATGGGATTCAGGAGAAAGAATTTTATACTCTTCCAATTTAATTAAACTGCTTGTAACCATTGTTCAATGTTACTTTTGGACAAGTTTGAAACATTTCCACCCTTCAATTTCTTTCGCAATACATGTACACTATTATGTGATGGTGAAAGCTGCGTGTGTCTTTGTGTGACAGAACCAGATTGGGACCGTGTTAATGTTTTCCAATCAAACCCTAGGAGATATACTCTAGCTAACAGGTAACTAGACATACCACAACCTGTTTGGAAAATGTTACTAAAGACCTGGGGGTCATTCCATGTCAATTCAACCAAGCTGTGACACCCACCAACTCGGATTTTGATGAAACTTGGTGAGTTTAGTCTTTCTATACAGAAAAGTAAGCATATCATTTTTTTCTTCCCAATCTGGTTTAGTTTTCATTTTACAGCCAATCGAAATTTTGAATGTTTGGTATTTTCCAAATTCTGATGATTTATTTTTCAGTCAATTTTTATGAAACTTTACAGTAATATTAATGAAAGCATGAGGATTCCAAGAAAAAAATATGGAAAAATTCCAAGTAATATTTTAAATATATTTAGAAAAAATCATGTTTTTTTTCCAAAAGTGTGTAAAATTCCCTCCCCTCCTTCTAATTATTTTCCGGTTAGTTTATTTATGACTTATCATTGGACGTCTTTGCCGGAGATTGACTGCATTCTTTTCATCCAGATTACGAGGTGAAGGGGTAGGGGAAACGGTTACAAAGAAAAGAAAATTTATATTCTGATAAATTGTACACTGTGATACACAATAGGTTTTCTGTTCAAACACATATATTGAATCCGCAAATCATCTTGATAAGACAATTACAACTTCATTCTTTATATACTTAGTTTACTTTACAAACTGTGAACGAGAGTGATGCATGGCAGATATACACACACACAGAGAGAGAGAGAGAGAAACAGAACATAATATGGAATTTTGGTCTGCTCTGCACGCCAACCAAGGCATCATCCTGCAACCAACTCCAGAAAATCTTAAAACAATTCAACTGCCTCACTCTTGCTATGTAATTAAAATTCCTTAATCTCTCTCTTATTTTATTTAAACACTACATCTTAAAGTTCCTACTTCTAGTTCTAAACGTTTCGTACCATCACAACGTTAAAATTCAAAATCATCCAAATGGAATATGATAACCCAAAAATTCTTAAAAGTGTGTTCTGCCATTTAAAAAAATTAAATTAACGCCTTTTTCATTTCTTTATGTATACTTTTAAAATATAATATAATTTTGAAAAATTTTCATCATCCAATTTGTTTACATAGCTATATTTTATTTGCTGGAAAAAGGAGTCGCAAACACAATTTTGAACCTTTAATTTACTAAACATTGAACGTCAGATCGGCTTGTTATTTCTATTATTTACAATATATTTTTTTTATTTACCTTTTTTTCTGAAATATTGATTCAACTTCAATTTTTTTTCCAATTTCTTTTATGTGATATGATGATTAATACTTTATTAACCTTTATAGATTCAAGTTTATAGAAAATGCTTATGTATGGAATACACAATATTTAAGAAAATTTTAACTAAAAAATGCCATAACAGAAAAAATTTTCTATTCATTTCCATATGATGTTTCCCTAGATATAGTACTATTTAAGTTCTTTAATCCGACACATTCTTTCTTGGATCATCCTCATACAGTCTGTAGGGAATTGATAGACCCTTCCAGTTGATGTTGCTGGAGGGTCTGTAACAGCAAGTAGATGGGGAATTGGCACAGGGCAGATATCTTCTCGCTTTGGCCAATAAAATTATGGCGAGGGTCCTTGGGGAGGCAAAAATTTAATTGTAGTATCCCCTTCTTCTTCGTTGATGTAACAATCCCAAAATACCAAAAATTATCATACATGAAAACGACGTAACATGCTGCCAGATTCTTCATGGTTTAATTAATCTGATAATTAAGTAGTCCACAATGTACTTCAGCTTAAACGTTCATTTATTTTCAAACAACATGTCAACGATATTGTTTACATGCATACATACAAATGATAGATACTACTAACGCAGTCCTAGGCAGTTGCAAAGTGAATCTGTGTAAACTAAAACTCTCCTTGTGCTGATTTCTTTATATAGGCTCTATTGAAATTTCTAGAACTCTTTAAAAGCTTCCGCCGGATATTTCTCGAACATTAACAATTACTCAAACAATTAAAACATATTAAAAACAATCGGAATTAATACATAATCATTTAACATCATTACAAAATGGTCAGAAATGGAAATTAATGATACGTAACACAAAATTATTTACAGAAATCATTTTAAACTGTAGCAAATTGTCCTTTAAACATCGTAACTTGCATTAATACTTGGAATTACAATCATTTAAGAAATTCTCTTGTGCATAACACATTAAATGGCCTTTAAATAATTTCTTTTCATAAAATAAAGTCTATATACACTGATTTACAGTTAATTGTGAAACAAACATAGAAGAGCATATTCAAGCAAATTTTAGCTCACTGCAAATACTTCATAAAATACAATTCTATTTAAAGTTCAGGCATGAGGGCTGTTACAACCCCTCCCCAGGATTCACTTAATTTTACATAGTTAAAATTTATTGAATCCTTCATGAAGTTAACCTGGTAGAATGTAAACCTTAGGCCAACGTGAACAGATTACAATCAATCAATCATAATGACTTTTGCAATTATACAATGCAAATACACAATCCTTCATTACATACATCATCTGCACATAGTTAATGACACTTATTTTGGTTACAATAATTGTCTTTTTACAGATCCAATCATTTCTTAGTTACTGTTTTACACAACATACATTCAATTACATCACCTTAAGTTGCAAATTAATTATTCGCTATAAATTACACACTTGATGTTTGCTTGTTAATGACAACAATCTGTTTACATTTTACAGCTGATAATCTGTCACCACAATGTAGCAAGACACATCATCATGAAAACACCAAAAGTCTCTAGACAAAACTGTTACAAATTGTTTTATACATTGGACACCATAAACATTCTGTATACTTATATCTACATCTGAACTTCAGTACTCACACCAACTATATACATCAATTGACAATTTTATTTACAAAAATTAAATATTTACAGCTTGTAACCCCTCCCCAAACCATGCATTCTCTTAAAAAATAGCAGACATTAGGGCACCCCTCTCCAGATTCTGGTAAAGGGCCCTATATCTTACTATAAAAGTGGGTTCCAGGATTTCTCTGGAAACCCAAACCCATGTAAGTTTCTTTTTCCTAACTTTCCAATTTTCTTCTACTTTTGTATAAATATCTAATACTTCACTTCTATTTACACAGAGCCTCACTATATACTGACAGATATACAAACTTTGAATCATCTGAAACAGCAAACTTTGGTTTAACCATAGAACAGCTGAAAGACCATAAGCTTTTGTTTTTATATGTTGTTTGTCCCTTAACAGCAATATTGCTGACTCGAATGGTAATACAAATTTACTATTATCACTACTGCAGTTGAGTCTGTCACTACTTCCAACTCCACTATACATTGTCTGATTACTACCTATACCTACCAAACTATCTGAATTGGTACCTACAACTGTTTTAACATCTGGCTTAATGACTTCTTTCATAACATAAGTATTTTTCTCAACTACTATCACTTCACAATTGTCTCCTACATCAAAAATTGTACTAAACATTGTGTCACCTAAGTCACATTCTGTACATTTTTGAAAGTCAGAAACTGACAAAGGAAACTTCTTACTACTATCTATTTGTTCAATACTACCATCCACATCAAATAAAGAACTAAATAATATATCGGCTAATTCACATTCAGAACATTTTTTCCAACTTAGGGATTGGTACATAAGTCTTTTCAACCTATCTCTCTTCAGTAGACAAACATTCTAACTCACAATTCTCCTCCTCAAGTATGTATTCTTCTATTGACACCACCATGTCACACTCCTCCTCAAGATATCTGAGAAACTCCTCAATTTCAGCACTTTTACAAATTTTCTTCCCACCTTTATAAGCAAACATAGTCCCAACTAGGCCATGCTGGATCCCTCTTAGTTTCAGATAGCCATACGGTACTATATACTACAAATTCCACATTATTTTTAAGTGGTGACCATTCCTTAAATCTTCAACACAAAAATTATTACTATTACTCACTGATGCTACTGATAAGGTACTATGGTGGTCCCCTTTCTGCCTTATCCTATCATCAACTTAAGCCTCATCAACTTCATTAATTGCATCCCTCATTACTATAATCCTATCATGAAATTCACTTGCTGCTACCTCCAAGTTATCTACCACTATAGGACTATTTTCTACATTACATTTTGCAACTTTCTCATCACATCCTGGATTTACAACTTTGTCACAGTCTGGAGATGTTACTACAGAAACATTATCATCACTACTTCTTCTACAGTTAAATCAACTGCGTGGTCATCATTAGGAATGACTTCAATCTCTTGGACAATTTTATTATTATTAGAGCCACCACTGACCAAATCTTTAGTAACTTTTGACCCACCAATATTTCTAACTATAACATTTACCTCATGGGAAACAGTACCTGGACCCAAACTTTTAACCACTACTGTTGGGTCCCACACAGTGGGGGATCTTAGTTTGACTGCTCCCCACGCTGCTTTTCCTTTCCAGTTTGAGGGTTCTGTTCCCTCACCTTCCCATTATCATTTCTCCTTGCATAATTATCATGACCTCTTCCCCTGGATCTACCATCTCTTGATTTATTATCCCCCTTTGAAGGACTTCTGCTTTCCCTCCTACGATAATGATCCACATTGATTACATCCAAAGTGGCAATTAAATTTCTTGTTTGCTGAGGTAGCCTAGCTCCTATCAAATCAATGAATTCTTCCTCTCAATAAGGATGGTCTAAATACTTACACCGGATCCAACATATATGAAAAAAAATCATGCTGAGTTTCTCTACCAGGTTTGAATGGCCTGCCAGTCATCAACTCCCTCTTTTCCTGAATCTGCCTACTAGTCGACCAAAAATGTTTCAGAAAATTTTCTTCAATCAGTTTATAGTCATTCACTTCCCTAGCTTGCCTGTCGCCCCATGTCCTAGCATAAGACTTAGATGTTTACACACAAGTGCAATTTTCGTACTGTCGGGTAACAAATTAAAATAGTCCGATCTTTCAAAATTATCTATAAATTCTATAGGGTGAAGTCTCCCACTGTCATCATAGAATTCAAACTCTTCCTTAATATCAGCACTGACAATTGTATTACCTGTTAAGGGAACAACCTGACTTAACTGAACCTGTAACCCGGCAAACTTTTTCTCCAACTGATTTACATTACATTGGGTTGCCTCTAATCCCTGGGTAAGCTGTTCCTGATGATATACCAAAGCATTAACATTTTGTTTCACCTTATGTCTCAGCTCAGTAGCTTTAATATCACTGACTTGAAATAAACTGACATATTCCTCCCTCATCTTATCACAATTTTCACTCACTTCTTAATAAATCAAATTTACACATTCAGTCTTATTCTGTTCACAAGTTTCTGTAACCATTTCAAATTTCTCCTGACATTCTGTTACTACCTTCCCCAATTTAGAATCTAAATTGTTAATATTCTCCTTGAATTGAGAACTAAAACGCTGAAATTGCTCTGCGATTTTAACATCAAAACATTTAGTCAAGTCGGAGAATGTTTTATCATTGTTTTGTTGCAATTCAGAAAATTTAGAATTAATTTCAGAAAATGTGGTGTCGAGTCTTTAACTCATTTATAAATTCAGAAAATTGAGAATAAATCTCAGAAAATTTGTTGTCAAGATTGAACTCATTTTTAAATTCAGAAAATTGAGAATTAATCTCAGATAATTGAGAATGAAATTCAGAAAATTTGCTGTCATTATCACTCCTTAACTCACTTCTAAATTCAGAAAATTTAGCATTAAAATTGGCTACAAAAGATTCTAGAAATGTTTGTAGATTCTGACTATCAGCCATTTCCAGTTATTAACAAAATCAATATGAAAACAAAGTTAAGAAAAATTGAAATTTTGCTAACCTGCCACAAAAGAACATACAAAAGCAAACATTTGAATATTCAGTACTTACTGTTCGTCGTCAGTTTGGTACCACTTAAATACTTTTTGTTACCTTATATTTCTAATAGTAGCACTTTTACATCACTAAACATCACTTTTTTCACTGATTAAAAGACTTAACCACACTTTTCACACACAAAACACTGCACTGCTGGAAGACGTCGATCTTCTAATCACCCAGTTTCGAAGAAAGATGGTATCTTGAGGCCAAAGAAAATCCACTTGCTGTTGGAAAATTGCTGCCAATTCCAGACGTCGAAGGAAAATCTCCGATGAATGCTGTGTTTAGCCACTCGTTGTACTCGGTTTCAAGTTGTCGCTGAATAATTAACTCGTCGAAATTTCTAGAACTCTTTAAAAGCTTTCGCCGGATATTTCTCGAACATTAACTATTGCTCAAACAATTGAAACATATTAAAAACAATCGGAATTAATACATAATCATTTAACATCATTACAAAATGGTCAGAAATGGAAATTAAAGATACTTAAACACAAAATTATTTACAGAAATCATATTAAACTGTAGCAAATTGTCCTTTAAACATCGTAACTTGCATTAATACTTGGAATTACAATCATTTAAGCAATTCTTTTGCACATAACACATTAAATGGCCTTTAAATAATTTCTTTTCATAAAATAAAGTCTATTTACACTGATTTACAGTTAATTGTGAAACAAACATAGAAGAGCATATTCAAGCAAACTTTAGCTCACAACAAATACTTCATAAAATACAATTCTATTTAAAGTTAATGTATGAGGGCTGTTACAATGCGATGTATAGCTCATTTACCGTCCCATATGTTGTGAATTGGTCTTTCAGTTTGTGAGTTAAACTGCTTTTGTCGTCACTGCTGATTCTTCTAGCTTCCACAGTTCCTGTACTGTCTAGTGGCTTAAAGTTGTGGAAACTTCTTTTCCCTGAAATTGTTGTAACATCTTTAAAATGATTTTCGTGGTTAGATCGAATAAAGTCTACAGAGTCTTTAAAAATAAAATAAAAATTTATTTATGCAATATTATTCTTACTAAGATTAAAAAAATCTCATTTTCTAAATGTCTTTGGATACTTTCTTTTCTACCTAATCTTTTCACTGTTCCCCCAATCCCATCACATTCATCTTTTTTCCAGAAAATAATTTATAGCCATGTAAAGTAATTGAATAGTGAACATTTTTAAAAATTAAGTTTTATTTTGAAAGTACGAGCTAGGACCAATAAGTACTTAGCCTCTCTTCCCGATGCCTCCACTGTCACCTGAGAAATTTATTATCTTGTAGTACATTATCTTAGACAGCTATTGTTAAAATTTCGGCCATATCGGGCTCATAGTTTTGTTTTGATCACGTATGAAAGTGGGTGTGTCCGCGGATTGTAGAAAAAGGGAAAAAGAGCAATATCGGTCGGTGATTCGATTCTTGTTTTTAGAAGGAAAATCGTGCAGCGAAGTCAAAGATTGCTTTAATGCTGTGTACAGCGACTGTAAAAATTTGATTTAACTAGTTTCAATGTGGTTGCACGCCGGCTTTTGATGAGCCACGCCCAGGTGCCCCAAAAACGGAGGATAACATGACAAAAATCCACTATCTCGTATTGGCAGAGTGCCAATTGAAGGTGCGCGAGATTGCTGGGACAGTAGGCATCTCAAAAAACCACATGGACCATATGTTTCATGAAATTTTGGGCATGAGAAAGCTCTCGGCACTATGGGTGCCACGTTTGCTCACTCCGGACAACAAGCGCAAACGTAAGACCACTTCACAGCAGTGTTTGATGCTGCTTAAGCACAATCCGGAGTTTCTGCCTCATTATGTGACCGTCGACGAAACATGGATCCACAGGTATACACCAGAGACCAATGAACAGTCAAAACAATGGACTTTATCTGGCGAATGTGCTCCAAAAAAGGCGAAGACTGTCCCATCGGCCGGAAAGGTGATGGCCACCATTTTCTGGGATTCACAAGGTGTGATCTACACTGATTACCTGGAGAAGGGCAAAATGATCACAGGGCTTACTATGCCGAATAATTGGGCCGATTCGACACTGAATTGCAGAAAAACAGCCCCATTTGGCGAAGAAAAAAGTGCTCTTCCACCATCTCAACGCACCGGCTCACACCTCCGATGTCGCCACGGCCAAATTGGTCGAATTGGGCTATGAGCTGCTGCATCATCTACCATATTCTCCAGATTTGGCCCTGTGCAACTTCTTTTTGTTTCCAACTTGAAGAAGACACTCGCTAGGCAGAAATTTGAGTCTAATGAGGAGGTTACCACCACCACGGAGGTCTACTTTGCAGATCTCCAGAAAACTTATTTTTCAGGCGGGTTAAAGAAGCTGGAGCATCGCTGGGTCAACTGTATCAAGCTAAAAGGAGACTATGTTGAGAAATAAATTGCCACTTTTCCAAAATTTTCATTTTTTCTTTTGTAGCGTGTGTACTTATTGGACTGCCCTCGTATATATAAAGAAATGAAAAAGCCATTAATTTTAATTTTTTAGTGATACAGCACACTTCTAAGATGATTAGGAAAAAAAGATTTTTTGGGGGGGGTTATTATATTCCCTTTGGTTGATATTGACTTTAATGTATTCCCCACTTTCAGCAAAAAATACGTGAAAATTGTTTTTTATTTATATATTTAGAGTATTATTTGGAATTTTTTCATATGTTTTTCTGGAATTCTCATGCTTTCATTAATATTACTGTAAATTTTCATAAGAATTGACTGAAATATAAATTATTTTCAGTCAAAGAGCAGAATTATCAAAATTTGAAAAATACCAAACATTCAAAATTTTGAATGGCTGTAAAATGAAAACTAAACCAGAAAAAAAAAAAAAATTGAGGTGGATAATTTCCTATATAAGAGGACTAAACTCACCAAGTTTCATCAAAATCCGAGTCGGTGGGTGTCAGAATATCATTTTTTGGTTGAATACCCCTAGGATTCGGATCTTTATGAGAAGTCAGTTTTTTTCATGCCTTCATTTTGAGCTGTATTGCTGAATTAAACTTTGATTAAACGTTTCTGATTGTATTTAAATACATTTTATGTATGATATAAATGCATATCATGCCATTTTCCTAGTTTGGTCATCATATATATTATTTCTATAAGGTGTTTTTTTTTTATCACAGGCCATTATATCCCTTAATACTTAACCGAAATCAATTAATGAGGTCGCCACTTTCATCACATCATATTTTAACACAGGAATTTTTCGGAATTCAAACCTTAAAGGACAAAAATGTGAATATTTCTAAAATTATGTTTTTTTGTGTTATTAGTCATATATCTCACTGGATAAGTATCTGAAATTATTTAATGTGGTGTTAATTTAAATATTTTACCTCCACTTTGGTCACATCATATATTAAGACAGGAATTTTTCAGAATTCAACCCTTAAAGGGCAAAAGTATTAAAATTTCTGCAACACGTTTTTGTGTCACAAGCCATTTATCTCCATTCATATATAACTGATATAGATAAATAAGGTGTCTTATTAAATTATAAGGTCTCCGCTTTAGTAAAATTATATTTTAAGACAGGAATTTTTCGTAATTTGACCTTTAAAGGGCAAAAATGTGAATATTTCTAAAATTCGTTTTTTGTATCTCAAGCCTTTTATCTCCTTGGATATCTAACCGAAATTGATAAATGAAGTAGGATTATGAAGAGTAATGTCTCAGCTTTGGTGACATCATATATTAATAAAACTATCTTTTTTTGTTTTTTTTGTTTTTGCAATTAAACCCTTAAAGAGAAAAATATCAATGGTTCTACAACACATTTTTGTGTCACGAGCTGTTTATCTTCCTTCATATCTAACCGATATACATAAATGAAGTATCATATTAAAGATAAAGGGTTCCGTTATGGTAACATTACATTTTAAGAAAGGAATTTTTAGTAATTCGACCCTTATTGGGCAAAAATAAAATGCATTTTTTGTGTCTCGAGCCATTTATCTCCTTGGATATCTAACCTAAATTGATAAATGAAGTAGGATTGTGAAGGATAAAGTCTCCACATTGGTGAAATCATATATTAAGAAAATTTTTTTTGGAGTTCCCTTAGAGGGAAAAAGTATCAATGGTTCTTCAATGCATTTCTTTTTGTCACGGGTCATTTATCTCCATTAATATATAACAGAAATAGATAAATTAGGTATCATTCTAAAGATTAAGGTATCCACTGTGGTCACATTTATATTTTAAGAAAGGACTTGTCTGAAATGAACCTATAAAGGGCAAAAATATCACTATTTCTAAATTTCATTTTTTTTTTTTTTGTCTCTCCAGTCATTTATTTCCCTTGAAAAATTGATAAGTGAGGTATCATTTAAATGACTGAGGCCTTCATAAGGTCTTTGGTTCCGTTACACTATATTTTAATAAACAAATTTTTAAAAAATTTGACCTATAAAGGGAAAACTTATTAATATTTCTACAACCCATTTTTCTGTCACAAGCCAATTATATCCCTTGATACCTAACTGAAATTGATAAATGAGGTATCATTTTAAAGACCAAGGGGTCCGCTTCGGTCACACCATATTTTATAAAAGGAATTTTTTGAATTCAACACTTAAAGGGCAAAAGTATTAATATTATTCCTACAACGTATTTTTTTTTCATTACGAGTCATTTATCTCCTTCGATACCTAACCGAAATCAATAAATGACATATCGTTTTAAGGATTAAGGTCTCCAATTAGGTAAAATCATAAATTAAGAAAGAAATTTTGAAAATTTGATGCTTGAAGTGGTTGCGCGTATGGGACTGTTCAGAGCCAAGTCCGTAGATTGCAGCAGCAGATTTCCCAGAGATATCAGTAAACTGTTTTTTATAAAATAAGTGGCTTCTTGCTTATTTTTCTCTGTTACGGAAACATTTTTGTTTTGCTTTACAATTCCAGTGTAAACATTTTACTCGCACAGCAACACATATCACAGAGATGTTAATATGCTGTCTGCATTTTGTTCAGGTTGGTTGTATTCTGTTAAGGTCAGTAACAGTTTGTCGTACATACACTGTGTTTTAAAGTTTTCTGTTTTGTAATATGTTAAAAGTATTTTACACCTATTACACTAAACAAAATAAATATTTGCTACAAAAGTGTGGTTATACTTTTCATTATGTTACAAGCATTCAACCTCACTATACATCCTATTTTATTCACGAAATTATCACACGGGTTGTCTAGTATTACTATAATATTCATGGTCATACTTTATGGAAAAATCTGTTAATTTTTTAATAGTACTGGGAATTCACTAGAAATGAGAAGAAAATGAGATAACCATTCACAGAATTGTAATCCTATTATACACTGGAGGAAAAAACAAAATTGTCACTGAATTGGTCAGAATTCACCTTTAAAAATCAGTTATACATTATTGTCATTCTCTAAGGGTTGATGTTCCGCCCACCTTTTAATCGTGACTAAGCAAGCAGCATGCCTGTGTCGAGCCGCATCAATCAATGTCTCATTGTCACCAATATTTTTGAAAATAATCCTCAGCCAACATTAAATCTGCAGTGAATCAGTGAGTACTGCCATGCTTAAAACAAAATTTTCTGAAAGTGCAAATTTATGGAGTTACCTAGGGATATTTTGAGAGAAGTATTTTAGTGCAGATGAAAGATTTCTTTTCTGTAAATTATGTTAAATTAAAGTGACTTTAACAAAGTGATTTAAAATCTAATTTCCAAATGGTGGAGTCAGTGCCCGGAAGCAAATTATGCTTTCTTCATGACAGCTACGCTATTAGATAAAATAAATAATGTCTAATTGATCATGTATTGGTGTATAATAAATTTAAATGTTTGCTCATATTTTGTTATTTTTAAGTAATATTTTCCTGAAGGTCGATATTGCCCTAAATATTGCTTGATATTCTCTCTTAATTCTGATATATCCGTTGGGTTGGTTAAGGTACCCCTTCAGAAATAAAATCCTTGGGGCGGAAATCCTGTGATCTGGGTGGCCTGGCAATGCTGTTAAATTGACTTATCAATTTTCATGGTGGCTCCTGCTGTGTGGCTTGTGGCACCATATTGCTGAAACCATGTGTATGAAATGTATGACTGATGCTCTCTAATTCTAGGCAGAAAATATTCAATGAATTCTTCATGGGTGTCCAGCCAGATGGAGTCAAAGAATGATGACGTTTCAACAACCTGCTCGGTTGTCTTCATCAGGTCTATTTAAGATAATTTCTTCTCGAAATCACCAACAGACTGGCTTAGCTGCCGCCAAAAATTCTAAGGTCGTGTATCGAGGGTTGCCAGGACGCCCAATCAGTGTGCAGGACTTGAGGGTATCGATGTTACGGACTGCGTATGGAGCCATAACCGGTCACCCATCCAGGCACTCACCGCGCTCAACGTTACTTATCCGTCAACTGAGGGTATCAATGTTGCGGACTGCGTATGGAGCCATAACAGGTCACCCATCCATGTACTCACCACGCTGAACGTTGCTTAACTTGAAGCAGTAAGTGCTGGCGAACTTAATCCATGGCTTCAGTTTGCATCCATTTGGCCTTGTTGAGAAGATTTCTGTTTTGCAAGACATAGATCCCTAATAATCAGCCTCCAGGCTTCACTCAAGTAGAGTCCGCTATCCCTATTGATGTTATTATCATTAAGCTGTATTTCCAATGCTTCCCAAATTACTGAGTCCCAGAATGAAGAGACCCTGGCCAGCACCACATTTCATCAAACACAATCTTATGCTCTTCATCGAAAGCGTACTCGGTTATTGCGGACTTTTCCACTTGCACCAGTCTCAAGTGTCGTTTGTGCTCGGTAATACGTTCAGCGATGGTTCTGATCGTCTGCCCGATATAAACTTTGCCGCATTCACAAGGTATGGAATAAATACCAGGAATTCTCAGGCCTAAAGCCTCCTTCACCGAGCGAAGCGCATCACGTATCTTGGCGGCGGCCGAAAAATGCTTTTTATGCCAGACTGCGCCATGAGCCTTCCAATCTTTCCGGACTTGTTGCCGGCATATGGTAGAAAGGCAAGAGTTTTAGGTGGTTCCATTAGTTCAGTTGGTGGTCTTCGTGGCTCCTGGATAAAAGCACACTCTATCTGTCGCCGAGAGTACCCATTCTGTTCAAAAACAGTCCTTAGATGTTTCAACTCCAACGGTAGGCTCTCACGATCAGAAATGGCTCTCGCTCTGCACACCAATGTGGTCAATATGGAGTGGCGTTGTGCTGGGTGGTGGTAACTGGTTGCACCCAAGTAACATTCAGTGTGGGTGGGTTTGCGTTACACACTGTGTGCCAATGATCCATCAGGTTTGCGTTTAAGATGTCCAAGAATAGGATGCACCCGCCCTTCTCAACTTCTTTCGTAAACCGTATGTTGGGATGAATCCTTTTAAGATGGTCTAGAAATTGATCCAACGCTTTCATACCATGTTGCCAACCGGCAAAGGTATCATCAACATAGCGGTAGAAACAAGTGTGTTTTAGGGTAGCACTCTCAAGAGCCCTCTCTTCAAAATCTTCCATGTAGAGGTTAGCCACCACCGGTGAAAGCGAAGATCCCATGGCCACTTCATCAGATTGTTCATAATACTTCCCTCCCTTTCTTGCATACGGACAGGTATTGGTTTTCTAATACTCTGTTTTCAACACGTTGAATGTTTTATTCAGTCCTTGATGTTTGGCTGGGACCTGGAAGTGGGTTGTTAATGGTTGAACCTGTTGGTCTGGACTTCTTTACCCATTTTTTAATTAAATTTACACTTGGTGCATCACTTAATTGATGAATATTGAAATGTAAAAAAAATTTTCGGTGGTTAATCGTACACAAATCATCGACTTTAAAGTCTGCCTCAACTGTGAACGTGCGTTGTTCACCAGTCCATTGCGACTAACAATCCGCATGAAGGCTGCATTAAACATTATTCCCTCCATGCTTAGTCTTTGTGATATATAATTGTCTTCAGTATGATTATGACTTATATGTATGTGTATTAACCATTACATGTTTCACATCTCAGAGGTACTTCCTCAGCAGGGATCCATAGAACAAGATTGATAAATAAATAAATAAATTACATAAGCTTTCCGTCTGTCACCATCCAGTTAGTTTTCTAACTATTATGACAAAATGTATTTTTTAAAGTATTCTGTGTTCTTCCTAATGATACATTTGTCAAATTCCATCAAAATTGGTTTAGCCATTCAGTCGTGAAAACTTAACACGTAGACAGCGTTACTTTCGCATTTGTTATTAATAGAGATGCTTAATTATCCTGAGTATTCCATTTTGTAAAACTATGAATTTGAAATATGGTGATAGCTAGCAAAATGAACAAGAATAGCTATATTTTTGGAATGGAAGGACTG
Organism: Vandiemenella viatica; assembly: GCA_031002005.1. NCBI lineage: Eukaryota > Metazoa > Arthropoda > Insecta > Orthoptera > Morabidae > Vandiemenella > Vandiemenella viatica. The sequence continues at coordinate 154,161,405 of CM061920.1, forward strand.
GAAAAATGTTTAAATGTGCTGGAAAATTACATTGTTTTTTGTCAGAAGTACTCCTTGTAACTGTACTATTCTTTAAAATATCTTTCCTTCTTTCCCCTTTCTTAAAGAAAATACATCTAATGTTCTGTGTGCATGTCCACTTGACCTCGTATGTCTGTTGTACTTCTTTTGCTGTTTTGTTTTGCAAGCAGAAAAACTACTAAGTTACCTGTTTCAGCAACATACTATTATTTCATCAGGTTCATTTGGTACCTAGAATTGAGATTATCTGAATTGTAATCTGTACTAATACTACATAACCAGATTGTAGAAAAGTTATGTTTGTGCACAAAATTTATTTCAAAAGTGGTTGTTGCAATACAGACTACAGATCGTTAGACCTCGAATTTTAGGAAAAAAACTTATATTTTTTCAGATTAAAATATGATTTATTGACATTCATAGTTGATAGCTGGGTTTTCGTAATGCCTAATTTTTTTTTGTTAGAACCTATTTTCACCTGATACAAATTCTTCGCGGGTTTGCCGCCGGATAACATTTTCTAACGACACAAGATTTCGGCAACTTGCACTGCCGCCATCATCGGGTCCATTGTATCTAAAGGAACAACTAAAACTGAACTGAATAGTGGAACAGAAGCGAGCCAGGATCGTTGTTGACGTCCGATTGGCTGACTCCAATGACGTAACCGTTCCGTGACTGTGATTGGTCGGTTCCAGAACCAGGTGTAGATATACACAAGCATTGTACTGACCTTTGGCTCCACAGGGTAAACCAAAGCCGAAGTGTTTATAAATGGAAAGAAGATGGATTACACACGTCAATGTTCGCATAACGTCACTGTTCATATTGCATCACCGTTCACATTATTCTACCACTATTAATCATGATGTTTAATCTCGATGATCCGTAGGAAGCCAAGCGGTATTCTGATTGGCTGACTACAATAACTGTTCTCATAGCGTCATCGTTCACATTATTCTCACACAGAAATATCCCAAAAACTTCTTTAATGAAATACCCCCACATTATATATTCTTCCAACATTTACTATCATTAATTATGATGTTTAACTCGAGAAATCCATAGGGAGCCATGCGGGATTGGCTGACTATAACCCCGGTTCTATAACACTTGTCAGTGATTGGTCGGCTACAGACCCAGCTATAGATGAAGTAGGACAGATATACCGTGCTCCACTCTCTTATCATCCGTCAGTGAGACACTTGGTTGTTTAAGAATGGCAAAAACAGGTTTCCATGCGTCACTGAGCCATACACCCAAGTCCCTGTTCATATTATTATTATTCAGACGTATCTCAATAGCTTCTTTAATCACAGATTCCCAGAAGAAGGAACACTTGGCTAGAACTCTCACATTATCGAAATCCATACTGTGACCATTTTCGATCACGTGTTGTGCCACAGCAGATTTTTCTAGTTGAAACAACCGGATGTTGCGCTGATGTTCAGTCGCACGGGCCTGGATAGTGCAGATGGTTTGACCAATATAACTCTTACCACATTGGCACGTTATGCTGTACACTCCCAGTGTTTTTAAAGCCACATCATCCTTCACAAGACACAGCAAATCCCGTATTTTGACAGGAGGGCGGAAAATGCACTTGATTCCGTGTCATTTTAAAATCCTGCCGATTTTCCCAGAGATGCTACCTGCTTACAGGATGAAGGCAAGATCTTTAGGCTGTTCTTCTTCCTCAATATTACGTATATCTGCCTTTTTCTTTCAAAGTGCCCGTTCTATCAATGGGATCGGGTATCCATTCCGCATGAAGGTATGGCGTAGATGTTCGAGTTCAGCCTGCAGATTGTCAGCTTCTGAAATTACCTTTGCTCTGTGTACAAGCGTTTATAACACTGTGTTCTTCTGCGCCGGATGGTGGAAGCTATTGGCATGTAAATAGCGGTCTGTGTGTGTTATTTTCCAGTATGCACTATGTGACAGGGTTCCATCAGGTCTCCGCTGGATTAAAATATCTAGAAAGGGCAAGCTACCATTTTTCTCTAGCTCCATTGTGAATTTGATGTTTTCATGAATACTATTGAGATGGTCCATGAATTCGTAAAGACTCTGGATCCCATGGGGCCAAACAACAAACGTATCGTCCACATAACGATAGAAGCATGTTGGTTTGAGGACGGATGTTTCAATTGCTCGATCTTCAAAATGTTCCATGAAAAGATCGGCTACTACAGGAGATAATGGAGACCCCATTGCCACACCACCAGTCTGTTCATAAAAACTCCCGCCATAGGTGAAGTAAGTCGAAGTGAGGACCAGTTCGAACAGATCAATCAAAAAGACCTTGTAACAGCTGCAGAGTGTCTCTCAAAGGAACCTTGGTGAAAAGCAAGACAACATCAAAGCTGACCATAATATCAGACTCTGCCAAAGATCCATAAGGAGGATGTGCCTTTACGACCGATTGTAAGTACTATTGGTAGTCCCACATATAACTTGGCCAAGCATTTGTCTAAGATGCTTAGACCCTTCGTAGGTAATTGTCCGCACCATGTTAAGAACTCAACACAGTTAGTCGATACGCTCCAAAAGATGCGGTTGTCAGTTTGCAACAAGGCACCTGAAAGGTTTATACATCAAGTATACATTCAAAGGAAATCAAACTTAAACCAGTCACTTCTAACTAAACAAAAAAGTGAATTTACTTCAGATTTGTATTGAGCCCTTGTCATATCAAATATTCCCTTCACTGCATTTCGGAACAATCATTTGAAGAATTTTTGCAGAACTATTGCCACAACATTCCATCAGAAGCTTCATCGTGAAAGATGTAGTAGATACAGTGAGAAGAATAAGAGAAAGTCTATGTGATTTATATATTTAAATCTCCCTTGGTGAGACAACAGACAGCTTAGGTTTATATGTAGCTCATTTCACTGTCAGAAAATTTGATTCAGAGATACCATCCATACATATGAGGGGCTAAACAAAAATAACCAGAATAACATTGCCATGGGTGGAGCTTGTGTAGTACGCATTTCTGCCGCAGCTCATTGTCGGTTCAGTGGCACCCGTGTTGTTGACCTGGCTTGTTCTGTTTTGTTATTGTTTCATTTTTGATGATGGCAAGTTTAAGTGAACAATGTGCAGCTGTGAAATTTTGTTTTCTTCTCAGTAAAAATGCTTCTGTAACTGTTTTTTTTATCATGAAACAGCTTCCAAAGATGATTATGGCAAAAAGTAAAGTGTACGAGTGGTTCACTCGGTTTAAAAATGACTGATGATAAACCTCGTTCTGGACATCCATCAAACCGAGCGGGGCGGTGTAACGGTTAGCGTTCTCGCCTCGCATTCGGGAGGACGGCGGTTCGAATCCCCGTCCGGGCATCCAGATTTGGGTTTTCCATGGTTTCCCCAAATCACTCCAGGCAAATGCCGGGATGCTTCCTTCAAAAGGCCATGGCCGAATTCCTTCAAATTCCTTGCCCCCATCCTTGCCCCCCATCCTTTCCCATCTCTAAAGACCTCGATGTTAAAAAGAGACGTAAAGCAGTTACAAAAAAAAAAAAAAAAGACATCCATCAACTACCCGAATCGATGACAATGTTGAAAAAATTCGAGAGCTTGTGCTCTCAGACAGACAATTGATCAACTGCCAGAGATTAGTGGGTTATCTTGCAGCTCGGTTCAGCGAATTTTAAATGAAGATATGGAAATGAAAAGTGTTGCTGCAAGGTTTGTTCTTCAGGCTATGACTGACAATCATTGAGTTGAAACATGTCTTGCTTTGAAACAACAGCTTTAAATTCAACCAGATTTTCTGTCAATGATCATTACTGGTGATGAGTCATGATGTCACCCCATCCAAAAAAAAGTCATAAATTCAGATCAGACATCAAAACAATGCTCATTTGCTTTTTTTTTTTGTCAAGAGCGTAGGTCACTCGGAGTTATTTTTCCCACATCAGACCATCAATCAAACCTTTTATTTGAAAGTTTTAAGAAGGTTACACAACAGTGTTCATTAAAAAAGACCCGATTTTTGGCTGATAAGAGACTGGTTCTTTCACCACGATAATGCACCTGCACACATGGCTGTCTCTTCTGTTTGGCAGTTTTTGGCTAAAACTGGCTTGGTTTCACTGTCACATGCACCTTACTCACCTGACCTGGCTCCATGCGACTTGTTCTCATATCCACGCATGGGAAGGGGCATGAAAGGACACCGATTTGACAACACTGTAGAGGACAAAAAAAAAAAATCGGGGAGGAGCTGTCAGCCATTTCTAAAGATAACTACAGAAAATTTTTCAAATAGTGGAAGCATTGGCGGGACAAATGTATTAGTTGTAATTGAGAGTATTTTGAAGGGGATAAGGTTGTTTAGTAAGAATAATTTAAAAAATTGATAATGTATAGCTTTTAAAAAATAATTCAGTTTTTTTTTTCAGCAGAGAGATAACAAAAACCTCAAATTTCCTTGAGTTGATAAGCTTGTTTCCATTGTTAAGAAAGTTTTTGTAAAAGCACTTAACACAGATCCACATATTTCTAGAACAACTTCCTGATGTTCCAGTTTGCTCAAAACCTATTATTGCCTACTGTGGAGCGCGTTACTTCGTGCTGTTATCTACTAAAGTGAACATCTGAATTAAATTAGAAATATTGTCATGACTCTAGATGCTGCATGGATTACTTCAGTTAAAGAGATTCTAATTAATCCAATTGTTTCTCAGGCTTTGCTTACCTCACATCTCATCTCACATTATTACTCTTCTCGAATCTTCAGGAAAGTCTATTTATGGTTTGCTCAATTTGATAGGTGAGGAGATGGTTTAGTTGGGGTTATATGTCATGAAAAACTTGATAAAGTGTTTCTCAAGAACTAAGGTTTTCCAGCTTGTCATGACGTGCCTTATGTTTTGGGGCATAAATCTACTAAAGCTTAATGTACCAGCCCCTCAAATTTTATATCAATGTATTCCAGTAATAACAGCTGATATGGAACCCTCATTTTCAGCTTACAAGTTAGTGTTGACAAATAAATAATGCAGTTTCATTCTGGAACAATCTAAAAAATAAAAAAATCACGTTTTTATGTAAATCCAATTATGTCAGCATTTTTTTTTTAATTTTTTTTTTTAAGTTCTAGCTTACCTTTGCTATGTCATGCTTTTCTTTTTTACATTTTAAATTAATGCATTTTAATGGTTTTTTATTTATTGCGTGTGAGAAACATCGTTACACAATTACAAACCTCAAATTGTACTAGACCAAAACTTAGTCACTTCCAGCGCATTTTCTGAGGCCTTGTATAGACCATTTTCTGAGCGGGATGCTGGACACAGTCGACACTGGAGCATGTGCTGAACAGTCTGATCTTCTCTGCAGTTGCACTTGTCATTGATCTCCTCATTGCCCCATTATGCTAGGTTGACTTTAGATCTGCTCATTCCTGATCGTAGCCTATTCAGAGACTTCCATATTACCCAGCCCAAGTCATTGCGAGTGGTAAGGATTCAAGCAATCTTCCAGAGCCAAGGAGAAGAGGAGCTTTAGCTTCTCACAGTTGTAACCTGGCTTTCTTCAGTCTTTGCCTGTGGGGTAAATGCCCATAAAATGGAAACATAACCATGATTTTTGTAGCCAACTTCAACATTTTTAGAATCTGTTTTGCATTGGTATAGAACCTGTTTTAGGAACATCAGTAAGATTTTTAAGAGCCAATAAACATGAGGTCTGCTAATGATAGAGATATCAGAAGTGTAAAAAAAAAATTTCTTTGTGCACATCTGCAAAAGCTGACATTTATAAAAAAACTGCACAGTGATAGCTTATTGTTTCATTAGATTCATTTTATCCAGACTACTAGCATAATTCCCAATGATACAGAGGGCAAAACCTTATATTTTGAAATTTTTTACTCTCTGTGTGTGTCAAAAAAACTAATGGATAGATTTTAATGAAATTTCACTTAGACGATACTCACCTCTATATACGATTAAGGTTTTAACAGAAATATTGTGAATTTATTGACATTTATGAGATCATTGTGCCCCTGCTGCTTTCGTTTGTTCTGAATGTTATTTCCCCCAGCCTTCCTTATTTTCATTGCCTAACATGATTTAATTGTCACAATGATCTTATATATAATTTCAGCACCAATGGGACAAGAAGAAAGGTTGTGAGGCTGTGTTAATGTAGAAAGAGATAATAGACTCATAATCCATTTTAATTTTTTTCTTTGTGCACATCCTGCAAAAGCTGACATTGTTATACAAAACTGCACAGTGATAGCTTGTTGAAGGAACAAAAAACACACTATAGTGAGACATACCCTTACTCATGAAAATAGAAACATATGGTCAGATCACAGAAGCACACACATTATGTATGTTTTGAATAGAAACACACAATAGATATGCTATAGGAATCTTTTTATTTAGATACCAGACTGAGAAAACTTAGCAAAAAAAAATTGGTGTGTAATAGTTGAACATATTTAGATGAAATTACTTGTCAGTTTAGTACTCATTCCTTTAGGATGATTATTATTTTTAATGAATTGGCCTCTTCTATTTCAGATCTCATGAACTTCGATCGAAAATTCTTTCTTTGCATCTGCTACTGTCTATTCTTCAGAATGCTGGTCCAGTATTTCGGGCAAACGAAATGTTTGTAACAGCTATAAAACAATATTTGTGTGTTGCTCTGTCCAAGAATGGTGTATCATCCGTCCCAGAGGTCTTCGAGCTGTCACTTGCCATATTTTTAGCCCTGCTTTCAAAATTCAAGATGCATCTTAAAATGCAAATTGAGGTATAGAATGGAAACTTGATATGTGAATTAATTTTTGGAATTTGATTTTTTATTTATGCATTTTGTAGTTCCTTTTCAGATCAGTTGTGTTTAAATAAATTTGGAATAAGGTTTATGTACCATGAAATATAAAATGCTCTACTAATAATTAAGAAATAAATGTTTCTGGTTTTTTATTTGTTAAATAAGTTTTCTTAAAAACCTGCTGAATTTTTTAACTAAATGATGGAGTTTTTCTATGGAGAACCTGAAAACTACTTCTGATGTCTTGTGTATAAATAGCAGAATCAGAACTTCATTAGTCAGATTTGCTGTCTGTTTTGCGAGTCTGTTAATACCGATCTTGCCAGCTGCATCCACTGTATAAATAGATTAGTTACTTAATTTATGTTATTGTTCTACATTTTCCTGTATTTTTTTTAAATGTTGGACTGCAGAGTCTCTCTTGCTACCTTAAAGAAGTCAAAGAAATCTGAGATTGCTTTGAAATAATTTACTTTTGCATATGTTTAAATTTATTGTAGAATCTAGAAAGAAATTAGATGTTTGTTGTGTTAAAAATATGGTTCGTGCAGCTACTACATAATGGATGGTTTAAATGATGCAATATTACCTACACATCTACTTAAAAATTTACTGAATGGCTGTTGCTTGTGGATTAACTGAATTGGAGTAATATTGTATGAGGGCCAAGTCACCCCTATGATTGTTGCTCCATTGTGTCTGAGAAAGTTGCTTATAAATTTGACTATGATGTTTAATAGGGATTTTTAATTGGATTGCATTTTAGCATAATTATTTTTATATCTTTAATTTATAATTGGAAATCTGTGTACTGCTTATATTTTAAAGTTGATTTTTCTATTCCTGGGCCGTTCATTTGCTATCTCTGAATTACTTGTTAATTTCTTTTTATTGCATGGACCACATTTTTCAATCAAAACAAAGTATATCACTCTCAACTCACCATAGCTATATTTTTAATTCTTAGAATTTTGAATTTGATAAAAATAATTTATATTAATTAATGCACATAAAAACCACCCCATTGAAAAGAAAACATTGTTAAATTATTGCCATACGAATACTGAACTAGGATAGTAATGGACTAACTTAATTGTATGGAAGGGCAGGGAAAGTAAGCCCATCACTCACATCAGATAAAGGCAGGAGTGCTGTGATGAACTTACATACACACTTTATAATATTGTGGCATAAAGTGTGTTCATAATTTTGTTGCAGGCGTCTTACCTTCGTTTATGATGAGTGATAGGTTTGCTTTCCCTATTCTTTCATATTTTTTATGCCTAACAGCATTTTCATTGTCACTATTTTCATATATTATCCATATGTTGTACAGTGCTGAATTATATAGTTGTGTAGGATTTTCCAGTGTAATTATGAGTTAATTAAGTGTATGATTTTCTGTTATTTCATTTTTCAGGTATTTTTCAAAGAAATATTTTTGAACATTTTAGAAACGTCAAGTTCTTCTTTTGAACACAAGTGGATGGTTATACATGCATTGACAAGGATTTGTGCTGATGCACAAAGTGTTGTCGATATTTATGTTAACTATGACTGTGATCTATCAGCTGCAAATCTCTTTGAAAGGTGAGTTCTAGCTGATATTTAGTTAGTGTCAACAGGTAAAATACTTTTTAAAAATGTTTGCCTCATCCTACCCTTGGGTGTTGAGAGGGTGGCAGAATTATAGATTAACATTTAAATTAAATGACAATCATTGAGCTGCTCATCTTTGGTTGCATGTGTGACTTATTGTACTCTAAACTGCAATTTGTCTCATCACTGGCAAAATCTGTTGGCTAAATTAGTTTAAAGCTTTAAGTTATCAACTGAATGCAGTACTGATTGATTCAGCAAACCTATTGCCAGAATTAAAGTGGGAAAACAACTACAGTTATAAAGAGGCAGAAATTTTAGAATTGAAATAGATATTTCAGGAAAAGATTCAGCAAATGGAAGGATGGCACAAGTACAGTGGAAGCAAAGTGGGAAGAATTTAAGGAGATGATAAAAATCTTATTCCAAAACAAAAAAACCATATAGCTGGGGAGGTACTGATGCCTCTGGCTGTAGTTGTTTGATGATGTCCTGTTGAAGACCTGAAGCTTTCAAAACTGTGGTAGTCTTCCTGACTATTGGTGTAGTTGGATCATGCTCAGCCTCGCAAAAGCTTCATCTTCTAACATGGCATTGATTTTTCGCCCACAATCCTCTCTCATCAGGAGAACAGTACAATGCCCCTGGTCTGCAGGAAGAATGATAACGTCCTTGTTTTTCCATTATTCCTATGCTCACTTAAACTACCAAAATCTTATTTTTTTTTTTATTTTATATGCATTCAGTACCAAGACCAAAGAGCCAGGACAAAGTAAAAATAATTATTTTACAATTCTTAATATTATAATTGGAAATGCATAAAAAAACCTTAACGCTGATAATATTCAGTATCATTATTATTCTAGTTAGGAATGAAGATAACTTTGAACTATCATCCTTGATACTAGAGGTGGTGTAAATTTTTATTTGATTGTCCAGTAGAAATTTTACTGTGATGGTGTAGATGGGTTGGTCTTCCATGGCTAGTAAGTTCACTAAATGTTTTTGTAAGTTTATGCCTGATTGCTATAGATCTTCCAGCAGCCTGGAATTCTGTTGCCAGATGAGAGTAGCATGTATTTTACATCTCCCTCCCAGGACGAAGGTAGTAGTAAAGTATTGCTAAGAAAAGTGAGGAAAATTGCGTACCTTAGACTAAAAGCTGATAATTACTAGAAGCTGTGCCTGACGATCTTTATATACAGGGTGTTTCAAAAAGAATATACGTATTACAAAGTATTCTTTTGTGCAAACTATCGATCGCTGCGCCCCGGCTTGGCTATTGGAGAAACGAATACATAGTCTAGTTTATTTAATAGCCACTAGATGTCAGTCGTCTTGTGTTATTCTTGGTAACCGTCATATGTTTAAAATGGCTACTCCACAGCAGAAATCATTTTGTGTTATCGGGTTTGTGAAGTGCAATTCCGTGATTACAGTGCAAAGACGTTTCAGGTTGAGGTACCAAATGCATCCTCCGAATGGGTGGAACATTCGTAGATGGTATCGACAGTTTGTAGATACCGGATGTGTATGTAAAGGAAAGAGTCCTGGCCGCCCTCGTGTTTCTGAGGCACATGTTGCACGAATTCAAACTGCTTTCCCACGTAGTCCTTCAAAATCAACTCGTCGTGCCAGTCGGGAGTTACAACTACCTACAACAACAATTTGGCGTGTTTTGAGACTTCGGTTGGTTATGAAGCTGTACAAGTTACAGTCGTTACAAGCTCTGCGTTCTGATGACAAACCGAAACGTGTGGCATTTTGTAACGAGATTAATGATGCTATTGACAATGATAACACTTTTGCACAACGCATCGTTTTCAGTGATGAAGTGACTTTCCATGTTAGTGGTCAGGTAAACAAACACAATGTTCGAATTTGGGGTCTACAGAACCCACATGCAGTCATTGAACATGTACGAGATTCGCCTAAAGTCAATGTGTTTTGTGCGATATCCCGATCATCTATTTACGGCCCATTCTTTTTTGATGGAAACACGGTTAACGGTCAGCAGTATCTCGCTATGTTACAAAACTGCTTGTTTCCAAGGCTGCACGAAGACAACTTCAGTTTTCAACAAGACGGGGCACCCCCTCACTGGAGTCGCCAAGTGCGTGAATACCTGAATGAAACTCTACCGAACCGTTGGATTGGTCGTCAAGGGTCAGCTGGGCTCCACGGTCACCGGATTTGACACCCTGTGTCTTCTTCCTGTGGGGTTTCATTAAAGACAATGTTTATGTACCACCACTCCCACAGAACCTTGAGGACTTGAGGAACCGGATCCGTACTGCCGTAACATCAGTGACGAAGGACATGCTTGCCCGAGTATGGGAGGAATTTGAGTATCAATGTGATATTGTTTGTGTGGCTGATGGAGGACATATTGAACATCTGTAATCTGAACTTAAGAGGTTCGTAAATATGTGTGTAAAGTTTCATATTCATATGTCTTAAAGTTTAATAAATATATACATTCGAAATACGTATACTCTTTTTGAAACACCCTGTATATGTGCTATAATATTGAACATTTTAATTGTTTAGTGTACTTTTATTTTTATATAAAAATCACTCGTTGTTCCAAATAGTATATGCCCAGAAAACTTCAGCTACAGTAAACTAATATTGCTTTGTTTCTGCACAGGCTTGTGAATGATTTGTCAAAGATAGCTCAGGGTCGTCAAGCTTTAGAGCTTGGAGCAACGCCAAATCAAGAAAAATCAATGAGAATAAAGGGCTTGGAGTGCCTTGTTTCTATTCTAAAGTGTATGGTAGAATGGAGCAAAGATCTTTACGTGAATCCTAATTCTCAAACAACTTTAGGTGAGTTTCAAACCATTCAGATGTGTGAAATGATGCATAGTTAAATTAAATGTATTTTTTATTACTCTGTTCATTTATTTTGTAGAAGTTTATATACATTTTGAGCAAATTATAGAGTTCTGCTAGGAGCTAATATATCTTATAACTTCTGATGTAATCTAAATTGGCATTATTAAGGTTCAGAACGTCCTGTGAAGGATACTGAAACGGATAACTCTACAAAAGGAAGCATTCCTTCTTATGGTGGAAGCAGTAACAGCCTTAATTCTGGTACTTCATTTGCTAATGCGTTTAGCAACAAAGAAATTCTTGATAGTCCAGAACAGTTTGAAGTGCTAAAACACCAGAAAGAAATATGGGAGACAGGAATAACTTTGTAAGTAGATTTTTGTTTTTTACTAGACTTATTCTGTTATTTAATTATTATTATTATTCTTATTTACTTTAAGCACATGAATCCATTAATGCAGTAAGGTTCTTGTGTCTTTCTGCATGCATTTTGGAAAACTAAACGAACTGTATATTGCTTTTGAACCTCGAGTAGTTTTTAATATAAAAAAGTCTCTGAACTTGTCTCTTTTTTTAATGCAGTCGAGTGAACAGTGTTCTAAGAAAACAAGTCTTTATTTAACAAAGATAATGTTTTGGTAAGTATGAAAACTAATAGCTACTTAATAATGTACTCAAAACATGATAAAATTAATTCATGCAACATTAATTCAGTGTTGTTGGTTTTCAAAATTTGATAATTTAATGATATTATGCGACATAAAAATTTAATGCCTTGCAATCTTAAATTTTAAACTAATTTCATTGGCTATCTTCATTCTGTTCCTCCTTGTCATTAGTGGGTCAGTTGATATGTAAGTTAACGAAGGATAGCTACAGCTGTAGGGATTTCTACCTTATATGAAAACTCAAAAGTACTATAAAATAAAGTCCATTGAATCCAAACTATTATTATGATTCGGTGACAATGGAAATGATTTTAAGGAAGCATAACTATAGATGTAGGCAGCAGTCGTGTTCATGGGCTTTCCTGCCTTCATCTGTCGTGAGTGATCCTTTTTAATTTTTATATCTTTCTTTATTTTAAAATTCAAATTATAGTAATACAAACTTCAATTTTAACTAAGCAAATATCAGAACAAAACCGAGTTAGGAGAAGGGCAACTGTGCCCTCCTACCTAACACTTGGGAGGACTAGTTGAAATCCCATCCTGCCATCCTGACTGCGGTTTTCCGTTGTTTTCTGCAGTCACCCCAGGTGAATACCACAATGGTTTCCTTCAAAGGCCATAGCTGACTTCCATTCCCCTCCCTCCCTTTTAGGTTCAGTCGGCTGAAAAGAGTCCTCGTGATTCTCCAGCTGCGCGCCTCCTGGGCTTTACCTGGGAGGAATAAAACCTTAAAAAGTAGTAGAATTCACTTATTTTTCCTATTGCATCTGATCTGTTTTTTTTTTTTTTTTATATTCTACTATTATTGTCATCACTTCTTCTATATATCGTCGCTTTAATCTTGCTTTGGTCCAAATCTTCCTTCAGTATTTTGTTCATGCCATTCAGAAAATTGTTAGTATCCTCAGTCTGTTCTGCTAACAAGACAGTCATCAGGACACAAGTCCATACATGTTGAATATTAACGGGAATACTAAAACCTTGTCTCTCTCACTCTTTTTAACTGATGCATGTTTCTCATGATTCTCTACTTTTATTATAGCCATTTGATTCTTTTATTGATTATAAAGTACGAGGGAGGTCTGATCAGTACTTAGCCTACAAAAGAAAAAAAATGAAAATTTTGGAAAAGTGGCGATTTGTTTCTCAACATAGTCTCCTTTTGGCTCGATACACTTGACCCAGTGATGCTCCAACTTCTTTAACCCGTCTGAAAAATACGTTTTGTGGAGATCTGCAAAGTAGGTCTCCGTGGCAACGATAACCTCCTCATTCGACTCAAATTTCTGCCCGGTGAATGTCTTCAAGATTGGAAACAAAAAGAAGTCGCAAGGGGCCAAATCTGGAGAATATGGTGGATGGGGCAGCAGTTCGTAGCCCAATTCGTCCAGTTTGGCCGTGGCGACAGCGGAGGTGTGAGCCGGTGTGTTGTCATGGTGGAAGAGCACTTTTATCTTCGTCAAATGGGGCCATTTTTTCTGCAATTCAGTGTCGAATTGGCCCAATAATAGCATAGTAAAGCCCTGTGATCGTTTTGCACTTCTCCAGGTAGTCAGTGTAGATCACGCCTTGTGAATCCCAGAAAACGGTGGCCATCACCTTTCCGGCCTTTTTTGTAGCCCGTTCGCCAGGTAAAGTCCACTGTTTTGACTATTCCTTAGCCTCTGGTGTGTACCAGTGGATCCATGTTTAGTCGACGGTCACATAACGATGCAGAAAGTCCTTCGGGTTGCGCTTGTTGTCCGGAGTGAGCAAACACGGCACCCATAGCGCTGACAGTTTTCTCATGCCCAAAATTTCATGCATGTGTTTTTTTTTTTTTTTTTTAGATGCCTACTGTCCCAGCAATCTCGTGCACCTTCAATTGGCGGTCTGCCAATACGAGATCATATATTTTTGTCACGTTATCCTCCATGGTAACTGTTTTTGGGGCACATGGGCGTAGCTCATCAAAAACCGGCATGCGACCATGTTGAAACTCGTTAAACCAATTTTTTACAGTCTCCATCGGAGGAGAAGAGTCACCATACACAGCATCCAAGTGCTCTTTGATTTTGCTGCGTAATTTTCCTTTCAAAAACAAGAATTGAATCACCGACCGATATTGCTCTTTTTCCATTTTTCTAAAATCCGTGGACACACCCGCTTTAACACGTGATCAAAACAAAACTATTAGTCTGATTTGGCTGAAATTTTAACGATAGCTGTCTAAGATAATGTACAGTCTTTGACTTTATTTCTGGCCGCCGGTGAAAAATTCAATCACTCTTATTTTGCACAATCTGGCATCAGTGTCATCCCAGGCAACAGTAACGCAATACTGGCTCCGCCTCCTCGCAATTTCATTGGTGGATATTTTATTCAGAGCCATCTATACTGCAGATTTTTCATTTCCTTAAGTCAGTGCAGGAAATAATTGGCCAACAGGTAAGAATTAAGCTCCTCCCACTGACGATTCTTATTGGCTGAACAGTTCATCATCCTACCATTACATTTCTATAATACTTTACCAAAATTCAGATCTTGAAACGTTTCCCAAAAGTTCTAATTAACGGGATTGCATTAAAGTGAGGCAGGAAACAGGCTCAATGCTATATATTACTACAGTTGATTAGCATAAAACTATAACGATAAGATTGTTATACTCATTTTGATAATTCCTTCGGATAATATTTCACTCATATATCTGGTCAGTCCACAAACCAAGGGATAATCATGTTCCATGAGGTAGAATTTTTAGTACTACGAAACTACAGAAACGAAAAATTATTTCGGAAGTGTCTCTCTCCAAGATGGATTGAATGAAACAGTCTTCCTTCGCTGCGTTGTATACGCCTATTCAAGGAAAGTAGCACCGAGCTTGCAGTGGTCCTATGGTTAGCATTCTGGGTTGCTGAGCGAGCGGTTCCGAGTTCAAATCCAAGTAGTTCTTATTATTTTTTTTTTTTAATTTAGAAATATATCTTTACTTGTATTTTATTTTTAAGCGTACCGAAATTGCACATTGCTTATAAGTATAAGGTATCCATGATTCTTTCCTAACTGCGTCAGGAAATAAGATAAACATCTGCGAAACTATCCAATGTTTCGTAACTAATAGCCGACGTAAGCATGAAAGATTTGCGGCAGCAGAACTGACGAAAATCTACACGGGTTTCAAGCCGTGCCGAAATCATATCATCTGTCCCTTTTCAAATGACACACATGTTTCCAATATATTTATTTCACAGTAGAACGATCATCGCGTTTCAGAAAGAAATAATTTACACGAGGAATTATTGCTCTCTTTGTAGGTGGACGATATTGATTATGCACTATATAAATAAATGAGAGTTAATCGCGCAGAACTAAATATTAGCACCGCAACAAATCAAACGACCATTGTCACTAAAAAATTTACAACCAGATTATTATCGTAGGACAAAAATAAATTCTTTTATAACTGGTGTAAGTAATTAAAGTTAATTGAGAATCGGGCTTAAAGACAGGGAGTTCTTAAATTACCGTTTTTTCCCGTTTTCTACAATGCTGTTAGTTGTTGACACTATTACTTCATGATCTTTACAGCATTGGGATTTATTAAATACTGGGGCTAAATGCTCATTACTTAACAAGGCGTGAAATTACCTGCGTTATTCTTTGTTTGGAATAACATAAATAAATACAGATGTACAGTACAACCAAGCACACTGCGACGCAGTGTGCTTGGTACAAGCACATGTTCATTTCTGCCCACTAGCATGATAGTAGGTGCTTCTGAAGAAGACCAGCTTATGTTGGTCGAAACCGGTAAAGACTATTAGAATTATCGATGCAACTGGTTGGCTGTACTGTACATCTGTTCAACTATTTACCGTTGCTGCAAGCAGTATGTTCAAAATCATAATAAATACAAGCATTTGGCGAATGAGGATGTCGCCGTTCACGTGATTGTTCTTTAGTCTCCGGTATAAAGTGGAACGCTCAAGTTTTGTCACCCGTCATAATCGACTCCATAAACGCCTAGGTCTCAAGGATTCAAACAAACACAGTCTACCGGTAAAGTAAGGTTGATGATGTCTAAAGACCGGAAGACCGAGCGTGGCGTGTGAGCGGTAACGTTCTGGCTCCAGGCAAATGCTGGGACGATTCTTATAGAAGGCCATGGCCGTTCCCTACTTTAATAACTTAAACATCGATGAAACGTAAAGCAATAAACAAAACAATAAGGATAGGGAGAAGGTATTGTTATTCGATTTCAAGCCAGCTGCGACCTCCTCAATAAATTTAGCCAGCTCTTCTTCTTATGATTTTACGCCTCGTCGACATAGAGGTGATTATTGGCTGGATAGGAGTAGTGGCAAGGATTTCGGCCATGCCCTTGTAAAGAACCTATTCCGGTATTCATATGGAGTGATTTGGGGAAACCTTGGAAACCACAAATATGCATGGCCGAACTTGGATTCGAACCATTGTCATTTACAGCAACTACCAACGTGTGTTCAGAAATGGTAATTATGTAGAAAAATAGATATTTGTTCAACCTCTAAAACTGTAAATAAATTAATTTGATTCTTTATCTATGATGAATGCTTGGGAGACGTTACTTTTTGTATTGCCCTCATGCAGTTAACATGGATTCCCACCGTATTTTCAATTGCCAGCTGTAAGTCGGATAATTCTGAAACCAACAAAAACTTTTGCCAAATGTGCTGCTCGTGTTAAATTATTACGTGTATTATTTACGCGTTATAAAGGTATTCTTCCATGCCGAAGGAAGAGGGAAAGTTAAGACTTTTTCCTGGTAAGCGTTGCCATATTTACTTTCTGCGATGTTGCCACGATGTTCTGCCTAGTAGTAGCGCTGTAGCAATTTCCCTGTACCAGAAATAGTGTCTCATAGCTGGACACACACATAGGCGAAATGAAAAATTATTTATTTTTCCGTCTCATCTAGAATATTTTCATTTAACTGATTACTTCTCTTGCAACAGTTCGATTCTGTATCCAGATTACTATTCAATCACGGAATGTTGTATCTATATGTATATTTTTTCTTTGGTCATACAATTTATGAGGCAGTAGATTCTGTGAGTCCAGGTGTCCTAGGGGTAACGCGCTGGGCTGTCAAAGTGCTGGTTCTCGGTTCAAGCCCAGGTGCAGTTATTTTTTTTTTTTGTTCTTTATCTCCTTTTCACTTGTTGCAAAATACATATCATATAAGTAAGTTTATATATATTTCGTGGTCAATTGGAACAGTGGAAATGAATCATAAAATTAATGTTTGGCTGAAATGAGAAAGTGTTAATGCATGATGCGTGAGTAGGAACTGAAAGCCAGTTTTCCAATAAATTTAATTTAACCATTACGATTTGTGCCACTCAACTTAACCAATTTTTTTGTAGTGCAAAGGCGGGAGATTGATAATTGGGGCAATGATGGCTGTTTAAAAATAAACAAGGACCTAAATCAAACTAATGTGCGGTTTTTGTAGCTAACGTTCCTGTTGGACACAGTAGTATTAGCAAGCAAACCAGAATTGAAAATGTGAGAAGTTATTCTTACGAAAACAAAAAAATCATCATTGACGAATAACATGCTAATGAGAGATTCCGTATTTGACAAAATGCTGCTCCTACTAGTGATCAGTAATGATATAATTGGTGTATATCCTCAATCTAATGACATGATAACCTTGTTTCCGAAATCTGAAATTGCAAGAAAGAAACAGGAAATTTGAGGAAGGAGGAAAGATAATGCCAGTCTGGTTATAAGTTGTTGTTACCTCTCTGGTAATCCAGAAAGAATGTTACTGTAAGTGGCTCAGATTCGCGGGTGCCATGCTGATTGCGGAAGCTAGTGCGGTGTCTCGCGGTTCCACGGTTCGAGTCAGGCCGCAGGCAAAAGTGGTTTTATGAGTGTTTTTCTTGTGTTGCCTGTAAACTGGGACAGTGAAAACATATTATACACTTAATGAGAATCAAAAGCTACACATGTCTGCATGTATCTATTAAGCAATCCAAATTCGTTTTTGTTGTTATTCTTTAGTAAAGTCATTATTATTGCAATGGCTCGGAAAAGATTATTAGTTTTTAAGCAACGAAAAACAAAAACAAAAAAAACGGCCACGGTCCTTGAGAATGGGCAATTCCACATTCCTTTGAGCAATTTTGGATTTTGTTTTTTCTATTTAAACTCACATTTTGATGGCTGGATCGTGAATATGAATTGAGTACTGTCTAATGACACTGATGAACTTTACCTTTCATCCAATTCGTTCGGCTATGAATTAATGTAAACATATGATTTGTAATTGCATCTAAACATTACTGACAATCATTTTTAAAAGTGAGGTTCAAAATTTTTTGCTATTAATAGATCAGTCAAGGATCCGTACAATTCAATCAATGAAACAATACAGTTTCTGATTCATCATTCAACCAAAATATTATTGGATTAATTTCCTATTCGTTTGCTGAATAGTAACGCAATCAAGATTTAATTTAGAACTACTGGTATCTTTATGTATTGACATATTAACCTGTTGTACGCTAAAGTGATGCTAAAGTCAAACACAATCCGTTTCAGAATACTGAAATGAGTAAGAATCCAGTCTTACAGTACAAATCAGGATACTGGATGTAAATTCATTTAGCCAAAGTTTCAAGCAAGTAGTTTGTTTCCTCATAGTTGTAGAAGAACGATAGTCAGGATATGGACGTCGTAACATCCACGAGGAAGAGGAGTGGTTTTATAAATATCCTACGTTTCAGTTATTCTAAGCTATCAGTTTCTAAATTTCTGAAAGATTTTGTCCCAAGTTAAAAATCATAAAACAGCAGATAGAAATAGTGACACTTATTTTGCGTAACGTTTTGGTAACAGATAACTACTATGTTGTTAAGTAAAAATTGCGTGTCAGCTGATAGATGAAGTTAGCACTATCTAGAGCCACACTGTTATTAATTATAAGGATTTATACTTTATCTCTGTTACACTCTGCAAGTGATGTGTAGTAGGATAATCACGAGGAAGTCGGGCTGTTTACACACAGCGTTAAGCGCGCAGCATTTCCTTGACCGGATTGTACGGAATATCCATTCGCAAGATATTCCGACTGCTTTAAGAATTCATAATGATTTAACTTCTATCAATACTCGTACGTTTTGTTATTATATTACTGTTGACAGTAACATCAAAATTAAAACACCCAGAGCTCGAATAAAATCCGCAGTAGCTTACTTCGGAGAAGTGAAAAGTTAAGTAACGGAAAAGAAGCGATTGCTTTAGTTATTAAAGCGTCAGCATAAATATAACAAGAAACTAAGTCAGTATGCTGTTATAATCTTTTACAGACGTATATATGTATATTTGTGAAATATTCTAATTTTTTTATTGTATTTCGCTAAAATATGGGCGTAAAGTGATGTTGCACCATCAACTTGGACATCAATTGTTTTTCTGAAACACTGTATTTTCAACCTCACCACTTCAGAAGACTCGTTATTTGGTAGATCCTCCGATTTGTTTGAACTTCATTGGCTGGAGATCGCGGCCCACCCATATCACTGTAAACAATAATTACAAGGATCTTTAACGCTTCGAATAATTAAATTCTGACGGTTCGGCTAAACTGCTATAGCTTTTATCAGTCCATCGTTCGCTCGGATTCACAGCAGAATTGACGCGTCTAGATTAAAAGAAATTTGGGTAAATTTTTATTTTCTCAAACACAATAAATGTTCGTATAGAATGAATGGAGGAATTTTATAAATAATCTAGACGACAGTCTTAAAAAATCTACGAGTGAGAGCATTACAGCACTTGTTTCTCATTTAAGAATATAGTTGAATATTGGAGTGTAATAAAGTGTCTCTTAATGCTTGATAGCAGAGTATCAGGAAAGTGAAACACAGGTTATTTATAGAAGAAGGACGTTCATAATTTCCTGTTTCCGCATAAGAAGGCGGAAATTTTGGTAGGCACTCGCCTTGCTTTCGATCTTGCCTTCCAGTTTACTAAATGAATGGACTATTGGTCATTATTGTATATGCATGCTTTTGTATATCGCCATCAGTGTCGGTTTCAGTACTACCTTCTACAAGTGTGTCTTCTTTATTTATCAGATGTAATGAGATATAATAATTCCTTTGTTCTAACAGTTATGGGCAGCAGTCTAGGTGCTTAATGGTTAAGGCAGATTGAAAGAAATGGCAGTATCATGGGTTCAAATCACTTGGTCTAAATGAATTTTTACTGAATTTACTTTGTTCATGTCAGTAGTCAAGGACGATCAGTTATTTGGATCCCACGGTATAGCCACGACTCAAGCCTAATACACAGCAAAGAGACTTTCACTAGGCTGCCGAAGTAATTAATAATTCAGATTTCATTTTACCTGAATGTAGATTCTTCAGTTATGCTTTTCACATTTGTTTTAATGTTTCTTCATTCCACATACCACGATGCTATAATAATACATTCAGGTGAAATGAAATTGAATTATTAATTACTTCGGCAGCCTAGTGAAAGTCTCTTTGCTGTGTATTACGCTTGAGTCGTGGCTATACCGTGGGATCCAAATAACTGATCGTCCTTGACTACTGACATGAACAAAGTAAATTCAGTAAAAATTCATTTAGACCAAGTGGTTTGAACCCATGATACTGCCATTTCTTTCAATCTGCCTTAACCATTAAGCACCTAGACTGCTGCCCATAACTGTTAGAACAAAGGAATTATTATATCTCATTACATTTGATAAATAAAGAAGACACACTTCTAGAAGGTAGTACTGAAACCGACACTGATGGCGATATACAAAAGCATGCATATACAATAATGACCAATAGTCCATTCATTTAGTAAACTGGAAGGAAAGATCGAAAGAAAGGCGAGTGCCTACCAAAATTTCCGCCTTCTTATGCGGAAACAGGAAATTATGAACGTCCTTCTTCTATAAATAACCTGTGTTTCACTTTCCTGATACTCTGCTATCAAGCATTAAGATACACTTTATTTCACTCCAATATTCAACTATATTCTTAAATGAGAAACAAGTGCTGTAATGCTCTCACTCGTAGATTTTTTAAGACTGTCGTCTAGATTATTTATAAAATTCCTCCATTCATTCTATACGAACATTTATTGTGTTTGAGAAAATAAAAATTTACCCAAATTTCTTTTAATCTAGACGCGTCAATTCTGCTGTGAATCCGAGCGAACGATGGACTGATAAAAGCTATAGCAGTTTAGCCGAACCGTCAGAATTTAATTATTCGAAGCGTTAAAGATCCTTGTAATTATTAGTTTACAGTGATATGGGTGGGCCGCGATCTCCAGCCAATGAAGTTCAAACAAATCGGAGGATCTACCAAATAACGAGTCTTCTGAAGTGGTGAGGTTGAAAATACAGTGTTTCAGAAAAAACAATTGATGTCCAAGTTGATGGTGCAACATCACTTTACGCCCATATTTTAGCGAAATACAATAAAAAAATTAGAATATTTCACAAATACAAATATACATATATACGTCTGTAAAAGATTATAACAGCATACTGACTTAGTTTCTTGTTATATTTATGCTGACGCTTTAATAACTAAAGCAATCGCTTCTTTTCCGTTACTTAACTTTTCACTTCTCCGAAGTAAGCTACTGCGGATTTTATTCGAGCTCTGGGTGTTTTAATTTTGATGTTACTGTCAACAGTAATATAATAACAAAACGTACGAGTATTGATAGAAGTTAAATCATTATGAATTCTTAAAGCAGTCGGAATATCTTGCGAATGGATATTCCGTACAATCCGGTCAAGGAAATGCTGCGCGCTTAACGCTGTGTGTAAACAGCCCGACTTCCTCGTGATTATCCTACTACACATCACTTGCAGAGTGTAACAGAGATAAAGTATAAATCCTTATAATTAATAACAGTGTGGCTCTAGATAGTGCTAACTTCATCTATCAGCTGACACGCAATTTTTACTTAACAACATAGTAGTTTATCTGTTACCAAAACGTTACGCAAAATAAGTGTCACTATTTCTATCTGCTGTTTTATGATTTTTAACTTGGGACAAAATCTTTCAGAAATTTAGAAACTGATAGCTTAGAATAACTGAAACGTAGGATATTTATAAAACCACTCCTCTTCCTCGTGGATGTTACGACGTCCATATCCTGACTATCGTTCTTCTACAACTATGAGGAAACAAACTACTTGCTTGAAACTTTGGCTAAATGAATTTACATCCAGTATCCTGATTTGTACTGTAAGACTGGATTCTTACTCATTTCAGTATTCTGAAACGGATTGTGTTTGACTTTAGCATCACTTTAGCGTACAACAGGTTAATATGTCAATACATAAAGATACCAGTAGTTCTAAATTAAATCTTGATTGCGTTACTATTCAGCAAACGAATAGGAAATTAATCCAATAATATTTTGGTTGAATGATGGATCAGAAACTGTATTGTTTCATTGATTGAATTGTACGGATGCTTGACTGATCTATTAATAGCAAAAAATTTTGAACCTCACTTTTAAAAATGATTGTCAGTTATGTTTAGATGCAATTACAAATCATATGTTTACATTAATTCATAGCCGAACGAATTGGATGAAGGGTAAAGTTCATCAGTGTCATTAGACAGTACTCAATTCATATTCACGATCCACGATCCAGCCATCAAAATGTGGGTTTAAATAGAAAAAACAAAATCCAAAATTGCTCAAAGGAATGTGGAATTGCCCTTTCTCAAGGACCGTGGCCGTTTTTTTTTTTTTTTTTTTTTCGTTGCTTAAAAACTAATCTTTTCCGAGCCATTGCAATAATAATGACTTTACTAAAGAATAACAACAAAAACGAATTTGGATTGCTTAATAGATACATGCAGACATGTGTAGCTTTTGATTCTCATTAAGTGTATAATATGTTTTCACTGTCCCAGTTTACAGGCAACACAAGAAAAACACTCATAAAACCACTTTTGCCTGCGGCCTGACTCGAACCGTGGAACCGCGAGACACCGCACTAGCTTCCGGGATCAGCATGGCACCCGCGAATCTGAGCCACTTACAGTAACATTCTTTCTGGATTACCAGAGAGGTAACAACAACTTATAACGAGACTGGCATTATCTTTCCTCCTTCCTCAAATTTCCTGTTTCTTTCTTGCAATTTCAGATTTCGGAAACAAGGTTATCATGTCGTTATATTGAGGATATACATCAATTATATCATTACTGATCACTAGTAGGAGCAGCATTTTGTCAAATACGGAACCTCTCATTAGCATGTTATTCGTCAATGATGATTTTTTGTTTTCGTAAGAATAACTACTCACATTTTCAATTCTGGTTTGCTTGCTAATACCAGGAACGTTAGCTACAAAAACCGCACATTAGTTTGATTTAGGTCCTTGTTTATTTTTAAACAGCCATCATTGCCCCAATTATCAATCTCCCGCCTTTGCACTAGAAAAAAATTGGTTAAGTTGAGTGGCACAAATCGTAATGGTTAAATTAAATTTATTGGAAAACTGGCTTTCAGTTCCTACTCACGCATCATGCGTTGACACTTTCTCATTTCAGCCAAACATTAATTTTATGATTCATTTCCACTGTTCCAATTGACCACGAAATATATATAAACTTACTTATATGATATGTATTTTGCAACAAGTGAAAAGGAGATAAAGAATGAAAAAAAAAAAATAACAGCACCTGGGCTTGAACCGAGAACCAGCACTTTGACAGCCCAGCGCGTTACCACTAGGACACCTGGACTCACAGAATCTAGTGCCTCATAAATTATATGACCAAAGAAAAAATATACATATAGATACAACAATCCGTGATTGAATAGTAATCTGTATACAGAATCGAACTGTTGCAAGAGAAGTAATCAGTTAAATGAAAATATTCTAGATGAGACTGGAACATAAATAATTTTTCATTTCGCCTATGTGTGTGTCCAGCTATGAGACACTATTTCTGGTATAGGGAAATTGCTACAGCGCTGCGACTACTAGGCAGAACATCGTGGCAACATCGCAGAAAGTAAATATGGCAACGCTTACCAGGAAAAAGTCTTAAGTTTCCTACTTCCTTCGGCAAGGAAGAATACCTTTATAACACGTAAATAATGCACGTAATAATTTAACACGAGCAGCACATTTGGCAAAAGTTTTTGTTGGTTTCAGAATTATCCAACTTACAGCTGGCAATTGAAAATACGGTGGGAATCCATGTTAACTGCATGAGGGCAATACAAAAAGTAACGTCTCCCAAGCATTCATAGATAAAGAATCAAATTAATTTATTTACAGTTTTAGAGGTTGAACAAATATCTATTTTTCTACATCATTACCATTTCGGAACACACGTTGGTCGTTGCTGTAAATGACAATGGTTCGAATCCAAGTTCGGCCATGCATATTTGTGGTTTCCAAGGTTTACCCAAATCACTCCATATGAATACCGGAATAGGTTCTTTACAAGGGCATGGCCGAAATCCTTGCCACTACTCCTATCCAGCCAATAATCACCTCTATGTCGACGAGGCGTAAAATCATAAGAATTTTTAAATTTATTGAGGAGGTCGCAGCTGGCTTGAAATCGATTAACAATACCTTCTCCCTATCCTTATTTTTTTGTTTATTGCTTTACGTTTCATCGATGTTGAAGTTATTACAGTAGGGAACGGCCATGGCCTTCTATAAGAATCGTCCCAGCATTTGCCTGGAGCCAGAACGTTACCGCTCACACGCCACGCTCGGTCTTCCGGTCTTTAGACATCATCAACCTTACTTTACCGGTAGACTGTGTTTGTTTGAATCCTTGAGACCTAGGCGATTATGGAGTCGATTATGACGGGTGACAAAACTTGAGCGTTCCACTTTATACCGGAGACTAAAGAACAATCACGCGAACGGCGACATCCTCATTCGCCAAATGCTTGTATTTATTTATGTTATTCCAAACAAAGAATAACGCAGGTAATTTCACGCCTTGTTAAGTAATGAGCATTTAGACCCAGTATTTAATAAATCCCAATGCTGTAAAGATCATGAAGTAATAGTGTCAACAACTAACAGCATTGTAGAAAACGGGAAAAACGGTCATTTAAGAACTCCCTGTCTTTAAGCCCGATTCTCAATTAACTTTAATTACTTACACCAGTTATAAAAGAATTTATTTTTGTCCTACGATAATAATCTGGTTGTAAATTTTTTAGTGACAATGGTCGTTTAATTTGTTGCGGTGCTAATATTTAGTTCTGCGCGATTAACTCTCATTTATTTATATAGTGCATAATCATTATCGTCCACCTACAAAGAGAGCAATAATTCCTCTTGTAAATTATTTCTTTCTGAAACGCGATGATCGTTCTACTGTGAAATAAATATATTGGAAACATGTGTGTCGTTTGAAAAGGGACAGATGATATGATTTCGGCGCGGCTTGAAACCCGTGTAGATTTTCGTCAGTTCTGCTGCCGCAAATCTTTCATGCTTACGTCGGCTATTAGTTACGAAACATTGGGTAGTTTCGCAGATGTTTATCTTATTTCCTGACGCAGTTAGGAAAGAATCATGGATACCTTATACTAATAAGCAATGTGCAGTTTCGGTACGCTTAAAAATAAAATACAAGTAAAGATAGATTTCTAAATTAAAAAAAAAAATAATAAGAACTACTTGGATTTGAACTCGGAACCGCTCGCTCAGCAACCCAGAACGCTAACCATAGGACCACTGCAAGCTCGGTGCTACTTTCCTCGAATAGGCGTATACAACGCAGCGTAAGGAAGACTGTTTCATTCAATCCATCTTGGAGAGAGACACTTCCGAAATAATTTCTTGTTTCTGTAGTTTCGTAGTACTAAAAATTCTACCTCATGGAACATGATTATCCCTTGGTTTGTGGACTGACCAGATATATGAGTGAAATATTATCCGAAGGAATTATCAAAATGAGTATAACAATCTTATCGTTATAGTTTTATGCTAATCAACCGTAGTAATATATAGCATTGAGCCTGTTTCCTGCCTCACTTTAATGCAATCCCGTTAATTAGAACTTTTGGGAAACGTTTCAAGATCTGAATTTTGGTAAAGTATTATAGAAATGTAATGGTAGGATGATGAACTGTTCAGCCAATAAGAATCGTCAGTGGGAGGAGCTTAATTCCTACCTGTTGGCCAATTGTTTCCTGCACTGACTTAAGGAAATGAAAAATCTGCAGTATAGATGGCTCTGAATAAAATATCCACCAATGAAATTGCGAGGAGGCGGAGCCAGTATTGCGTTACTGTTGCCTGGGATGACATTGATGCCAGATTGTGCAAAATAAGAGTGATAGAATTTTTCACCGGCGGCCAGAAATAAAGTCAAAGACTGTACTACACGATAATAAATTTCTCTGTAAACAGTGGCGCCATGGGGAAGAGAGGCTAAGTACTTATCGGACCTACCTCGTATTCCTCTATCTCAGTATTTTAGACCTGACTTCTTTAAAATATTGAAAATTTTTCCCACCTAATTTTATCAAAAGCTTTTCTACACCAGCAAGTGTCATAAAAGTATCTTTTTCTTGTTACTTGCTTCATGTATTAACCTTAAAGCCCGAATTGCTTCTTTTATATTGTAATCTTAGGATTTCTTCTTCTCTTGAGGATATCAGTAGTTCTGCACAAATCTCATCAGTTCTATCTGCCTTATTTGGTTTCAAATCGTTCAAAGCTCTGTCAAATTGTGTCCTCAAAACATGGTCTGATTAATGTTGGCATCTCTTTTCCCAATTCGCTGTTGTTCAAATCATCTTTATACAGTTTCTCTGTGTATTCCTTCCATTGGTTAATTCTATCATCTGGGCTTAAAACACGTTCCCCATTAGCAGCTTTAATGTTTATAAATCTCCCTAATTTCTCCAAAACCTTGACTTTTCTATATGCTATATCTGTGAGGTTCTCCGGATAAACTTATATTTTAAATTAAAAAACCAACCAAATAAAAAAGTTATATACATTTGAAAGGAACAATCTGAAACTATTTCTCCACATAGTTGCCATTTAAATCGAAGCACTTACCGTAACAATGAACAAGGTTTTCAATTCTGTTTCTGTAGAAATCTGCTGTCTTAGATTTCAACAACGGGTTTACACTGGCATTAAGTTCTGCATCACTTTCAGAATGCTATGTTTGTTACTAGAAAGAAGAGGTAATCACTTTTCATGTAGATTCAAACAGTACGGTGGGTGATCAAATTACCCCCCTCCAAGAGCTGTCTGGTACAATTAGCAGTGTGTGGACGTGTGTTGTCATGAAAAGACAATACTTTCAACCTCAGTTTTCCCCAATGCTTGTTTTGTATCACTTACCTTAGTTTTTCAAATGTTTTACAATACCTTTCTGAGTTAATTGATGTACCATGTTCAAGGAAGTCAGCCAGAAACACTCCCTCAGCATCTCAAAACAAAGTTGTCATTATCTTGCTGGCTGGCATCTGCAAACATTTCCAGGTTTTCTGGGAGAACTCGTGTGCTCCCACTGCATGGACTGTCTTTTTATCCCACAATTGGCATGTTTCATCTCCTGTAACGACAATATCTAGAAGTGTGTTACCATCATTGTTGTAAGCTTCTAGGATAAGCGATGCAATAAGACGCTTTTTTATGTGGTCTTCTGCCAATGTTTCTGGCACCCATTGTTATATATGTATTATCTTGCCTAAACTGTTTAGCAGGAGGTCTTTTACACATAATTCATATCTTCCGGTGAAAATGGAGCCATAGGCAGGCTCCGAAAGACGCCTTGTACTTTTACTGACACGCTATCCTGGTGGAAAGCTCGAGAGGATTTTACACAACTTTTATAATTATTTTCATAATAAAACACTTTTCAGCTCAGAAGATAAGCTTTTTATATATACATTATATTGCTAAAACAATTTAGAAGGGGGCCAATCTCATATAGTAGTATAGTAAAGAACTTTCATAGCCATTTTCTTAACAGTAAAGCATGTTTTAAATTGATTCTAAACCATTTTTGTAAAAGGCATAAGATTAAAATAAGGTTGTTTTTGAGACATAATGAATTTGTTGCATTCATTTCCACTAAGAAAGCATAGAATGGTGATGATTTTAAGGTGTATTTTGTATGCTCTTTAAAATTCTATTTAAGGACATATTTCAAAAATAATGAATTTGAACTTTTAAAATAAGATCTTGGAATATAAAAGTAGGCTTAAATAAGAGAGAGAAATTCGTTTAATATTAATAACAAACAGTTTCAAAGAAACTTTAAATTTAATGGAAGAAAAACAAAATTTTTGTGTTGAAACGTGTTGAGTTTAGGAATTAATAGTTCTTCTACAAGGATATTTACGAGAAAATTTATAATGACTTAAAAGATTGTGAATAAATCAGACTAAACGAAAAGTTTCAGGAAAATCTGAGAGAAAATAGGGTACCATGAGAATATGGGATTTTTTTAATTCACAAGAGAAAGGTACTTCACATCAGAAATACCACTTTACTCTATAACAAATCAGCTAAAGATAGCCAAGGCTATAAATAGCAAACTAGTGTTCCCTTGGGAGAGAGGCAGTTTCCAGCAGTATTTGGTCAGTAAAGGAGAGGTGCATCATGTCACCGTAAGAACACATCGTTAGTCAACATGTGGGTGAAAGAGTGGACGGTGGGTTTGGGAGTTAGCAAATTTCCATACTAGGCATCGACGTGGACTAAAATTTGGCAGTCGAGAGTGAACTACTACAAATATTATCATGAAGTTAGTGGATTTTCATGAGTTTTTACCAACTGTGGGGAAGTTGAGGACTTGAGTGAGTTGAATATACCTCCTGTCTTTGGTAACAGATGTTTAGATCAGATGTCTTTCCTTAGGCTTACAACTGTTACCAGTTATACTACAAAATTTTGCAGAATATACCATTTTCAATGGACCTTTTTATTTTACTGTACAATCCAGGTGGCCAATTTAAAGAAACCTAACAACTCACAGATCCGATTCAAATAGTATAAACTGTATCAGAAACGGTCACAGCTTATATACAGTGTATTGTGCCTAACTCCCAGTACAGCCCAAGTACTTTACACCATCTTGCATAAAACATCTTGCTTCTCCATTACAGTTTCATACAGTAAACTTGTAGGGAAATTTGGGGGAAATGAAGTAGCGTTTTTCATTAACTTTACAGTTGGTTTTCATCAGTCACAAAGCTAGGCCGACCACTGCAGTCCTCATGAAAATTGGTGAAGTTATTTTTATACTGGATGCCTACTGCCTCACTCCACCTTCACTTATTATTTCATCTTCCGCACAAATTATAAAGATGCCAGTAAATTTCAGTTGGTTTGAGTTTTTTTTGCCAGTAAAGACTTAATCACTAAATAAACCTCACAACTTGTGGGGTTTTCTATTGAAGTGCACATTTTAATAATTCACAATGAACAAAGTTGAAAAATCACAAACCACATGCCACTACAGCATGTTATGAGATAATCTTGTTTGGTATGAAAGGTTCATTTAAATCGGCCACCAAACAGTTTATTTAACTGCAACAGATAACGTTAGAGTGTAAAACAGAAATGAAAAGTCACTTATAATTCGTCAGTAGAGACCAGATTATATGCAACATAAAAAGCTAGAAATATGCCTGAAAAATGCTTAAAATTTGCATGAAAAGTATCAAAAAGTGTCAAAAATGCAACATTATATAATTAGAAAATAGTAATTTTTAGATTTTTTTATCTCAAAATCAACATGCAATTAAGAAGTAGAATAACATATTTTTACAATAAAATCCACTCGGGTGTCCAGCCAGATGGTGTTGTATAAACACAACGTTTCGACAGCTAGCACTGCTGTCTTCATCAGGTATACCGTAGCTGTCGCAAGCTGACTGTCACTGCCTCGACTGGCTTAGCCATCCATTATATATTCAGCAATGGCACACAAAATCTTGTGTTCACTATGATGCCTGTTACCCTGCCTCCCGGATGTGCTGGCGGTGCGTGATGTTAGAAGGCCCACTTGCTCTGATTGGTCGAGAATGCTGACTTAATATGCGGCCCGCTGCAGTCACCGACTGGCGCCATTTACGCCTTCCCGCCCGGATGTGCTGGCGGTCTGCGATCTGCTTCACTCTCGTCGGAGATTGTTAATGATTGGTCTCCAGGCTTCGCTCAGATAGAACCCTCCGTCCCTATTTATGTTGTTATCATTTAGCTGGATTTCCAATGCCTCACTTACAAGAGTCCCAGAAGGGCGAGGTCCTAGCCAGCGCTACCATTTTGACAAACTCTATCCTGTGTTCTTCGTCAAAGGCATGCTCAGCTATCGCAGACTTTGACAGTTGCACCATTCTTAGGTGTCGTTTGTGTTTGGTAAGGCACTCTTCGATCGTTCTGATGGTCTGACCGATATACACTCTAACCATTCGCACGGATGTCCTCAAGCCTAAGTCATCTTTTACCGAATGCAGCATATCACATATCTTGGTGGGAGGCCGCAAGATACTTTTTATCCCATACCGCACCAGGAGTCTTCCAGTTTCTCCCGACGTGTTCCCAGCATATGGAAGGAAAGCAAGAGTTTTCGGTGGCTCTTCTTGCTCTGACGGTGGTCTTGGTGGCTTCTGAATAAAGGCTATCCGCCGCCAAGAGTAGCCGTTGTGTTCAAAGATGGTCTTGAGATGTTTCTTTTCTATCAGCAGGCTCTCACGATCGGAGATTGCTCTCACTCTGTGTACCAGAGTGGCCAATACAGAGTTGCGTTGCACCAAATGATGGAAGCTGACTGCATCCAAGTAGCACTCAGTGTGGGTGGGTTTGCGGTGTACCGTTAGATTAAGAGCTGTGCTGCTACTAGGTTTTGCCAGTTACAACATAAAATTTTATTTATTAACTAGGAATAGTACCAACAAATATTGTAAATATGGCGAAAATTTCCATTTTCACTAGTTTTTAGGTGAAATATGCAATAACTGGTGAAAATGGGCTTCATATGCAAATGTAAACTTGCAAATGCATATAATCCAGTATCTATTCATCAGAATATTCTTTACAGTTCTGAAGTTAAACTGGTATTATATCACATGTTTATGCAGCAATAGTTGGATACCAGATCGGACTTTGAAACCCATTAGAAGACTGCAGATTAGTCTTCATGTCACACACACAGACATAATAGCATTCACTCTTGAGATCTAAAATGTAATGCAACCCAATTTAGAATGAGCTTTGTTAATCACATATATTATTTCTATAAGGTGTTTTTTTTTTCTCACAAACTATTATCTCCCTTCATACCTAACCGAAATCAATGAATGAGGTGTCATATTAAAGCTTGTGGTCTCCATCGTGGTCACATTATATTTTAAGAAAGGATTTTTTCAGAATTCAACCCTTAAACGGTAAAAATGACAATATTTCTAAAGTGCTGCCTTTGTGTTAAGAATCATTTATCTCCCTTAATACCTAACCGATATAGACAAATGAGGTATCATATTACAGAGTAAGTTCTCTGCCGTGGTAACATTATATTTTAAGAAATTAATTTTTTGTAATTCGACCCTTAAAGGGCAAAAATGTCAATATTTCTAAAATCCGTTTTTTGTGTCTCGAGCCATTTATCTTCCTGGATATATAACCGAAATCGATAAATGAAGTAGGATTATGAAGATTAGTGTCTCAGCTTTGGTTACATTATAAACTAAGATTTTTTTTAAAATTGAACCCTTAAAGGGAAAAAGTATCAATGGTACTTCAACTAATTTTTGTGTCATGAGCCATTTATCTCCCTTCATATCTAACCGATATAGAAAAGTGAGATATCATATTAAAGAGTAAGGTCTCCACTGTGGTAACATTATATTTTAAGAAATTAATTTTTCGTTATTCGACCCTTAAACGTTAAAAATATAAATATTTTTAAAATGATTTTTGTGTCACGAGCCATCTCCATTAATATATAACCGAGATAGATAAATGAGGTATCATTCTAAAGATTAAGATCTCTGCTACGGTCACATCATGTTTTAAAAATGGAATTTTCTTAATTTAACTCTTAAAGGGCAAAAATATCAATATTTCTAAAATTTGTTTTTGTGTCTCGAGTCATTTATCTCCCTTGATAATTAAACAAAATTGATAAACGAGATATCATTTTAAAGACTGCAGTCTTCTTAAAGTCTTCGGTTGGTTACACCATATTTTAAGAAAGGAATTTTTCAAAACTTGACCCTTAAAGGGCAAAAGTATTAATATTTCTACAACAAAGCAAAGCTTCAATCACACTTGAAGTAATACAATCCCTGTATCACATGTCACTGTCATGCATCGTGATATAAACTTGATCCCAAATCTTCACAGGTTCTTACATCTTTCTTTCTTATTATTTGTGATGAAGATCAATGTTTTAACGGTTGACACAACTTACATTGGCTGAAATAATAACTCCAGTGAAAACAAAGGATACTAAAAATAAATCTTAACAACTTGTGCAGGAACTGCGCCACTTTCGTAACCTGCCAGATACTAGTACTAACCTGTTGAAATTTTCATCAGTCACTTCGTCAACATGTCCTCTTTACATTTTGCGATAGTACATTGCAGAAAAGTTGCCAGGAATTTAATTAAAAATGCTGAAATATGACATTACGAACAGCCGTTACATGCCGTCAACATTAAAAAAATCGGTGACAGTCTCTTAAAATGTTGATTTAATCCTTTGTTGTAATGTTTTCATGCCTTTCCAGCTCTACTCCTTTGTAAAAAGTTGCACAAAATTTACAAACACTCAATATTTATCCGAGTTGTAATACGGTGATGACTGTCATTTTACATAGCAACGAGCAACCAGAGATAATCGATTGCTTTCATTGTAAACCTTTGCGTGTTGGATGCGGCATAGCCAAAATTTCGTAATTTTTTATCACTTGGTCCAGGCCGTATTTCAACCTAACCACGATTTCTATGACAAAATTAAACTGTTTAGGTTGAAATGATCCCTGTACTGATAATTTTTATGTTATTTTAGCAGTGCTGAAAGCATTTAGCAGTTGCTCAGCCTTTCATATTTCGACATTTTTAATTAAATTCCTAGCAACTTTTCTGAAATGTATGATCGCAAAACGTAAAGAGGACGTGTTGAGGAAGCAACTGATGTAAATTTCAACAGGTTAGTACCAGTTTCTGGCAGGCTCTGAAAGTGGTACAGTTCCCACTTATGCTATGCCATATAATAGGTAATTGTGGTTTAGGCCACATAGATCGTGATCAATTTGGAACTTCTTCCATTTAAATCATGTAATGATTTCAGTAAAAAACTGTTAATTAATTTATTAGCAATTGCTTAGCTAAATAGAATTGTTATAAAATTTAATGTAATTGCTCGTGCCTTGTGGCCATCTGGGTCCAGGTTGCATTTCAGCCTAACCACGTACTACTCTAAACTTGCAGCCTCAAAAATAATACTTCAATCTCATGCATATTAATACATGTACTGTATTGCATTTTAGTGCCAATAATGCATAGCTCTATAAATTTGGCCTCTAGCACAATCACTGGGATTCATAAAGGAATTGTCATTTTGGTCTGAAAATTGTTACTCACGTTTGAATGATTATATTGTTTAATGTGTATTGCTCTTAGAGCTATAAAATATATACGTATCTCACAAACTTCACTCAGAAAGTGCCACAACACAAGCAACTGGGGGAAATTATATAGTGAAGTATAATGATCTTGCACATGTTCTTTGAGCGATATTATTCAGGAATATGTTGCTATCACAGCCATCAAAAATATAAATGTGGAAGAAATTACACACAACAAAAACTGCAACAACTTTGAACCATTAGTGAACGAAATAATTTAGTTTTTATAGTTTAAATGCCACCTGTACCAAAATGGCATTTTGGTTCTTGTTATTAAAGCATAATTTGCTAGAAATTTGGATTTTTAATTATCATGATTTTCGAGCAGAATCGTTAGCAGTGCCAGTGGATAGGTTGGAATGTTGCCTCAACCAGAATGGACATAGACGCTTCCTTTTGTAGCTTAATGGACTTTTATTATAATAAAGTTGGTTTGATTTTCATCGTTGTTGGTCATTGATGCATTTTCTTGCACGTAATATTAGTATCACTAGATGTCGCATATGATAACAAATGGCTGCGAGGTATCCTCTTTGTACGTCGATAATTTAAGAAATCCTGTTTGGTCTTACCAATCCTTCCAGGTTCTATTGTTATCTCTTCTATAATTGATAGCACGTTCTGGACGATAAATTTGTGGCCCTAGGATATCGTCTCCCACGTTTTTTAGCTATCACCTCGCATATTAAATTTAGTTATACCTACTCTTCAAAGTATTCGTTGTTTTATAACAACTACTATTTATTAACACAACCTAATTAATTCAAATATTTACAGTTATCGTTGATACAACATAAAATCTCACACATATCCAACATCTGCTTCTCCTTGACTTAAAAACAAAACAACACCATAACAGCCTGCCAATTTCAACATAACAAAAAATATTATAAAAACTTAAATTTACCCATTTTCACATACTACTATACTGTATGGCCTTTTATTAAAATAAATATATTCCTTTATTGTTTAAGTAGTAAAATTATTACAGTAGAGTCCCGCTAATCCGAACCCCTGTAATCCAAATGTCCGGTTAATCCGAACATCCGGTTAATCCGAACATGGCAAAGCATTACATAGTCTTAATATAAAAAAATGGTAAAAGAATTAAAACACCCTGAAAATACAGTTCATACGCTATATAATTGTGTGGTTAACTACTGTACATGTACACAATTTTAATTTATACAGAAAAATTAGCTAGAAAAGATTAAATTTAAAAAGTGCGTAACACTGAAAGAAAAACTGTCAAACTTACGATAGTAGTTACAACGGTTAGAAACACACATTTCATCCCTACTTTTTAGAGCACAGAAACTCAGTAATTGTTTTTTGGCGTAATGAAGACAGTCTGTTATATGACGCAAAGTTGCGCCATCGTCTGATAAACATTAAATCAGCTGGTGTAGCAGTGGTACATATAGCGTAGCGCGAGATCAAAGGCTTCTGCCGCCTCAGTGTGTGACACCAACTCTCCTTTGTCACATTCCGTCTCATTGTCACTTTCGTCGTAACATTCCACTTCTACCTGGTCTTGAGTCACAGCAGCCACTAAATCAACGTCAGTAAGGTGCTCCAGTATTGAATCATCCGCTGCCATCCATTCATCTACGTCTGCTTCACAGGCTTATTCACATCCAGGGATTGTCTGTACCATTTTTAGGAAACTCTCCTCTTCATTTTCATCCTGAAATTCAAGAGATGTCCATAGTTTTCTCCAAGATTTTCTCAAAGTGTTTTCTGAAATTTTCTGCCATGCCTCAGCAGTTCAATAAACAACATCCTTCAGATTTGTTTTTTTTTTATTTTTTCAACTAAAGGCATGTTATCATCTTGGATCAGCATTCTTAAGAATTGTTCTCTGTAAATCAGTTTTAATGTTTGTAGTACGTCCTGGTCCATCGGCTGTAGAAGTGGTGTAGCATTCGGCGGCAAAAACTTCGCCACGATTTCTCCATCACATAATTCCTCAGTGCTGGGATGAAATGGTGCATTATCAATCAAAAGGATAGCACGGAGAGGCAAATTATTTTCCTTGGAAAACCATCGGACAGAGGGAACAAACTGGTCGTGAAACCATTCTTTGAACAGCTTACCATCCATCCATACTTTTTTCTGGTTGCGATAGTATACAGGTAGGGATTTCATGTTGCAGTTTTTGAAAGCTCTGGGGCTAACAGATTTGCCGATCATCATTAAAGGGAGCTTGTGATTACCAGCAGCGTTGCTGCACACTAGTAAAGTCACACGATCTTTGCTCATTTTAAAGCCAGGAGCTTGGACTTCTGCTTTTGATGCCAGGCTTTTTGTTGGCAATGCCCTAAAATTAAGGCCTGTCTCGTCAGCATTATAAATTTGTTGGGGAGAATAATTTCCCTCTCTTATCAGTTTATTAAATTCATGCACGTATTCCTTCGCTGCATCATGGTCAGAAGAGAGCTTCTCTCCAGTAATTGTTAGCTGACGAATCCCATGACAGTTTTTTTAAATTTGTCCAACCAACCCGTACTCGCATTAAAAGACTCATCAACATTCATTAATTCGTTTAGGTAAACAGCCTTTTCCTGAACCATTGGTCCACTCAGAGGAGTTCCCCTTTCTCTTATCTGTGTAAACCAAAAGAAAAGAGCTTCATCCACTTTATCGTACCAGAGTCTGCCGAATCTCAAGTGTTTTTCCTGAAGACGTTGCGCAGCACTGTTCAAGCTTCACTCGGTTCTTCTTCCAATCACAAATGGTTGCCTTACCAACACCTAGTTCCGTCGCCAGCTTAGATACATTCTCACCACTGTCCAATCGCTTCAGAGCATCCAGTTTTTCTCTGAGGATTAACGTCGTATGTTTCCGTTTATTCATGGCGATAACACGCTAGTGTACACGAATTTTGTAAGTGTGTTAGCGATCGATTGCTAAGATTAACTCAGCAGTTCGCGAGCCGTCTGAGAGTGCACTGACCACGAACACTTCAAACATCTCAACAATAAAGGGAGGGAGTGAGAGTGAGCCATTGTTCACCCAGTTGTTCCCAATTGTTACCATGCTGTACCTACTTATATGCTTGGTATACTTCATTGTAGAAATTAGTCACTGTAACTCCGGCTAATCCGAACAAATCGGTAATCCGAACAAGGCGCGGTCCCAATTAGTTCGGATTAGCGAGACTCTACTGTACTATTATTATTAATATTATTATTTAAATGTCTGATGAAGTGGGACCTCACACATGCCCTCACTTTACAATAAATCAGCACATTTTTTATTCAAAAAAAATGAATATTTGTTGTAAAGTACAACACGATCATCAGACATTGCTTCTTTACACAACTTGTTTCCAATGTTTTGGGTACACTTTTGTCTATTCAAACACATCAGAATTAACTCATCGTCACTGTCAGATTATCAATTTATTGTTCACTTATTTATACAAGCTACTCTTCATTTCACCTTTATCATCTCTGACTTTCTACAATTTAAGATTTGCTACATTACGTAGCCCAAATTTTCTTTCCGATTTAGGATAAACTAACCAACATACATTTTTATGTGGCTTTCCGTCTACCCTAAATGGCCCATGATAAATGTTGAAAAACTTTCTTATTTCAGGGTTCATTCAACTTGATCGCTCTTGCGTCTTTACCAAAACCAGATCATTCAGACTAAATTCAAGGGGTCTTCGTCCTCGGTCATGCCTTTACCTTCTTTCCTCTGGTTTTTTTTTTTTTTTTTTTTTTCCTCCCCATCATATTTTGTCAGCTCAATGTTATGCCCCCATTTCTTTTCTTCCAATCTTTTGAAATTTCTTCTTGCAGTTAGTCCTTTTCATCTTCTCCACAAGACTATTCTAATAACTCCATTTTACTTCCATCGCTTAGATATAACTGGCGTAAATACATATTTCTGTTATTACGGTGGCTATCATCTGTACTCCATTCATCACCATTATTTCCTTTCATTCCCTCTCCTCCTTCCTCGTGATCAAACATACAATACCTTAGATTCTTCATCTTTCACAGTTGAACTCGTATCATGGAACTTGTTATCTAAAACTTGCACAAATTCAAATTCTCCCCTTCTTCACTGTCATCAGAACCATAGCTATCTTCTGACAAACTCTCAAATTCATCAATTCCTCTTGGTATAAGCTCATCTGTAGTGTAGGCTGTACCAGTGTGCAACTATTTCCATTCAAACGAATTAATAATTTCAATAATATGACCCAGTTTAAATTATAAAAAAAAAATTCAAGCCCTTTGCTGTAGCGTCAAATGCCAGTTGTAACTTTGACCCATGCTAAGTAACAACCTAATCAAAACTTTCTCTAAAATTGATGTTTGAACATTAAAACTTTTATCTTACATATCTACGGACAAAGAATTTAAGGAATACTTCTATTTATCAAAAGAATAATATGTAAATATAAGCATCTAATGATTGATATGATGATATAAATGCAATACATATGTTTTTCAGTGTTCTGTCATTTAATTTATTCACGGGTGCTTAGAAATGTTATTAAATAATGTGCATAACCAAGGACAATGACGTAAAGCATGACGTCATTGCGCGATCTAATAGAGTGACATCATGGCGTGACAGGTGACATCATACATGATAGAATTGCTTATTATATGTATAGATTTTTCTCTATCTTTAAAAAAATATATATTTTATTTCTGAAATTGTTTTTCTTTCTCTAAAAAAACTTACGTAGAATTTATTTATGGCCTCAAATTTTAGTCAGAATGTGTCTCTTGATGCTGACTACCTTTTTCCGTAGTTAAATTTGGGTTATCTCTTTTAAATAACTGACATATGTCTTTTGTTTAAATGTGTTTTCCTTGTCAGCTCAGTCATTTCTGAGCACATACTGAAATAGACTTTCAAATGTCTATCTTCTTTAATAAAATTTTCAGACAGTATAAACCTTATCTAAAAATGATAGTCTTCATCAGTACTACTTGTGAAAATGAGTTTAG
This sequence comes from Vandiemenella viatica, assembly GCA_031002005.1. NCBI lineage: Eukaryota > Metazoa > Arthropoda > Insecta > Orthoptera > Morabidae > Vandiemenella > Vandiemenella viatica. The sequence goes on from CM061920.1 coordinate 154,199,979, forward strand.
CTATTTCCAAACATTTTAGTCTTATAACTTTTATTTTCAACATTTTATTTCAACATCGGTTTAATTTTGGATTAAAAAATCCTTGTTTATTAAGATTATGTTTATATTATCAAATTGTTATGTTACAGGCTTCGAATTAACCCCTTTCTATTGGTTTTGGAAAGCCTATTTATCCATGACATGCTTAATGTGTCCTGAGTGTAGAAACATTTTGATGCCAAGATGATAGCTCCATCCCTATTCATCTCCGTGCATCAACGTAAGTTAGTTTCTTGGTAACCCTCATGCGACCATTTCCTTTTCTACTTTTTCGCACTTTTCTTGCAGTCATTTTTCTTTTACTTTATTGCATTTTGCAGTTATTTGATTTCTAAATTGCATATATTGCTCTCCTATTGCTTCATCCTTAGCATTTTTGTTCCTTCTCCAATCTATCAACTCCAAAATTTCTTCTGTGATCCATGATTTGGGCAGCTTGTTCTCTAACACCTCAGTTGAATACATGTCTGAATTATTTCTTAGGCTGACTTCTACCATCTCTGCAAATTTCTCTCTCATGTTATATTGTTTTTTGTTCACTTCCAGTCTGTTCTGCTTGTATTGCAGCTCTATTGTCTTGACTTTCACAGGGTGACCATAAACTGGGAATATCGGGAATTATCAAGGAATGTAATGCAAGGAAATATCTTCGAAATATCAGGGAATTTCGAAAAGTATCAAAATGTAATTGCAGCTTCCAAAGATTAATTTTGTTTTTTAATACTTCCAATTTATTTTAATCTTGAAATTTCTCCTTAAATATTTGAGCTTCTGTATTTTTTAACATAAAATAGCCAACAATAGGGACTGCCACATTTTAATCTCTTTCCTTCTCTCTAGCTTCCACGAGTCGATATGAGACAGGTAGCACGAGAATGAAAGTGTGTGCTGCGTAGGCTCGTATCGCATGGTTGCTCGCGAATGCCTCTCGCCTTGGTGGCAGTTTTTTGGTGCAAGTTAAAGGCACGATCACGTTGTTTACATTATTGCATCAATTTAACAATTGAAACTACAGATAGCAAAACTCTGTGAGATTCCACAAGTCAATGCGAGACAGCACGAACACCTTGCATAGTCTAGGCTCGCATTTTCCACTCGCCTCGATGGCTTTTTTTTTTTTTTTTTTTTTTTTTTTTTTTTTTTTTAAAGGCTTTTTTTTTTTTTTTTTTTTTTTTTTGCACTAGTCAAAGGCATGATGTCAGTGTTGATGTTTGTGTACGAACATCTCGTCAAAAACTCTCAGCGAGACAAGACAAAACTGAAAATGGGGTATTATAAATCCTGCCTAATTATACCTATGATTAATATTCACATGATTTTGTTTTTGAGTTAACTCGTCCTACATCAGTAATAAAAAAATGTTGTTAGTAAATGTTAGAAAATTTATATTTTTTTGGTAAACGAAATAAATAAGTATAACAATGCCAACAAAAACATTTAATTCAGTTTAGTGAAGAATTTATTTTTCTTTTTTTTTTTTTTTCTCCAATAAGACAGTATTAACAATTTTACAAACTTCATATACAATTATTTATATAGCTGCACTTGAAATATTGAACAAATGCTGTAGTTAAAAACCATAGAGATATGGCTAATCAAAATTTTTCTGGTATTATCCTGAATCTAGTCTTTAGTTTTGATATTGAAGTTTCACTTTTTCTCAAAAGGAGTTCAAAATCAGCTTCTTCATTCTACAGAATTTCAAAGACTCTCCTGATTTAAGGTATTGACGATCAATTTAAAATTTAAAATTTTACCTACCAAATATTAAAATTTCAATTTGTTTTAGTTCTTACTGATTAATGTCTTATTTTTGTCTCATTTTAAATTACTTTTTATAAGATTATTAAATTTGATATAAAATACCATCTGTGGCAGTGTACAACAAAATGAATGAAATAAAAAAAAATGATGTATTCAAATTAACGTAGTTAAATGTTCCTTTTTATTTTTCAGTTTTGTACTAATTTAATTGTTAACAGCTAAATATAACCAAAACTTTAAGTATACAGTTTCTCTATGTATTCCTTCCATCGGTTAGCTCTAGATTCTTACTTTAAAGAAGGTTTCCCATCAGCAGCTTTTATGTTTCTACATTTTTCTTTATTTTTCCAAAATACTCTTCGATATTTCTATATTCAACACCTAATTTACCTGTGGTTATTTCCTTTTTTTACTTCTTCACACTTTGCTTGCAGCCAGTTTTCATATGCTCTTTTACCCCTCTGATTTCTAAATTCTCTCTCTTCCTGCTTCATCCTCGTATTTTTTAACCTTCTCCTCTGATCCATCAACTGCGAAATTTCTTCTTTGATCCAAGGTTTTCAGGCGGCTTGTTCCTTAATCTCATGTTAGATTGTTTTAATTTGTTCACTTCCAGTCTGTTATGTCTAGGTTGCTTCCTTATGCTCTTTAATTTTAATCTGCACTACGTAATCATCAGTTTGTGGTCAGAGTCTATGCCCACTCCTGGGTATGGTTTACAGTTCAGAACTTAATTCCAAATCACTGTGTGACCATGATTAAATCTAGTTGATACCTATCCATATTCCCCAGACGTTTGCAGGTGTATATCCTCCCTGCATGATTCTTAAATAGTGCATTCACCACAGTGAGTTTATATTTTTCATAAAATTTCAACAGCCTGCTTCCTTGCTCATTTCTTTCTCCTATTCTTCATCATTGTCCTGCAATTTTGGCATATACACTTGTACTAATGTGGTTGGAGAAGACTTAGTTTCTATCCTCATCAAAATAATCCTTCCACTAAACTCTTCATAATAGCTCACGTTTTATTCTCTCTTGTTTATTATAAATCCTTCACCAGTAAATCCACAGACAGCTTTTGTGTTAATTATTCTAAGTTCCTCCTACCAGAAATCCGATGCATCGTTCCACATGATCTCCCTAATCCCAATGACACCTGGCTTGAGTCTTTCCATATCACTTTCTCCATCTCTTTACAAGTTTTCTCACTAACAGTTGAGCAGGAAGAACTGCCATGAGACTATATTGTCATGAAAGAGAGAGATAAATTACATTCAACATTCACCAGAGTTGAAGGGTGGAGGGCAGTACCAAGAAAGAAAAGAAAAAACACACCCACACAATATTTCAGGCAAAACCTTTTGTCAAAAACATAGAAATATGCGGCTGTGCTTGCACAAGCGCCAGAGCCAGATTAAGACAGTGTGGGGCCTGTAGCAGATGTGAACAAAAGGCCTTTGGTTTGCTTTTGTATTAAAATTTAGGATATAAAATAAAACAGCGCATTTACAAAACTATATTTTGTAATGTAATGTGTACAAATTTGATGATAAAACTTAAACAATGAAATCAAATGCGCTAAGTAGTGAAACTTGAGATAATACCCAGTCAGGACTTTTCCTTCCCTCTATTCGCTCCTTGCCTCCATTCCCACTGTCTATATTGAGCCACCATATACCAGAGGTGATGTTTATCTGCATAGATTCTTGTTTCTATTTTTATTAATTTTTTTCGGTTTTATTCTGTTTACTTTATTTACTTTTACTTTATCAAATTTATGTTATGAACATTTTAATGTATTATTCTGCACTTTTTGTAACATTTCGCACTGCTCATGTATTAAATCAAATTCACTGTCCCCCTCTCCCTGTCCTTTGTTTGAATTTACCCCCATCTTGATCCTGACTAGCAGTCATTCTGCAATACCGTCTCCCACACCACCTTCCCTCCAGTGTTCTCCTGTTGACAAAGGGCCTAGTCCCAAAATATTCATTGATATTGCTGTTCTTATGCTTTTCTGTGTGTTCACCCCACAAAACTATCATCTAAGTTAAGTGGTGGTTCATTTTGCTATCCTTATATATATATATAGTACCTGTGTGACCGATCTTCGCTCGGCATCTTTCGATTTCTATTCAATATCCAAGATTTCGAGTAAAGTTTGATTAAAGTAAAAGGCTTGAAGACTTCCTAGGCGTTTTGAGGTGCACAGTTAACCAAAGAGAAACTTCACTAACATCATTAGGCTTACTGGTACCTGAACCTTCTACGTAATGAGGTTAGAGCCGTTTTCGAGAAACCAAATACAACAATTGCAACCTTTTATTTTTTTATTTTTTTTTAAATCGTGTTAAAAACTTGAATAGCAAAACGTTATCTACATATGAAATTTCATCCAAATCGTTAGATCCATTTGCGAGACCGCCTCATAAATTGCTTTCAAAGAAAAATGCTATTATTATGCTAAACAGAAATCTTAATGCCAGTCAGGGATTGATTAACGCTGCGAGATTTGTGTTAATTCAGGGCATTCTACGAAAACCCTTGATGATGGATTCTTATGTACCTCGACAAGAAAAATTTAAAGTACGAAATATTTTTAAATTTATATATCTCGCTTAGTTCTTGAGATATCATATCGCAAAATTTGACGTGGTTGGTTGAAATGCGACCTGGACCAGAAGATAAATTTCGTCACAGCCAAGTTTGATGATGAATTCGTATGAAACTCGTCGAGAAAAATCGAAAATAAATAATTTATTTTTCTGATACCTCAAGTGAAGAGGTTAGGATTAGATACGACCTGGACCAGAAAAAGAATCCACCAAAAGCACTATGTCGATACGGTGGAAATGTACTTTTAATGTTTTATTTTGTTCCAAATGGTTGTTGTTAGGTTGAAATACAGCATGGACCAGAAGAAACGTCGCCAAAAGCACAAGGAACTATACCTATAACTGATTTTTGACATGCTATATCTCGTAAACCAAGCGAGATATCAAGAACATTTATTCTTTATTTTCGATATGTTTCGTCGCGTTCTATAAGAATTCATAATGAGATTGTGACGTCACGGTAATGATAGAACATCATCAGTGCTAAATCAATTCACTCCGCTAAAACTATGCTCATACCTCGCGTGGTAGTATTTAATGACAAACTAACAACCACTTTTTACGGTCAAAAAGTAAACGGTGATTAGTTTATAACTGGTACCGGTAATATTATTTTCAAAGAAGTTTATCACCTCTGACAAAACCAATCATAAATTTTTAATTATCTTCCTTTTTAAATGTTTTACAATTAAACTTGGAATGTTACTATTTCCATGCCTCAGCCAGTATACAATAACTGTTCGTTTAAATATTCTTTGAAATCAGAGAGAATCTATTTGTAGGCTTTCTGGTACCTGAATTGTCTACGAGATGGCGCTAGTGCCGTTTTCTAGATTTCAAGTGAAAAAAATGTTTGTATTTTGCAAACTCGCTTTTTTGTACGGAAGACAACTATTTAGGTAATCTTAAAAGTCAAAACATTATCTAAATATCAAATTTCATCCAAATCGTCATAGCCGTTTCCGAGATCCGAAATATATATATATATACAAGAATTGCTCGTTTAAAGATATAAGATAACAATGAAAAAAAGACGCTAAGTAGCGGAAAGGAATAGGAATCAAATTAGGATAGGGAAATGAGCCACCACTTACCTTTAGATGATGGATGTGGGGCGCGAACACACAGAAAAGACACAAACACAAATAATAAAGAAATTTTCGGGAAAAAAACCCTTCGTCAACAAGAGAACATTATGGAAGGTGGGTGCAGCCGGAGATTGCCTCACAGAAAGACCACCGATCGAGAAAATGGTGGGGGTAAATTCAAACATCGGAAAATTAGAGGGGCAGTGAATCAGAGCTCATACCCGAGCAAAAATAAATATCCCAACTAATTTCTGGTTGGAGGGAAGATCAAAATATAATATATATTGAGAAAAAATATATAAAATAAAATATTATACAAATAAAAAAATATAATAATATTTATGAAGTAAACATCACCTCAGGTTAGTGAGTGGTTCAATATAGGTAATGGAAAGGAGAGGAATAAAAAAAAAAGTTTAAACATATGTACTACTAATAATAATGACCGGGTATTATCTTAAGTTGAGACCAGGTGGTTGCCTTGTGCCAAGTTTGTACTGGTAGGCAAGTTCCCACCTTCTGAGTTCAGAGAAACTGCTGCTATTAGGGAGAACTCTGATAGCACGGACTGCAAAACAAGTTGAAATTATTCAAGTCGTGGGTTATGGCATGGGCAGCAACTGGGTGCTTTGGGTTCCGTGTGAACACCGTCTGACGGTGGCCATTCATTCTTATGGAGAGTGCATTTGTGGTCAAACCTATATATGAAGCCAGGCAGTGGTTGCATGTTAACTGGTGTATTACATGTGTGGTTTCACAGGTGGCATGTCCTATGATAGGGAAGCTTTCCCCTGTGACCGGGTTGATGAAAGTGGTGGAAGCATGGTGTATGTCACACATCTTGCAGCGTGGTCTATTACATGGGAAAGAGCCTTGGGGTTGACTGTTAGGAAGAGGAAGACTGTTTGTGGACTAGAAGTTCGCTGAGGTTAGGAGGTCTGCTGAAAGAAGTTCTAGGAGGGGCAGGGAGGATTTTAGGAAGAATGGATCTCATTTCTGGATTCGAGGCCTGGGTAGTACTGTGTGACCAAGACTGGATTGTGGTTGGTTTTTGCGAATCTGGGATGATTGATTGGCTGATTCAGTTGTGATGTAGCACGTGAAAGCTGTTTGTTAACCAAAGCTGGAGGGTAGTTGCGAGATATTAATGCTTCTGAAATACTGTTTGAATAATCCATGAGAGACTGTTGGTTAGAGCATATGCAACTACCTCGAATGCCAAGACTGTAGGGGAGTGAATGTTTGGTATGGTATGGGTGGCAACTGTCAAAATGGAGATACTGTTGAAGATTGGTTGGTTTGATGTGAACTGAAGAGTTGAGATAGCCATTGGATAGGGACAAATCCACATCCAAGAATGTGGCCTGGGTGTGGGAGTAGGACCAAGTGAATTTCAGCATGCTAAAGTTATTGAGATGGTTCAGGAAATTTAGCTGTTCATTTTCTCCTTGCGTCCAAATCATAAATATGTCATCAATGAAACGAAGCCAAATGAGGGGTTTGAGAGGGAATTTCTCCAGAAATGTCTGTTCCAGGCGGCCCATGAATCTGTTCATGGTACCTCTGATCACTTCATTCCTTATTCTGTCCGTTTTAGTAACTCCCATTCTACCTCTTAAAAACTTTATTTCACTTGCTTGTCCCACTTCTTCATTGTCCATGTTTCAGCAGCATTATTCAAGATAGGCACTTAGTATGTGTGATAGATTACTCTCTTGCTTCTCTGTGGCACATCCATATCAGGCTTCTAATCCTCCTTAGAAACGCCTCTGCTTGTCTTCCTCTTTCACTTATCTCGCCATTATTTCCTCCACATTCCTCTAATACACTCCCCAAGTACATGAACCTGCTTACCTTCTTTAGTTGTTCACCTGCCATCACAATTCCCTGGGTGAACCTATTAATCTTTCTGTTTGTTATCATGTATTCACATTTCTTTACACTAAATTTCATGCCATATTCCTCCACACTGTCTGTCCATACATCCAACTGCCCCTGCACTTCCTCTTTATCACCTCCTCAGATCATCAGATCATCCGCAAAAGCCATTACCTTCATGTTTTCCTCTCCCATCCTCACTGCCACTGCATTATATCATCCATGATTACAATAAAGAATACTGGTGATAGCGCACTTCCTTGTTTTAGTTCATTCCTTTGTTTCAGCCAATCTGCTCTTCCTTCTCCTATTTTCACATAGCTCACACTTCCATGGTACAGTTATGTCACTTTCCTGATGGTTTCTTTGGGAACTCCTCTCTTCTCCAAAGCTTTCTATACCTTACTCCTGTGTACACAATTATATGCTTTCTCAATATCGAGAAATACCAACAGTATATCCTTTCCATACCCATAATGTTTTTCCTGCAGCTTTCTTGTAGCAAATATCAGGTCTACCGTCAATCTCCCTGATCTGAAGCCATGCTGATCTTCCCTTAGCCCTTTTTCCACCCTGTCAAGTATCCTTTTTTTCAATAATCTTCTCTAACACTTTGGCACAGTGCCACATCAGTTTAATACCTCTATAGTTTTTAAACTCCTTCCTGCTCCATTTTTTGAATATAGGTATAATTATTCCTTTTTTTTCCAGTCTTTAGGAGTTGCGCCCTGATTCCATACCTTTCTCATCACACGGTATAGCCACTGCTTTCCTACTACTCCTTCTGCCCTTATCATTGCCACTCTCACTTCATCGATGCCTGGTGCCTTTCCACCCTTCATCTTACCCAGGTGCTGTTTCCACTTCTTCTCAAGTTAAATCCTCCTCTTTCTTTCCTATATGGCTGTTATTTTCCTGCTTCTCCTGAACAACTGTATCATCCTGTGACCAAATTGGGTTCATGAAGGCTTCAAAATGCTCCTTCCACATCCTTTTTAGTCTTTCTGAGCTGTTTATTTCCTTTCCATCCTTATCAAGCATGTTGACATTTTCTATCTGCCCCTTCCTCTTCCTTTTTACCATTCCATATAGTACTTTCTTATTTCCTTTGCTATCTTCTTCCATCATGTTGGTCCAGTTCTCCAGCCACTTCCTTCTTTCCTCCGTCAGTTGTTTTTTTTTTTTTTGCCCCTTCTTTTTATTCACATAGTCATCCCTTGTTCCTGTGTCCTCTGCTTGAACCATTCCCTAAAGGCCCTATTCTTGAGTTTCACTGCTTGTTTTACTCTATCATTCCGCCATGCTGTTTCTTTCCATATTTTGGCATTACCAGTCCTTCCACACACTGTTTCTGCTGCTTGAGCTAATGTTGTTTTAAAATATTCCCAATCCTCTTCCACTGTCCCCATTTCCATTATGGGTATCCTTACTCCTTACTGTTCTGTTATTCCTCTTCATTACTATTCTCTTTCAATTTCCACACCCTTAATCTCCTATTCTGTCTACCTGATTTTCTCCTCTCTGTCACAATCCTTAACTCCATTACCAATAGCCGGTGATCACTATCCAATGCCTCTGATGGTATTACCTTCACATCTGCCAAACTCTTCTTCAATTCACCATTAAATATAAAGTAGTACACAACTGAATTCCTCTGCCAATCGCTACTGTATGTTGTTACCTTGTGGCTCTCTTGCTTTTTATACCAGGAATTTCCTATTTTCAATCAATTTGGTTTGCAGAGATCCAGCAGCCTTTCCCCTTCATCTGTGCCCCATCCTTCTGTCCCTATTACTTCCTCATACCCCTGCCTTTCTGTGCTTACATGGGCATTCAAGTCTCTCATAATTATAATATTTTGCCCATTTAACTGTCTCTGCAGCTCCTGCTCAAACTCCTCCTTCTCTTGGTTTGGACAGCCTACTTGTGGGGCGTATACTTGAAGTACATCCAGGCTTCTTCCTTGGACTGCTATCTTGATCTTCATCATTCTGTCACTAATCTCTTGCACTTCCTCTTTCAGGCCCTCTCTCACAACTACCCCTACTCCATTTCTTCTCCCTTCCTCATTTCCATTCCAATACAGTTGGAAACCATTTCTCAGTTGTCTCCTACCCTTTCATTTCCACTTTGTGTCTCCTGACCCCAAAATATCCAACTTCCTTCTCTCCATCATGTCCACAATTTCCTCCACTTTCCCAGTTAATATCCACATATTCAAGGATCCAAATCTTAAACCGTTTCCATTGCCATGTCTTCTATCCGTTGCTCCGTCCTTTCGAAGTCTTCTTTTTGTTTTGCAAGCAGGCTCTATCCACTACCAGCTTGCTAGGCCTGTCGTAGCTTCACCAGAGCCCCATCATTTTTCAGGATTCCTGTAGGGCCTTCACTGCTACCGTATCGGTCCCGAGGCACACTAGGTCCCCATTGTAACTCACCCCCAAAAGAAATCCCCTACTTTATGCCGTTGCCCATCTCCCACCATGTGGAGGAGGGGTTGGACATTGGGAGATTTCTCCATCCTTATCTATAATTGCCTCAATGCCCTCCTTTCCCCTCAGTTTTCTAACATTGCCATAGGAATTTCTTACACTGACAATACTTTTCATATACCCGTCTGTAGATAGCCAACTTCTTTGCTATTTTTAATTCCTTGTTTAGTTGTTTCAAATATTACTTACTACCCTGTTGTCTCTTCACTCTGTTATGTTCTCTTTTTACATTGTGCAACTGTGGGGAGTTCCTCTTTCTCACTCATTGTCATTGTTGCTAAGAATAAGAAGCACTTGGTACACCAACATTATTACTGCCTTCCACATGACCCCCCCCCCCCTTTCTGCTCTCCAAACTATATGAGACTCCCCACACCATCGATGGACCTGCAATTTGAAAAGGCTCATTTATATATGATCCTTCCTTGTATTTAAAAATGTACCCCCATACATTAGGGTAGAAAAATGTTTTGACCCCCTTTGTTTCTTTTCTCTTCCCACCCCTTTTTCTATATTGTTTATTTTTTACAAACATTTTAAATATATTTATTTGATTTTGAGTCCTAATTAATATTAAACTAGAAATCGCCCAGTGGTCGAAATTCGACCATAATTCATTAAGTTAATTAGTATTTTTTTTGTAACAGAGTAATAATTATTACAAATAGTTTTTTGAATTTGTTCTATTGTGTTTGAAAAATTGTCCTATCTGTATCAAGTTTAGTACATACATTCCAACGTAAGCTTCGAATGCGTGAAAATGAGGAAAAATCACTTCAAATGTGGGTAGATGCACACTTTTATTAAGCAAGAAATACACGTTATTATTTCTGTGTGTTTCTTACTCTTAATTTTTGGTCCAGGCTGCATTTCAACCTAACCACAACTGCTATTAGTTACGGTAGACGCCATGGAATATATCTTAGCACTGAAAAACAATATGTCAGCCCGCACAGAGAAATCGTAACTGTTACATGATTTTCTATTTGTATGTGGGAAGCAGTTTTTATTCAATAATAAAGACTTAAAAACACGTGGAATAAATGTCAACAGCTATGAACGTGTATTTCTTGCGTAATAACATGTATGCATCTACCCACATTTTTCCTCATTTCAACATATTCGAAGCTTACGATATTAAATCAAATATTATCGCCTAAGGAATGTGTGTACCAAATTTGAGACCGACAGGACAATATTTGTAGGTTCCGATGTAATGCTAAACTCAGTGTATAAAGACTTTGCTGCCATTCATGTACTCAGTTTTTTTTAACTACCAGATTTCGTTCAAATGGTGGCTCACCATCATATTACAGCAACATCATTTTGAACTGTATCATTGTAACATCATATATCTAAATCATGATTTAATGAATTCCGAATATACTCCATTTCGAAATGTTGCTTCTATGTAAATTCAGAGATTAAGCTCGACTCTTCAGTTTCACCAAAGACCACAGAGTATCTCAATGCTGGAAATACACATCACATAGTTGGCTCCGATCCGATTTCACTCACACACACATTCCCGAATTTATTTTTCATTTAATAATGTATCTGTAACATTTTTTAACTATGCTTATATATTTTTACTGTTGACCAAAGATCACAGAAATCGCTAAGTGTCATTGCCTCTTAAAAACAATTGAATGTATACAACAAATGATTTATTTAATTTAATGTATTTTTAACACATATTATATGTACATTTTGACTTTATGCACTTCTTCCCCATATAATCTTTAACTATGCCAAATCTCACACTTCTCCGTGCGCGCAATATTCTGAAAAATGTTTCCAAAGTTTTCGCTTAGCGTATTAATATATAGATTATTATTAAATATATTTGATTTTGAGTGAAAATTTGATGTGTGAAACGTATCCTGTTAAAAGGTAATAATAGGGCTTCATTTCCCTTCAGATAAGGAATCCTAAACTCGGAACAATATTAAGATTTAGCTATTGTTCTGTGTTGCTGCCATCACTATTGGTAAATAATGGTTCTCCCTCTTTACGTATAAGTGTTTCTTAATCCATCCTTTTTTGCCCATTACCTTTGTATATGTTTGGCTAGTATCTGTACAATCAACAACACATTCCTTTTTACCATTTTAATTTTCCCCTGGTTTTGTATGTACATTGATTATATGGAAATGTAAATATTTAAGTTTTCTTGTGTTTATCATATCTTCAGTATTAACTACGCTTCATTATCAAGAATGAGCTAAAGTCCTGGTAAAAATGGAGGATGTTTGAATCCCTTTCCAGCCATCCATATTTACGTTGTTCATGATTTCATAAATTCACTTCAGGTGAATACTGAGATGGTTTCTTCAAAAATGCAATAGCCAAATTTCTTCCCATTCCTTGCCCCCAGTGCTTTCCTGACTGAAATTACAATGTCATTGGGTGCTAATGACCCCGACGTCGATGCACCCTAAAACACAAACAACAACAACAACGTCATCAACAAAGCATGTAACCATGCAAAAATCACTGGTTCCCTAATTTTTATTAAAAAAAACTGTCACTCATAAGGAGTGTATTTAGAGTAAATATTGTACTTGCATTCATGTACTGAAATTTGGGTTTGTAACTGAGCATCTAATTGCAAATTATTTGTAAACGTGCAGTCTAATTTTCAATAAATTTTTGTGTTGTGGGCGTGACACTAATTTCTAACTGACATCAGTAGTGAAATAAGTAGGATTTTTTGAAGTTTTGGTATTTCATTTAATTACTATCGAATGATGCTTGCAGATTCAACCGTAAGCCCAAGAAAGGCATCCAGTTTTTGCAAGAACAAAGGCTCTTGGGAAGTTCACCCATTGAAATAGCTGAGTGGCTACACAGTGATGAGCGTTTGGACAAGACAGGTGTTGGCGATTTTTTAGGAGACGTTGATGATCTGAGTAAGGAGGTAAGATTTACAATATATTTCTAGAAACTTTTAAAAATAAGTCTTGATCATGTGAGAAGCTTTATTCAGTTTTAATTTAATTTGAAAGTAATTTTCACATTATTTCTGTTTTACATTATTCAGTTCAACATCCATTCGCTTTGCTGTTTCCTCCTTTCATGCCTCCAGATGTTATAACCTTTCTTCTTCTCCTGGAAATCCTTGACATTTTGTATCGATCTTCTGAATATTGCTCTCTCTTTTATTATGACTTCTGTTATTCTGATCTCTGTTATGCCTTTTTTACTCCTTGGGTACACTGTTTGCCATTCTTACTCTTGTAAACGTAGTTGAAAATTCTTTTTATAAGTCTACTGTTATCCATTCACATTAAGTGACCAAAAGGACTGGTTCTTCTCTTTCTGATCTTGTCTGACATTCTTTCATTTTCTTCTTCCTTTTGTAGAGCTTTATTACTTCAGTATTAACTACACCCCATTATCGAAAATGTGCCAAAGTCTTTATCTATCTCTTGTATTTCTTCAGTTTTATATAGAACATGAATTCTGTGAAGTAGAGACCCTCTGGTTTAATTACTGTGTTGCAGTGTTTGATTTTAGTTTTCCTTGAAGATTATTCTTTCTGTATGTCTCTTTAGTAAGTTGTTATGCTAGCTCTAGTTTGATTACTTGTGATATGTTTACTTCCTTATCAAGCCCATTAATCTGAATTACTTCATTTAGATATTCAAATTTATTGATCTTGTTAATTTTTCCATACTCGGTGTTTGATACTGTAGGTAAGTCTCTAATATTAGTAATGAATTTGAAATTCTCAAAAAAATTCAGAAGTTGGACTTTTCCTGCTATTTCGGACAGATCCACTTTTCTTTGAATTTCTCACCCTATACTCTTCCCCCCCCTCCCCCCTCCCTCTTCTCCAGGACAGGTGAAAAGAATCAGAAATTTCATCTCCCTGCCTAGCATCAGTTTTAATTTTAAATTCATCTGACATCTCTCACATCATTAACTTTTTTTAAGTGAATGTCTGCCTGATTGATTATGTTGACTGATTTCAAGTCAACACCAAATTCCTGTAAACTATTTAGTAATGATCCTTTGTCTGCTGAGTTGTAAGCTTTCTTGAAGTATACATACACTATAACATAGTTTTTCTTCTTTAGAAGCCTGTTTCGTATTATAATCTTCATAGTTAGAATCTGTTCTAAACTTGGTAACTGTTAATAGAAGCAAACATGTTCTAGAGATTCTGGATTCAGCTCACTGCTTCTTTTTTTCTGCTACGCTGAATATGCGGACAGATTAGCCTCCTGTGTGCTGCACTTGCTGTGTCACTTCTAGATACCCATAGAATGTGTATATGAAAATTTTAACAGGCTTATTTTATTTAGCCCATCTTAGTCCATCTTTACTCTAAATGTGTACAATGGTTCTCGGATGGGCAAGATCAAAGAATAATATTTTATGAAACTCTTGAGTTTAGTGAGTGTGTTGTTGGAATGGAATCTAAGTTACCTCTGTAATGCATGAAGATGCAATAATTTATATAACATTCTTTGTGATGAATTCAGTACTGTATGTTACATATTTAGAATGTGTTAAAATACATATCACTCCTTACAAAAATGTTTTTACTACAGAGGTTATGCGATATGCATGCAGATACTATATTTTAACCTGCTTCAGCTCCAGCAGTCTCCTGTTTCTTTTTTTATTATAATCAAAATTAATATCTCTGGAAGTTCATTGTTTTGAATCCATTTAAGTCACTGTAAAAAATCATTAGTTTTATTGCTAAGTATCCAAAAGTTTTGTGACAAACATGTTTATTTTCATATCAGAAAAACTGAATTCAGTGCAGAACCAAGATTTTCAATTATCATACTGACTTTATATATTATAAAAACTAACATTGTCAAATGCAAATTACTCTGTTGCACTGAGGTCACTGTACACAGCTTCTGTATTGAATTGTACACATTGAAACCTAAAATAAGAACTTTTTTGAAAGTATCAGTAACAACTTAGTTTTAAATCACATTTTTTGTGATATCTTTCAAATGCACAAATACAATAATAATAATAATAATAATAATAATGTAGCCATATAGCTTTTGAATTTTTCTGTAAGAAACATACTATGCAGTTCATTAAATTCTTCATCAAAACAAATTATATATTCAACATTTTACACTTTTAGCAGGCGTCATATTAATTAAATATTCCACTTACTTTTTTCGCAGTGCGATCCCCGAAAAAAGTAGGTGGAATATTTCATTAAATTATATATTTATCAAAATCACTCATTTAGTTATTTTCCTGTGTATCCACAAAAATTTGGAAAGAATCTTCAATTCATTAGTTTTGGAAATGGGGTGGCATTTTTTTAAATAGTTTTTTCATTAAAAATTCCACAAATCATGTGATAAAAGAAAAAGTACAATCATTTTGAAGGTTGGCAAGTTGCCAGTTTTCATTTGAAATCCAAAACTGAATCTTGAGACAAATCTTTTCTTCAGCCCATCACCTAACACCCTATGATTTTTATTCATCCTCCATGATTTTTGGAATTTTATTAGAATTGTGTTAAGATTAGTAACTACTAAAATATTGTGGAACTACACATTTCTGAGTTTAAGTGTCCAGAAGTTATAATGGTGTGGTAAATGGAGGGGTAGTTGGACAAACACAGTTAATTTTTTCTATGTGAATATATAGAATTCCCTTATGAATGGGAAAGTGTGTACTTATAATCTTCTGACATTTTTGTTTTTTTATGTATAATTAAAAACAAAAATAAAAACAATTATATCCATTTCTTGACCATTTTAAGTATGGCAGTAAATATTTATCTATTTACATTTCAGGTAATGTATGCGTATGTAGATCTAATGGATTTCAGTAACCGAGATATTGTTTATGCCCTTCGATACTTCTTGGAGGGATTCCGGTTACCTGGTGAGGCACAGAAGATTGATCGACTAATGGAGAAATTTGCAAGCAGATACTGTGAATGTAATCCTAAGTAAGTAGTAGTAATTCTTATTTCAATTAAGTACAATATATTTTATTGACTTACCAAAAGTATTTATCATAATGAAGAATTGATTTCGTACAGAAAACATAAATTAACTTTTTTTTCCAGCAATGGTCTATTCGCTAGTGCAGACACTGCATATGTTCTAGCATATTCTGTTATCATGCTGACAACTGACCTTCATTCACCTCAAGTCAAAAGTAAAATGACTAAAGAGCAATACATCAGACTCAACAGAGGCATCAGTGATAGCAAGGATTTGCCTGAAGAGTATCTGTCCAGTATTTATGATGAAATAGCAGGTCATGAAATTAAGATGAAGGGAACTGTTAACAAGCCAGGGAAACAGTGTAAGTCCTTTAGAACTGAACATTTGGAAACTACCTCGTGCTTTTCCAAAGCACTGAATTTCTTGACTCAATAGTAAAACAATATTTCATTGTGTTTTTTAATTAAAGAATACTAGTGATTATTAGAATTATTGTTAATTTCTAACACTAATGTGGATCTTATCATTTACTTAAGTTTTGCTCACTCAGATCATTCCATCCCATCAGTTACAGCATTCAACCTTTTTTGTTGTCTATCGAAGTGTGTGAGTATGCATCTTTCATTTGGTTCATATTTGTATTTTAGTATTATATATTTTCTCTGCTTACTTCAGTTGCAAGGTGGTTTTTATTGTACCACAATTGACACTGCACAAGGAGATTTTCACAAGGCATTCATTTATTCAAGTTCCAAGTATTTCTCTCAAGAAAATCTGTACTACTACTTGAAAGTTTAATTGGTATTGAATGGAAATATAAAATACACCCATCACTTGCCATAGTTGAAGGGAGGAGGACAGCAGTAACAAAAAACAGATTTCAGACTGACTCATGAAGCTAAAAATGTGACTGAGTTCACACTAACACCTATATTCAACACAGCTATATGAATCCCATGTCGAGTGTTAACTGTAGGTGTCACTGCTAGTTCAGCCATGAATCAGGGCACAGCCCAAAATATTGAGTAAGTATTAAGAAATGGTAAAAGTATAATGCTCTTACAGAAGACAAAAATACTGATTTTTTTAAAAGAGTGTGCATAAATCATGTGTAGTTGGTATTAGATAAATCTGATTATGCTTGAAGTGGTAATAATCATCTATATATTAATGTGTGAAGCATAAACTTTGGATCCCTTTTTAAGAAAATTGTGCCTACAGTGGAGTGAGATTTGGCATAGTTAAAATTTATATGGAGAAGAAGTGCAGAAAGCTAAAATTTATATAAAATATCTGTTACAAATACATTAAATCAAATAAAACATTCGTTGCTTACATTCAGTTCCCCCCCCCCTTTTCCCCTTCTTTAATGGCAATGATACTTAGAGGTTCTGCCAATGTCTGTGGTCTTTGGTCAAACAGTAAAGAAAAAATGCAATAAGCAGAGTTAATATATGTGTTGCAAATACTATATTAAATAAAAAATGTGTGTGTGTGTGTGTGTGTGTTCGGAGCCAACTCTCTGATGTGTAACGATTTAATGAGCTTGCCCACCACAGCACATGTGTTGGTGGGCGAGAGGGCGATACTGAGTTTGGTGGGATCATAATTGGGTTTCATTATTTCTTGATTGCAGGTTCTAATTCTACTAATTCAAATGGTCACCTTTAAATTTATTTCAGATTTATTCACCAATTCATAAGTACATACCCACAATCTCCATTAAATCTACTTATTCAATTTGACCGCAGATAAGACAATATGGCACTTCATCTCTTCAAACTGCAGGTTCTGAACCACGCTATCGTTTGCTTAGTCTATACACTGTGTCACAACTCCTATCAGCTTGTCAACTGTCACAAGGCACTTTCATTTAATGACATGTAAATAACATTTAGTTACTATTCCGTATGCTCCAACAATAATTCATGGCATACAACCAAACTTAATACAAGGGCACGCAGCCAACTTGCCACTGTCTACTTCAGCAGACTAACACAAAATTTTCATCTGCTCTACTGTAGTGCAAGGCGCAGCAGCCAACTTAATACAGGGCGCACAACCAAACTTAAATCCAAGGCTCGGCAGCCAAGTAAATGCAAACTACGGTAGCGGACTACTCCCGACCGAACTCTTCAGCAGCTTGTAGCAGACTAACTCTAACAATTAGGCCTACTGTTGCTCCACGTGTCTCTGCACTCGACAATGCTTTGTTACGATTTTAAGCTTTACACGTAATATGCATGGTTTCATACTGTCTCGCCACAGATGTCTATTTCCAGCTTTAAGATACTCTTTGGTATTTGGTCAAACAAAACAGTTGCATAGAAATTAATCTTTAAACTTATAAAAGGAATATTTCATAAAGTAATATGTTCTATATTATTGCAGAGAATTTGACGTCCTAGCTGATAATTTGAATTGACTTTAGTCTCGCCTGATGGTTTCTGCCAAAAAAAAGTTAATTGTAATGGTAGTTAAAAAAAAAAAGTGAGTTCGTTTTATTGTTTAAAAGGTTAAAGTGTGGTCAAGGGTGTTATGATTTTTTAATTTCGCTGTTTTTACATTCAGATATTTATTTCTACTTCCATTATGCCTCGACATAGAACATTGACATGTCAGGTTGAGAGTCAAAGAAGGAATACTATCTATTTGCATGAAATTCAAAGTCCATATTTAAATAGTGAAAATACTACACAAAAGAATGAAATTATTTAAATGCATACTATATGTCATTACAAGAAATTTTAATAATTTAAATTGTTGATTAATGCAAATACAATACAAAACATTTCAAATCAGAAGTTACTTCAGGTGAAAGGACTGCATTCACTTCACGTTGTCTTAAGGGTAAAGCAGTATTACCAGACTTAAGTCAAAATGAATATTTTAAATCACTATATGATGGACTATATTAAAATGAACCACTGATAAAAAGAAAGTAAAAAATATATATTTTTGAAAACCTTCATAAATACAATTCATCATTTACTATGGTTAGTTCAGAAGCTCAGAAGTTTGGATACAGTCACACATGGAATGAATCTTAAAATACAAGGTGTTTTTGTATCGTAGATCAGGTCCAATGACTTCTGCATATGGTCGCTCACCTTGTTATGCACAAAGAGAGTTGAAAATCAGAATAAAGAAATTTGTATGCTCATTAAAGTAAATCTTGATTTAGATATATGGCATTATTATGATGCTGTAATATTCAGTACAGTTGATGGTAAGTCACCATTTGAATGAAATATACTTTCGTTTTCAAAAGTTAATGGTACCATTAAAAAAGTGCCATTAAGAATGATAAAAAGAACTGAATACAAATAAGAGCTGTTAATTTTGCTTTTTCAACTATTATTTTAAGTTTTTAATTTTATAGGTATTACAGGGAATTAAGGCAAACAACACAAGCTAATGATATATTGGTACATCCTTGCATCCAACAATATCAATGTATACAGTATTGATGCAACTAAGGAAAATGGAAGCGGCTTCTAGGCGATATAAATAAGAAAAGAAAGGGAAATTAACCCACCACATACCAAAGTGGACGGATGCAATGAGAGAACACTAATGCTGACAAACAACTACACAATATTTCGGCATATGCCTTGCTCACAAATAGAAAAAATGGGCCATTAGGCTCGGAACGTGTGTGCACACCGAACGTTACCTAATGTATACAGTATATAATATATCTATGCTTGTAGCAATGGAATTCAATATAATTATTTCCAAAATGTTCCCCCCCTCCCCCTCTTAGAAGCCATTTATTTTCTTCACACCTAGCAAAAATAGATAAATGAGGTATTGTTTTAATGTCTTTGCTTTGCTAACACCATAAATTAAGAATAAAACATTTTGGAATTTGACCCTTAAATGGTAAAAGTATTGACTATTAATGTCATGCGTATGACAACGTTCAGAACCAAACCGTTAGGCTTCGCTGGCATCACTAAGGATTGATCACGTCAGTGGTAGATAGCATCACAACAAACCACAGAGATATCAGTAAAGGATTGTTTTACCACTAGATAGCAGCATATATCATACATATATCAAGAAACTGTTTAATGGGCATCGACAACTACTGATCGCATCATTACTAGGTAGCACCATCATATATCACAGAGATAGCAATAAACAGTGTGAGTTTTGTACAATAACTAGCTTCTTGTATATTTTTTTCTTTTAAGGAAACATTTATGTTCTGCTGTATGATTCCTATTTAAACATTTTACTCACGAAATTTTCACACTGGCTAAGATCGCATTACCATTAGACAGCAGCACCACATAACAGAGAGAAATCAATATATTGTATGTTTTTTGTTAAGCTTAGTTGTATTCAGGTAAGGTCTGTGACGGTTCGGTTTCCGGGATGGGATAGCTTCGGGGGTTTATGTTAAAGTAAAGGGCTGCAGAATAGCATTAATCAGAAATATAATATTAGAAATTAGCTGGTTCTTCTTTAAACCTTCTACAAACCATCAACCTCACTATTTAACGCATTTTATTTGCGAATTCTTTGCACGGGTTGTCTAGTATAATCAATTTCTTTGAAGGAAAGCGCTTTCCTTGCTGGAAAAGAGTCTTATAAGATTAAATTGATAGGCTTAAGACTGAGGAAGAGCTGTGTAACCAGGACTGGACTGTGCCTGGTAGGTTTTGGTGACATTAGTTATTTTTGAACTAAATCTAGTTGATAGTTCCATGATATCTAGGCTTCAGAAATGATGAAATACTGTGTTAGGGCCTGGTATTCAGAGTGTATACAGATACACAAATGCCAAGACTGTGAGGTATGGGGAGTTTGGTAGGATAAAGGGTGGCACTGTTGAAATAGAAATATTTACACAGGTTAGTAGGTTTGATGTGGACTGATGTGTTGAGGTAGCTACTGGGGGAAAATTGGGCTGAATGTGGGAATACAAATATCTGAAGTTCAGAGTGTTATTATAATGTAGGATGTTAAGGAAGCTAAGAGGACTGATTTCACAATGCATCCAGATCATAAAAATATCTATGGACCCAAGCCACATTTTGGAACCTCTCGATGAAATGTTAATTGTTCCAGGCAGCCAAGGAAGAGATTTGCATAAGAGGGGGAGCATCTGGGTAAATGTGGTGATGTGGTAAATTTGGTGGTAGATATTGTCATTGAAGGAGAAGTAGTTATTAATAGAGGATCATGTGGGACAGGATATTCGGGAATAATATGCTGTGGAGGCTGTTGGATGGGCACCAATCTAGGAAATATTTTTCATTGAACAACATACCTTAAGCAAAATAATAGTTGAACATAGCATTTCCTGACAGTAACCAAATGCTAAAGCTTGTATTACCCATACTTTTTAAACAGTCATGTACTTTCATCAGGCAATTTGACTAAAACTATTTTTTACAAACAAATCTCTTTCTAACTCAAAAATTGTGCAATTTTTTCTGCTGAAAAGGGCGTAATTTTTTGTCATATGCTTGCGTGCATATTCAAAACTAACCATCTGCTGTTTTCGACAATTTAAAGCTGATAGAACTGCTCTGCTGGCACCATGATGCCCCCGAAAGAAATGATGTTATCGCCGTTAGCTGCAGCTGGACTCCTGCTCACTCAGCAAGGACTCTGGCAGCTCACTGTGGGTCTCGCGTTGATTTCGCCCGGTGGTAGCAGCCCATTGCCGATATAATAACTGTTGTTATGACTGATTAAACTTGCTATGAACCGTTATGTCTCGTCAGTCTTGCCACCAACACATTCCATCTGCCATTCAATTACTACGCGCAATTCATTCTTGATTTCCCCCCCCCCCCTTTTTTCAAGGTTTTATATCCTAAGGGTCTTCAGTTTGAATCTTCCACAACCTACAGAATATTAAGGCAGTATGCAGTTTTTCACGCAGTCCATGTTGTTCTGTTCATAAAGAATTTGCTGTAGTCAGCTTGTCCCTTGAAAATATTTGGTGAATATCCAATTAGATCTAAAATTTCACCCCTACGAGCTACAGATTATACAAGAATTTAAGGAGAATTATAACCAGTTGTGATTAGACTGTTGCCAAGCAAGTAAGGCTAACATCAAAGAGGGCAAAGAATCTCTGGACAATCTGTGTAGGAATATTTTCACCTCACATATTAGTCTACAAGCAAAATTATTATTACTGGGCAGATAGAAAACCCAAAGTAGTTCATGAACACCCTTTGCATAGCAATTAGGTAATTGGATGATCACATGTGATCATCAGACCATACTTTTTAAAAAATGGCTTGTTTACTGGTCTCCAAGATGACCAGGTTTGTCAGTTTGTGATTTTTTTTGGGGTGCGGGGGGGGGGGGGGGGGGCGCGGATACTTAATGGTGTGGTGTACACACTTCAGCTTAGGACACTGAATAGCTTGAAACAAGCCATTCTAGACAGAATTTGTGGCTTCCTATTTGAGATGTTCAGCGAGTAATGAAGAACATTAGCAATAGATTGGCAGAATGCATACATAGAGGAGGAGGCCATCTACAGGACATAATTTTTAGGCTTTGATAATTTGGTTTACTGATTATTAAAATGCAACTTCTGATGGGTTAGTTTCCCATCAATAATTTTTTTTCTTTCTATTTCTGTTTGGTTTTTCAAATATTCCTCTTTCTTTAAGTACAGTGTACTAACATTTTACCACTGTTTTGCCAGTGCAAAATTTCACAGCATTGTAATGGTTATTGAAATGTTAATCGTTGAAGTAGTGGCTTGATTTATATTTTCCATGTGTTGAAACTTGCTATATTTCATAAAATTGCAGACTTTAAGAAATATATGTACGGGATAGTTCCTTCAGAGGGCCATGGCCGATTTCCTTCCCTTTTTTTGCCCCCAGTCCCTTCCCACTTCTCATGACCTTGATGTGTGAGCAGGAAAGTGCTTTAAGGCAATAAAACTAAGGATATAGAACTCAAAATGTGTAGTGTACATCTGTATTGTATTGTCATGAAGAGGAGTGTTCATCTGATTTGCAGTGTGATCTGTCACCAGGGGCGTAGCTACTATGGGGCTAGGCGGTGCAGTGCACCGGGGCCCCTACGCTCAGGGGGCCCCCAAGCATACTTCAAAGGACCCCAAAGCGCAGTTTAGAGGGCCCACAAGCCCTCACGGCAAACTGGCGACCTTTTTTTTTTAAGCTCTACCGTCGTCTTTGGGGGCCCCTCAGACAGAGGAAGACCCCCACTAAGGCCCCTCGATGCTCAGGAGGGCCCCCAACCACTGTTCAGGGGGACCCTAATGACAACTCAAGGGCCCCCATCCTCAGCTCAGGGGGCCCCTACCAGCACATGAAGCAAAAAAAGAAAGGTCGCCCGTCTGGCCTGAGGGCCCAAAATAAATTTTTTGCACCGGGGCCCTTGTTGACCTAGCTACGCCACTGTCTGTCACCTATCTTTTCTCAGTACAAATTCATTAACATTTCTTTCTCCAATCTGCTCTCACGTAGAGTCATAAGATAAGATTTTATGCTACACCATAAGCTTTTAATGTGTGACATCCCCATCCAAATTGGTTTTCATGTTATGCCTGGACAAAGGAACTGACAGATGAAGCCCGCTTAAAGTTTTATAATAGTTTAGATATGATGATCTGTGATGAGTGATTGGTCTATTTCCCCCATCCTTTGTTCTTTGTAAATACACAAAACTTCAACTGTGTTCATAGATTTGACATCTGCGTATGACATTGTTTGGAGCTAAGGTGTAGTATTAAAACGCGTTCAGATAATTCTATGCCTTAAAATTGGTAACTTTAGTTGATGCTATGCTCAGTAGCGGATGTTACCAAGTGCTCATGAGCAACAGGATGAACAAACAGATGAAACTAAACAATGGCTAGTTGTGTACTAGCTCCACTCCTGTTTAGTTTGTACTTAGGTATGCCTGAAACTATCTTGAGGAAATTTGGATATGCTGGTGGCTGGGCTTTAGTTACAAATCACAAAGATCTAGAAGCAACGGAATTGGTACTGACCAATGATGTGTCAGTGCTTTGTAAATTGAGGCTGAAAACAACGTTGATAAGACAGAAGTGTCATCTTTCCATCTCAACAACAAATTAATAGAGAGCTCAGAATACTCTTTGAAAACACGCTTCTTGTGCACAACAAAGCCCCTAAATATCTTGGGCACGGTATAGATAAAAATTTGGCTTTCAAAACCTCTTGCGTAAGACAGATACCGAAATCAGAACAAGGAATAATATCCTGCACAAACTTTGTGCAATGACTTGGGGTTCCTCAGCCTCAACACTTTGTATTTCTGCATTGAGATTAATCTACTTCATGGACAAGAATTTTTTTTCAATTTGGTTGACAGGACTTGTTGATACACAACTGAATCAGTCATCACATAATAACAGGGACAATTAGGTGTACCCCAACATCATATCTACATATACCGAGTCACACAGCACCTCCACATTTGTGACGAGAAAATATCATCAGTAACCTTCTGTAAGGTATCCCTCGCTCTATTTTCGAGATCCCGTTAAAATCCGGCCAAGTTTGAGGTTAACTTCAGTACACGATACCACAGTTAAAATCGAGTTAACAACACTTTGAGTACAGTAAAGTAAACAAACAGTACATATACAACATAAATAAACTATAAATTGCAATAAACCAAGGATATTCCAGCAGGAAATAGGTTATTCTATATAAAAGTAAACTTTCACCATCAGATCCTAATATTGGTTAGGGAGATGTTCTGAACAGATTTAAAAGAAGTAAATGTTAAATAACAGTAAATAGAGTGCCTAAACAAACTTTTTATCATAATTACTAAGCATTATTCCAGAGAGAAATAAATAATTTCAATATAAAGCAAATCTAACCCTAAATTTTGCCATATACCAGATTTTGGTATTTCTGAAGAGATTTTAATACAGTAAAGGTTGTAAAAAGCTAATAAAAGCCAGGCCTAGACCTACAATAACAATATCTTCACAGTAAAATATAGTTCAGCAGAGATTTTAAATAAATAAATATGATTACTGGATAGTAGAATGAAGCAGATGAAAGTAACAGATCCTGATGTAATTTGACCATTTAAAAAAGCTCTAAAAGTAAATGTAATAATGCCTGAGACAGTTTAGAAGGATAACTGATAAGTTTCTGATAGTTTTCAAACACCTAATAATAACAAGAAGTAGTTTTGAAGAAATTTGATCACTCATTTTCATAAACAGTTTACATAAACAATTTTAGGCCTTTTAAATAATTTCAGGACTTAAAAAGTAGATAAAAATGCAGTAAATAATCTTCTCTTTCAGTTTTAATAGGTTCCAAGTAGTTTTAATCCGGAAAATATGAAATATCAGTAAAAACAGGAAGCCGGTAAATAGACGAAATTATCAAGCCTTTCAACAGTGATTCCAATAAAATTAAACCATTTTAAAAGCATTAAGAACAGTTAAAAGCTAGTAAATACACGTAATTAATTTTCTATAACCATTACAAGACATTTTACTAACCTGTAGTTTGTTAATCCAATTTCGAAGTAACTTGCCAGAGGCACTGTACACATAATATGCTTTTACACTGACTTTGAACACTGTCACACCATATAAAGTAACTAATAAATTAAAACAGCCCTAAAGAGAAGTAAATTCATCTAAATCTGATAGTTTCCAGCCGTTTAAGTATTTTTAAATGTTATCTGAACGTATAAAATAGATCACTCAACTTTAACATTTTCTTATTCAAAAGCCTACTTTGATTCCAGTTTAAAAAGTAGTTTTTCTTAAAGATCCATTCTTCTAGTTTCGTACACATTAATTTCATGTCATTTAAAGCCGTAGAACCGATGTTAGAGAATTTTCTAAACCACTCGGAGATAGCACACGTGGAAATAACAGAACAATTTTATTGTGCCTAAGATATCGCACCCACGAAGATGGGAAAACTTTTAAAATACGCAGTTTAATACAGGCTACACATTAGTAATTTTTCCGGTTTAATAATCAACATACCTTCAGAGCTACACATAAAAATACACAAATAATAAAAAATGGCGCGAGTGAGAATCTCTGTTTATAGTAATAACTCAATCAGTTCCTGACCGATCTAAATAAAATTCACATTTTTGAGAGGCTAAAATCAGGGCCAACATTTTGACCATAATGTCATGTTTGTAATTGATGTCGTTTAAAAATTTCTAAATTTTTTAGCTATGTCGCAATACTGGATGATTTCAAATTTTGTCATGACGTCAGACCGAAAATTAAAGTTAAAAATAAAGTAATATTTTGCATCACCACACTACACAGGTAATCTCCCATAACTCGTTCCGTTTCTAGTTTTTAAATTGATCATCTTAGAGGGAAGTTATAGATTTAAATGTAAGTGAATGTTTGAGAAAGCGGAAGGACACAGGCGGTGTGCAGCCTCACGTGAGGTACGCCTATATAAGCGAGACAGAGCGTGGCAGCGAGGCCGATGATATTCAGTACTTTGTCTAATTTGAAGCAGGACGCACGTCCTCGCGAGTGCGAAAGCTTCGGGAAGCGCGCAGATGCATTTGGGTGGGGGAAGTTCTACCATGATGGCCGATAGTCGCCATTTTCAAATTTCACCATGAACAATGTGGCCACTTAACAGGTTCCGACATGTGATTTTCTAACGGTCAAGATTCATTCTGGGGTAGTGCGAGTTTGCTCTGTTTCATAAACTGTGATTTTCGGTGAACGATTTTTTCTCCGATTGCCTTTGCTAACTGTGAACTTTTTTAACTTATGTGAAAATTTCCAAGAATATAATTCAGTTATTCAACTTCAGACTTTCATTTCTACAACAACACCTTTCTTACAGGAGGTAAAGCTGTAAGTGGCGACTGTGGTCCTTTTTAACAGTTAGCATCCTACATGGTTTTAACATGGTAATAGAACTTTTCAGAACTTAGACTACTTTTGGAAGACTTCGAGTTCAGGTGATGAAGCCGATACCAACCCCAGTATGCCGGTTTAGTCCCTTACACTTCTCTGCCATCAACTAAATCAGATTCCGCTCTTTGTGACTGCCCATTAAGATGGCAAAAAAACTCAGTAAACACTTTAAGCCTAAGTGATCAGTGGAGAGAAGTATGGCACACCATTGTTCTTCCTTTCCTCCTCAAAATGTCCTGCATCATAACCCAGTCGCAATGGCTTGAACTCTGCCATAAAGTCTAGTATTCTCTCAATAGAATTAGGACCAATTGTGGCAGACTTATTTTATGGTTGGGT
Source organism: Vandiemenella viatica (assembly GCA_031002005.1). Taxonomy (NCBI): domain Eukaryota; kingdom Metazoa; phylum Arthropoda; class Insecta; order Orthoptera; family Morabidae; genus Vandiemenella; species Vandiemenella viatica. The sequence goes on from CM061920.1 coordinate 154,227,054, forward strand.
AAAAATATCACCAGCCTGCAACTGTGATGCTGAGAGGAAGACTATTCAGCACATAGTAACTGCTTGCCCTCTGCAAGCCTGTCATCAAAATCCTAGCAGTTTATTGATGGCATCTAGAATGGCAATTAATTACGTTCATAACTGGAGATTTCTTTGTAAATGCCTTTTATCTTAAAAATGTTATCATGTATTATGTTTATAAATATGTAACTATGTAAACTAAGTGATTTAATTTGCCACAAAATTGCTTGAAACCATTTTCTTTCTCGTTACTGCTGTGAAATATGTATATTTAATGTTCGATCTGATTTCAGTGATATCGAGTGAAAAGAAGAGGCGTTTTTTATGGAATATGGAAATGGAAGTAATCTCTACAGCAGCAAAGAATTTGATGGAATCTGTTAGTCATGTTCAAGCACCATTCACAACTGCAAAGCATTTAGAACATGTCCGTCCTATGTTTAAGGTAAACAATTCCTGATTCTAAATGTAGTTAATAAGTTAAACGATGATGGAAAGAACTAATGGGTGGTTAGTGATTTCTGTTTTCACTGTTTCTTTACGGATGTCGAGACTGTTCCCAAATGAGAAGAATAAATATATAAATTTAAGATGGATATATATGATCGGTGGTAGGGAATCACTACTTTGTGTTATTATTCTTGTCCTCATTCCTTTTTTTGTAACTGAGTGGTTATTTTAAATCAATATAAATTGTTCAATTTCATGCATTGTATAAACTCAATAGTTACATTTTTGTTCAGGTATACTTGTATGTAATATAACATGACGTTGGTAACCCTATTGGGTTCTTGCTTCATTGTTGGCTGTAGGCTGTTGTATAGGATATACATGTTTATGTGTGGCTGTTGAATTTTGTTTTGTCTGGCGAAAAGTTCAAACACAGAATTTGTATTAATGTTTCTGGAATAAATCGCATCACTGTTTTGAAAAATGTTCCTTTTTATATATTTTTTATGAATAAAATGTGTTCACAAGTGGTACAAATTTTCCAAAATGGCAGTGAAGATGCGGAGTCCTGTGGATGACCTAGCATGTCAACAGCTAATGACAACATTGGAGGGTGAAACAAATAACTATGAACGATTGCAGAATTACTACGGGAGCGTGCATAAACCACATAGCTCCATTTTGGCCTCCTGTGAAACCCCCCTTCCCCCCGCATAGCCCTACATGGCTATGGCTCTACCCCCCCCCCCCTCCCTCACGCAGCACGTAGCTTTTTCCCCTTTTGATTCCAGAAGACATTTTGTACTGTTTTCTCTTGTCAGATGATTGTAAATTACACACGGAGATAATTAATTCATGGAAATAAATATTCACATGCTGTTGTGAGTTCAGTTCCTCATTTTAACTGTGGAAAATGTTATGAAAGGAAAGCTATGTGGCTTGGCTCGGAACCCCTCCCCTCCCCCCACGTAGCCCAGCATAGCCTTCCAGCTAACCCCTCCCCCCCGTGGACCGAGCCACGTAGTTAGTGCATGATCCTTATCTGGAGGTAGCTAATGATGATGGTATATCATTTGAGGCATGCCAATTAATTTTTGCATGGTTTCCCCAAAGCGCTCCAGGTCAATAACAGGATGGTTCTTTCAAAGGCCACGGCTGAATTCCTACTCGTTCCTTGCCCCCCAGTACTTCCTTATCTTGTATACCCTCAATGATGATGAGGAGCAAAGCCGTAAGCAAATAATAATAATAATTTTTTCGGTATTTTGGTGTGAAAAAATGTGACAGCAAAATTTGTTCCAGTTTTAAATTTTGACCAAAACTAGTGCCAAATAAACATTGCTCAAAAAACTAGCTGAATGATCCAGAGATTCTCAATTGGTCATCTGATGACTATTCCTTTGATTATAGTGACCTAGAGTACCATGTGTCATTACGACCAAATCGTGTGGTTAGTAAGAAGAATTCTCTAGAAGTTCTGCACCATCTTCATGAAGCAAACTCAAGAAAACTCCTGGATTTTTGGTGAAATATCTCATGGGAATTGCACTACAGTATTACACATCTCACACTTCACTGTTTGTTCTTGAATTGTAGGCCAAAAAAAAAAATTAAATTGATTAATTTATTTTTCTGGGAGAAACTAACCAATGTTAACATACAATAATTCAACAACTTTACTTTCCATCATCTTCAAGTGAATTGTGATCATGTTTTAACTTGAAGTTTATAGCTTACCAGGAGCTTGTTGATTGAATGGCATACCAACTGCAGGCATCGTTAATTTGCTTAACAGCTGTCTCATTCATTACTAGCATCCTGGACGCATTGAACATTGATGCCGAACAGCCTCAATAATCAGCATCCAGGTAAATTGGCAACCTCAATCCCAGTTTGCAAGATTAGACATGGAGAGTTTACCCCTCCTCTCCAGGGTCCCACTATCTAACAAGCTCTCTCTACTACAACTGCACTTCAAGCCTAGATTAGCTGAGTTATTCTATTGCCCATTTGTATGATGGACACTGCTACTAACAAATTGATGTAGTACTGGGGGGAAGCCTTTTATAGTGATAGATAATTTCTTCATGGAAGACTGTTGAGAGAACATTAACAACCTCTCCCAAGAAGGCCAGTTCATGAAAAATATTTTTGTAGTTTGGCTTAGTGCTAGGGACAATCTTGAAAGGTTTCTTTTTCATTTGCACTGTTTCAACAATACATATTAAGTTCATGATGGAGCTGGAAAACAGAAGGCTGCCTGCCTTTCTTGGACATCCATATGTAGAAAGAACTTGTTTGGACGTTAGGACACATTGTTTATCAAAAGACTACCCACACAGATCTATACTTAAATAGGCACAGTAATCATCACCTTACAAAGTACAGAACAGTTTTCACTACACTAGACCATAGGGCAGGAGCAAAATATGATAAGGACAGTCAACCGGATGTGTTACATTATTTTCGTTAGATCTTCAGATGGCTTAGATACACTGAACATTAATTGGCATTCCAGAAACCAAAAGAAGGCTATAATAACTGCAATAAAGTTCATCATGATCACCTAATCTTTTCTGATGCTAAAACTTTAAGGGTTTGAACAGTTCTGACAAGAAATGGGATTAAAGCCATTTTCCAACTACTTCTAGAACTAAAGAACATTTTACGCTCCTCCAACGATTACCTTTTCCTTCATACAGGAATAATTTATAGTATATGATATGATGTATTAACCAGTGTTGTTTGGTACATGTCCAATACGTTCACCTGACTTGGAGACCATCAGACCTGTTCAGAACGGATTTCGATCCCCCAAGTATATGTTGAAGGGTAATTGCTCCATATGTCTGTGTTACAATTATTTCTTCAAAATGAGCCCTGGGTATCAAGAAATTAACGCGGAAACATATTTTAAATAATATAATTTTAGTACATTGTTTAAAAGCTTCAGCGTGGTGTATGCGGTAAGGTGCTAACTTCCCACTTTGCGAACCCGGTTTCAAATCCCCATACTGCCAAATATTTTTATTTCTTTTTTTGTATGCAGTAATCATTGAGCATTGATTTTATTTCATTTAAAATTCATTTACGAATTTTTATTATGCAAAATAACTTTTAAAACAAAATATTACAGAATATATAGTCCCAATTTTTTTTAGAAAACCATTATGTCATTGTTTATGTGTTTTTTTCTATACTTGTATCTCTACAATTAATATCGTAAAGTAAATATATTACAGCCATAAGGTCGGGGTTTTTTCCCCCCTACCACAGTAATACTTATTTCCGTTCAGTGGTGGTAGCTTGTAAATGTTTGAAACTAACATAATATCTGTTATTTCGCATCATAAAAATTCGTAAATGAATTTCAAATGAAATAAAAATATTTTGCAATATGGGGATTTAAACCCGGGTTCGCAAAATGGGAAGTTAGCGTCTTACCGCATTTACCACGCTAAAGCTTTTAAACAATGTACTAAAATTATAATATTTAAAATATATTCACATATGTTTTCGCGTTAATTTCTCGATACCCAGGGCTCATTTTGAAGAAATAATTTTAACACAGACATATGGAGTAAATACCCTTCATCATATACTCGGGGGATCAAAATCAGTTCTGAACAGGTCTGATGGTTTTGAAGTGAGACGAAGGGACATATTTTTTGGTGCTACCACATACCAGAAGCTTACATTGGCTTCCTGAAAATCTTTTCTTCTGTTCGCAGTGGAAAAGCTGCATACACTGTAAGAACTTTTGAAGACCTTATTTGCTGTTTGCTATTTTAAATTTGTACTCGGTCCAAACAGAGAACTCGATAATGTTTTCAACATAGTTCTGTGGTTTGGTCAGAGCTCTGTTAACCATTTCCTAACCAGATCATTAGAATTTATTCCGTATATGTTATTCAGTCATAGATTTGTGCAGAAATGCGGGAAGGCTTACATTGGACAGACAACATGATGTATTAACCAAAGGTGTGCCGAACTTGCGTGCAACATCTGTCTGGGCCAGATTGACAAGTCAGCTGTTGCTGAGCACAGTATCGACACGGAACATGGCTTTAATTTCAAGGTAACAAGATTTCTTGTGCAAACGAGAGGTTATTGGGATAGTATTTTCTCGGAAGCTATCGAAATCCGTATCTTGAAGGACCTTGTTAACAGAGATACTGGATTTCAGTTAAGTAAGGCCTGGATCCCAGCAATCCAGAAAATTAGACTGCAGCAGGACTTCTGGAAAACACGCCAGCAATCAATGGTACCTGCCAGCAGCTAATGACTGCCACCAATAGGAAAGCTTCCCACTAATGGCCAACGTGTCCCATCACTAGCCATTGGCCAACTGGAAAAAAGGATGATGTAGCGCAGACTTCGCACGATATATAAGCGGCTCAATAACCTACTGGCAGCAGTCACTTGACAATCGCAGCAGAGATTGTGACCATCGAAACGTCGTGTTTTAATGATGGACTAACTTGGCTAGTTATCAGAGAAAATTTTATTCAGTATTACAGTTGGTTTTTGGCTGTGTGTTTTCTTATGGTGAACAGTTTTGGCTTGATATATGTATTTACAGAGCAATTCCAAACAGAATCTGTTGTTGGTTGTTTCAGATGGCATGGACACCATTTCTTGCTGCATTCAGTGTTGGACTTCAAGACTGTGATGATCCTGAAATTGCGTCACTTTGTTTGGATGGTATTCGTTGTGCCATTCGAATAGCCTGCATCTTTCATATGACGGTTAGTATAAATTCAGCATAAATAGGAAATGAATTTCTGAAAAATAAAAGCATGAAATATAATTTATTAAATTGACAGTTTTAGTTTGTTAAGAAGTAAGTAACTCGCAGTTACAGTAAAATTTTTCCTTTATACATCCAGCAAAAAAATCTTACAGAAAATTTCTCATATTGAGCATTTTAACATGCTTCCTGAATTGATTAGTTTTTCCCACTGTTACATTGACAACTTTTATGCCCAGATCTCTTGTAGCCATTACTTGGATCTAAGCATTTCTGTGAAACATATTATGATGGAAAATGGAAGCGGCATCTAGGCGATATAAATAATGAAGGAAAGGGAAATTAACCCACCACATACCCAATACTGTATAATTTTTTGTCAACTGCCTTCTTCAGTGGTAGATTGGTCATTTGGTAACATTCTGTGTGTGCACACATACGGAGCCTAATGGCCCTTTATCTACCACTGAAGAAGGCAGTTGCTGAAAATTAATATGTATTTGTTTGTCCGCCCAAGTGTTTAAACTGTGAAACATGTTAGTAATAAAATAATATCCTGCTTTAAATTCTGTCATTTGGTATTGTAAATGTAGTTCAATTGTCTTTGCCTAGATATGGATGGGAACAGGTTTGTAATTATAAAGAACACAAGTTTAGATCTAAAAATGTCTTAAAAGTACAACTTATGTTTTCTGCATGTTTTCCAGAAATAGGATTTTTTCCCTCCTGTTTCAGAGTAATCTTTAATAGTGAAAGATGTCACTTTCCAAACAATGCTCTTATTAGTACTAGTCTGATTTTTATATAATCATTCCTCCACTCATTGGCTGTAATTCTATTTCCTTAGTAAAAGTAATCTTTTACTTTCCTATTATATTTATTCCATTTTTACTGAAGTTTATCATCATCATCATTATTAGACATTTCCATCTTTGTGGGTTGTCCTGTTCAACCTCTTCCAAGTCTAGCAGTCATTCCAAGATTTTTCCTCCACCACTTTTCTCTAAATAACTCCCTTAGCCTCTATGTGTTCCTTCACTTGGTCCTTCCACCTTGCCCAAGGTCTTCCCACTGGTCTCCTCCCCTTCCCGCTGTTCAGCAGTGCTAACTTCAGCATCTGCCCCTCCTCCATCCTCATAGCATGCCCCAGCCATTGCAGTCCTATCCTTCTTAACATCCCTTCTAATGCTTCTTCTTTTAGCCTCTCCCTGATATTTTCATTCCTGATTTTATCTTCTCTCTAAGAAACCTCATCTATGCAGCCTGCAATCTGCTAATATCTCTCTTTGTCCAAGTCCAGGTTTCAGATCTGTCAGTCAGTATGGGTTCGTAATATACTTCATAGAGCAGAATTTTTGCTTTCTCCCCTATGTTCGACCTCCAGATTAATCCTTTATCTAATGATAAAATTTTCCACTCTTTCTTACTCTCTTACCTATTTCTTCCTCCCCCTTTCCATTGATAGTTACTTTGCTTCCCAGATACACATACAATTCTACCCATTCCAATTTTTTGCTGTCGAGTAACACATCCTTCAAAGGGCAAGTTTTTCTTGTTATCTTCATTATCTTGTTTTTCTTTTCTTTTCTACACTCATCTCCAGGCCATGTTTACTCATTGCAGTCCATCATTCCACCAATTCTCTTTCCAGATCCTGCTGTGTCTCCTCCCATTATATTATATCATCAGCATATGCTATCACTTTAAGCTCTGTTGGATGTCTGTAACCCTGGACTTCCTTGATTACTACATATAATACCACATTAAATAGATGGCAATACACTTCCTTGTCTGACTCCTCTTTTGTATGAAACCATTCTGAATTTCTACTGTTTATGTGTACACAATTCTCGCACTTCTCATAGATGTACCTTATTCCACAATTCCTTTACCTACTCCTCCTTTTTTAAACTTAACCATATGCTTTCGCTCATATTTTATTGTAGGTGTTTTTTATGTTAATGGAAGCAATTATATCTCTGTCATATTCCCACATTTTCTCTATGATTTGCCAAAGTATAAAAATAGCATTTACCATAGATCTTCCTAGCCTGAAACTAAACTGCTCCTCTCTGGCTGTATTATCTAGTCTTTGCTTTGTTTTATTTAGAATAATATTTGTAACAATGAATGGAAAGAAATGCCGTGAGGCAATATTTATATGGAAAGACAGATGAAATACACCCAACACTCACCAAAGTTGAAGGGAGGAGGGCAGCAGCAACACAAAACAACACAAAAACAAGTAAAATACTATATTTTGGGGAAAAGCCTTCTTCAAGTCAACAGATGTAAGTGGCTGGACTTGCGCAAGACTTGTGTACGACGCAGCCACTCATAGAATAATATTTCATATATTCTCTGGCCATGGCTCAGCAATGTACCACCCTTGTAGTTCTCCCATTTTGTTTAACTCCCTTTTTTTATGAATAGGTACTATGACTCCCTTCCTCCAGTCTTCTGATATATTTTTTTTCTTTCCAGACTCTCCACATGACTCTATACAACCATTGCATTCCCATTGCTCCCACTGTTTTTACCATTTCTGCTGTCAGTTCATCTAGTCCTGGTGATTTCCCATTTGGTATTTCGTTCACTGCAGAATCTAATTCTAGTGTGCTAAATTCTTCTGTTCCCTTTCTAAAGCTGTTGTTCCACTATCCTTTTCTTTTGTAATTTCTTAGGTTCCTTCCTGGTCTCTCTCTCTCTTCCTACCAACAGGTTTACGAGGTACATTTTCCATGTACTCAGTACTTCTTCCTCTTTCCATTGCACTTCCAGAACATTGGTCAGCATATATCTAGATTTTTCTTTGTTTAAACAGTATTTTCTTATTTCCTTTGTAGCTTGTCTTTAATTTCTCTGTGAATTCCTCCCAAGATTTTGCCTTTGGTATTTTTATAATTTTAGAGGAATTTTCTGATCTTTTCCATCTCGCTCTTTTTTCTCCTGTTCTGTCTTCAAACCATTCCCTTCAAGCCTTTTTTTTTTTTTTTTTTTTTTACAGCTTCTGCAATTTGCTCTTTCCACCATGATGTTTCCTTCTCTTTCCTCTTATTTGATGTTCTTCCACACATCCTTTCTGCTGCATTTAGTAATGTTGCTCTAAATCTTCTCCATTCACCTTCTGCTGTTCTTGTTTTATCCTTCGGCAAATTGGCCTTCACTTTTTACTGAAATGCTTCCTTTGTGCCACTGTCTTCCAGTTTCCAACACCTGATCCTTTGGATTCTTTTCCTTGCTGCTTTGGCCAGGCTGAGTTTATGATTTTATTACTGTCCCAGCCATTCACCACTCACTTTCATTGGCATGCATTTGCGACCCATTGTTGGTGACGCACCCACATATGCAATTGATCTAAACATTTCTTGGCCTAAAATTTTTTATTATGTTTTTAATACTTTCCTATCCATTTACCACTTTCGCTTTCATCGGTGTGCATTTCAAACATGATTGTAGGCAACACACCCATCTTGCAACAATCAGTGCAAACATTTCTTGGCATACAGAGTGTGTGTGTGTGTGTGTGTGTGTGTGTGTGTGTGTGTGTGTGTGTGTGTGTGTGTGTTTATTTATAACAACTAAGGAATAACTTACCACAGATGAAGGTGGCTGGCAATGTTGAACATAGAAAAGACCAAACACAAGAAACGTGCAATATTTCGGCAGTTGGCCTTATTCTTGCTAAAAGTGAAACACTAGGCACAGCCAGTTGTGCAGACGACAATGGCCCTCTGGTGATATATATGTATCAAGCAACATCACTAGCTTTCCCTTACAGGTCACATGTTGATAAGATAGGATAGAGGGAAAAAAACAGATACCTGTCACCACAGATGAAGTCAGGAGGGCGAGACGAACACATAAAAACACACACACACAAAAAAAAAACACAAATGCACAATATTTCGGCATGAGCCTTAATCATCACACATGATGTCTCGCCTGTCACATGATTAAGGCTCATCCCAAAAGATTTTGGATTGTGTATTTGTGTGTGTGTGTGTGTGTGTGTGTGTGTGGTTTTTTACGTGTTCGTCTCACCCTCCTGCCTTCGTCTGTGGTAAGTGACAGGTACCTGTGTTCTTTCCCCTATCCTATCTTATTTTCAGTGCCTCATGGCAGTTTCTTTGTTTCCATTATCCAAAGGTCACCTGTTGAGAAATACTTGTCCTCTTACAGATACCATGCCTTTCAACTATCCAAGAAATATTAGTGAAAATAATATAAAACACTTCATAGATACCTTAAACAATGAAAACTGGTTAGAAGTATATAATGCGCAGGGTGTTAATGCGAAATTTGATTCCTTTCTGAATATATTTCTAACACTTTTTGAAGGTAGTTTCAAAAAAAGGAAAATTCTCAACACTCCAAACAATGAACTGGGCATGGGATGGATAACAAAGGGTATTAGAATCTCTAGTAAAACAAAGAGGGACCTTTATTTAAAAATGAGAGAATCAGATAACTATGCACTGAAAGTTCACTATAAACTTTATTCTAAAATACTAAGAAATGTAATAAGGAAGGCCAAGAACAGGTACATATCGGCGAAAATGGAAAATTCAGACAGTAAAATGAGAACAATATGGAATATAATAAAGACTGAAACAGGAAAAACTGTAAATCACTCTAAAGACATAAAAATAGAACAAAATGGATATGTGTATAGCGAAGTAGGGGAAGTTTGTGAAATATTTAACAAACATTTTACGTCAGTAGTAGATAAATTAGGCATAGAAAAGCAATCCCCACATAGTGCTCTAAGGCTTCTTGAGACTGCTTTCCCAAATAGCTTTGTGGAGATGAAATTGCCACCAGTAACAGTCTTAGAAATAAATAAACTCATTAAACAATTAAAACCTAAAAATTCTTCTTCAAGTAAATTACTGAAAAGATGTTCAGACTGTATCAGTCATGTACTTGCTCACATTTGTAATGATTCCCGATAGACTAAAATATGCTGTTGTAAAACCATTATTTAAAAAAGGAGAAGTAACATGTGTAGACAACTATCGTCCCATTTCATTACTTTCAACATTCTCAAAGGTTTTTGAAAAAGTCATAGAGTAATAAAACATGTTACACACTGTAATATCCTCACTAATTCACAATTTGGGTTCAAAAAAGGATCATCCATAGAAATGGCTATATATTCATTTTTAAATAACACATTTGAGGAACTGAATAATAAAATGAATCCTGTAGGAATATTTTGTGATCTTGCAAAAGCATTTGACTGTGTAAATCATGAATTACTTTTGAAAAAAAAATGGAATACTATGGTATTTTTGGGACCACAGGTAAATGGTTTAAATCATACATTGAAAGCCGAATGCAAAAAGTTTCAATTTTTTATTCTAAAATAAGTAAAGATGCTTCATCAGACTGGGAGAAAATAAAACATGGAATTCCACAAGGCTCTGTCTTAGGTCCCCTCCTCTTTCTGTTATACATCAATGACCTTCCTGGAAATTTATCCGACAAAGTTAAGAGTGTTTTATTTGCAGATGACACTAACCTGACTGTGCGTAAAACACCAAACAGTACTATAGAATTTAATGTAAATGAAGTACTTAGAGTAGTAGCAAATTGGTTTAAGGCAAATTCATTAAAATTAAATTTTGAAAAAACACATTATATTAGGTTTAAAACAAAAAAACTATGCACAGCCAGATATATGTATAAACTATAAAAACAACACAATCTTAGAAACAGAGATTATAAAATTTCTTGGTATTAAAATAGATCAGAAACTCTGTTGGCATGATCATATCACTACACTACTGGCAAAGTTAAGTAGTGCCACCTTCGCAATACGAACACTTTCTCTAACAGCAGATCTAGAATTAATGAAACAGGTGTACTCCTCACATTTTCATTCAGTAATGTCATATGGCATAAGTTTTTGGGGAAACTCTTCACAAAGTAAAAAAGTTTTCATAGCACAGAAAAGAGCTATTAGGTTTCTCTGTAGGGTAAAACCAAGAACTTCTTGCAGACAACTCTTTAAGAAACTCAATATTCTTACAATGTATTCTCAGTATATATATTCTCTCATGAGCTTTGTCATAGAAAATTTTAACCTGTTTACACCTAATTCACAGGTACACAGTTTCAATACAAGAAACAGAAATAACTTGCATAAAACACAAACATCTCTGTCATTAGTACAAAGAGGAGTTAATTATTCTGGGATACATCTGTTTAATAAACTACCTAATCGTATAAAACAGCTTTCAGATAATAAAGATGTATTCAAACAAAAACTTAGAGATTATCTTATTGGCAACTCCTTCTACTCCATTCAAGAATTTGAAGAAAATAATTGTACTCATTATGACGTTTGCAAAACTCAGTTGCAAAAATGTATGTTTATTATTATTTCTTGTATTTGTAAAATATGTATATATATATATATTTAATAACAATGAAAAAAAAAGACGCTAAGTAGCGGAAAGGAATCAAATTAGGATAGGGAAATGAGCCACCACTTACCTTTAGATGATGGATGTGGGACGCGAACACACAGAAAAGACACAAACACAAATAATAAAGTAATTTTCGGGAAAAAACCCTTCTTCAACAAGAGAACATTATGAGAGGTGGGTGCACCCGGAGACTGCCTCACGGAAAGACCGCCGGTCGACAAAATGGTGGGGGTAAATTCAAACAACGGAAAAGTAGAGGGGCAGTGAATCAGAGCTCATACCCGAGCAAAAATTAATATCCAAACTAATTTCTGGTTGCTAGGAAGATCAAAATATTGAAAAAAATTTTATATATATTGAAAAAATTAAAATATTATACAAATAAAAAAAAATATATATATATATATATATATAAAATAATAATAATTATGAAGTTAAACATCGCCTCAGGTTAGTGGTGGTTCAATATAGGTAGTGGGAAAGGAGAAAGAAAAAAAAAAAAAAAAAAAAAAAAAAAAAAGGTGACCGGGTATTATCTTAGGTTGAGACCAGGTGGTTGCCTAGTGCCAAGTTTGTACTGGTAGGCAAGTTCCCACCTTCTGAGTTCAGAGAAACTGCTGCTATTAGGGAGAACTCTGATAGCACGGACTGTGTAACAAGAGTTGAAATTATTCAAGTCGTGGGTTATGGCATGGGCAGCAACTGGGTGCTTTGGGTTCTGTGTGAATACCGTCTGACGGTGGCCATTCATTCTTATGGAGAGTGCATTTGTGGTCAAACCTATATATGAAGCCAGGCAGTGGTTGCATGTTAACTGGTATATTACATGCGTGGTTTCACAGGTGGCGTGTCCTATGATAGGGAAGCTTTCCCCTGTGACCGGGTTGATGAAAGTGGTGGAAGCATGGTGTATGTCACACATCTTGCAGCGTGGTCTATTACATGGGAAAGAGCCTTGGGGTTGACTGTTAGGAAGAGGAAGACTGTGTTTGTGGACTAGAAGTTCGCTGAGGTTAGGAGGTCTGCTGAAACAAGTTCTAGGAGGGGCAGGGAGGATTTTAGGAAGAATGGATCTCATTTCAGGGCATGTTTGTAAGAAATCATAGCCCTGCCGGAGGACTCTGTTGATGGATTCGAGGCCTGGGTAGTACTGTGTGACCAAGACTGGATTGTGGTTGGTTTTTGCGGGTCTGGTATGATTGATTGGCTGATTCAGTTGTGATGTGGCACGTGAAAGCTGTTTGTTAACCAAAGCTGGAGGGTAGTTCCGAGATATTAATGCTTCTGAAATACTGTTTGAATAATCCATGAGAGACTGTTGGTTAGAGCATATGCGACTACCTCGAATGCCAAGACTGTAGGGGAGTGAACGTTTGGTGTGGTATGGGTGGCAACTGTCAAAATGGAGATACTGTTGAAGATTGGTTGGTTTGATGTGAACTGAAGAGTTGAGATAGCCATTGGATAGGGACAAATCAACATCCAAGAATGTGGCCTTGGTGTGGGAGTAGGACCAAGTGAATTTCAGCATGCTAAAGTTATTGAGATGGTTCAGGAAATTTAGCAGTTCATTTTCTCCATGCGTCCAAATCATAAATATGTCATCAATGAAACGAAGCCAAATGAGGGGTTTGAGAGGGAATTCCTCCAGAAATGTCTGTTCCAGCCGGCCCATGAACAGATTAGCATAAGAGGGGGCCATGCGGGTACCCATGGCAGTATATATTTACTATGATATGACTCATATTATGTGTATATGTATCAACAATGACATGTTTCACATCCCAGAGGTACTTCCTCAGCAGGGATCCATGGAACAAGATTGATAAATAAATAAATAAACTTTAATCTCGTATCTTTTTCTTAAAATCATGTCTGTCCTTAAACATACCTCCAAGGTCACACAATCATGCTGCCAGTATTTGATTGCTCCCTGGAAGTTCCCCCTGCCCTGCATACCTTCCGCTAGAAACAATCTTTGGCCCTGACTCGCCTTGTCCTGCAACAGTATACTAATCTGGCTAACCAACATTCCAGGTATCTCATGTACCTTCAAAAATTACTCATTGTCTCATCCCTACAAGTAATTCCACTTATACAGCAGATTTTATAGCAGCAGTAGGCATAACCATCTGTATAAGTTGTTCACATTGATAAAGTCCCGTTTTGCAGAGGAGCCGTTTCTTCCCTGCCTGCCACTCATCAACCAATCAAAACTGTAACCTCCCTTGATCTTGTCAAAACCATCCATTGCCCAACTCCCCAACATAACTCAGCCTCCCCCTTTAAATCCCACACCTCGCTCTCTACACTCAAACCCTACTTCTAAACCGTCAGTTGTCTCTATCCTAGCTCTCTTTACTTTCCAAAGACTTCACCTTTTCACCTACCCCTGCATTTGACAATGTGAACCTAGTTCGTGACTCTTTCGTTCTGCCAAACACACTGCTTGTAGTACCACTTTGCCACTCATGCCAGTGAACCTGGTCCTGAGGACAATCTGGAATGCAGTTTCCACAAATTCAAACCATTATCCACACTTGATGTACCACCGTCTCATCCAAATTTTTTTTAGGAATTGTTATCCACCATTTGGCTTCACCTAGTTTTCTGAAAACCTTGGTGAACAACTTAGCCCAGCTGAAACCCTTGCCAGGAAACAACTTTCAACAAACCCACACCTTGTCATCCTTCCTGCAGACAAGGACTCAACCACAGTAGTTATGAATCACAGTGACTATGTGACTGAAGCCATTCATCAGTTTTCAAAGCACCAAGACTCGCTGTTGCCTCACCAAAGATCCTAACCTGCTGTCAACAAGAAAATACAGGAATATGTACAATTCAGTATGTCCCTCCAAGGTCTCACCCCACAGTCAATTTCACTTCTTACTTCTCCAAACCCATGTACACTTACCTTTACCTTCTTCCCAAAATCTATAAGCCTGGCAATCCAGGACACCCAGTTGTTGCTGTTTATGGATCTCGGACCAAAGACATCTCTGCTTTAGTGGGCCAGTACCTACAACCTATATATAGTCTGTCACCTCCCATCCAATATCAAGGACACACAACACTTCCTCTTCCATCTTTCTCCTATGCCCACACCACTTCCAATTCCTTCCTGGTAACAATTGATGTCACATCCCTTCCCGCTACCTAAATTGAACCACCACTAATGAGAGGTGATGTTTAACTTCATTGATTCTTTGGTTTAAAATTCCTTTTTAAATTTTATTCTATTTACATATTTATTTATTTTTGCTTACTCAGATTTATATTGGAAAGATTTTATTATATTATTCTGCTCTTTTTCACAATGTTTTGCAATGCCCAGGTATTAGCTCCAAATCACTGCCCTTCTCCCTATCTGTTTGACTTTACTCGCACTTTGTTCCTGTGAGGCAATCTCCTTCAACAACCACCATGTTCTCTTGTTGATAAAGGGCTAAACCCAAAAATTCTTATGTCATTTGTGTCCTTGTCTTTTTTGTCTGTTCATAAAATTCCTTTTCACAACTTAGTGCCTATTGTTTCATGGAGAGTATATATTTATTTTAAATTAAGTCTATTGATATGTTATGCTCAAGAAACTAAAAGAATTAAAATTTCATTTAAGCACAATATTTTGACAAGCTGTGCCATCAGTTTCAGGTTAAGAGTAAAAAAACTGTTAAACCTGAAGTTTAGCGCCTTATCGATAGTCTATCAAGAACACAGTCACAGCTAGCTTTAAATTTCAGGTTTTGTAGGTTTTTCACTCTTCGCCTCAAGATGACAAAGGAGAGCATAGTCGTGACATACTTTGTTTAGATAACATTTTAACTAGGTTAGTTTCCCACGAAGAATACATCAATGTTCAATGCTGAGAAAATCTTAATCAGTCTTTGTTATAATTATTAACTGAACTTAGTTTAAGCATTAATGAGTTTTCAAAAACAAAAATTGGATTAATATATTACATCAAAATATCGGAGAGTTATTGAACAAAGTTGATAAATTGCTAGTTAACTTAAATGAATCGAATTCTTTCTATAGTATTGATGTTTTATGCTTATCTGAACACCATATACTGGAATAGGTATGTCAAATATAACAGACTTTCATTTTGCTTCTCACTACTGAAACTAACTTGGAGAAAGAGGGAGTTATCACTTTTAGAAATGGTTAGCGTTTTGATGATATAAATCTTGGCAAGTATTGTCTTGCTCAATATTTTGAAGCTTGTGCTACAAGACTAAAATAATGAAAATTTTATAATAGCAACAGTAAACAGGATATCCTCTGGTAACTTTGCTCTTTTCCTGAGTCAACTTGAATTCTTATAAAAAAATTTAAGCAGAAAAGTAGTTAACATACTCTTTTTTTTGTGATTTTAATGTACATTTTTTTAATAAAATAAATTACACTGTAAAGTTATGTTGAAATCATTAATTAGCTCATGCAATCAGAATCTGGTAGTTAATTTTCCCACTAGAATAATGGATAATACTTCCAATAGATAATGTTATACATTCAAGCCATCTATATAATGTATAATGATGCCCAGTTACTAACTATCCATACTTTAAGCGGAGCTAGCTCCAAGAGTAATGCTTTTAAATTTCATTGAGTAATAAATCATGAATCAATTAGTTACTTTACTTCGCAGAAAAGCTTAAGTGTGTAGTCGTTAAACCACTCTATAAAAAGGGATAAGTAAGTAGTATTGAAATAATGCCATATTTCATTACTAACTGCTTTCTCCAAAAATTTTGAGACAGCAATGTACAACAGAGGTTACCAACACCATAAAAATAAAAATATTCTAACTACATCACAATTTGGTTTTCAAAAGGGTCATTCAAAAGAACAAGCTATATTTGCATTTATTGAAAAAATTTTGGAAGGAATAAATGATAAATTAATGCTTGCAGGAATTTTCTGTGATTTGCCTAAGGGATTTGACTGTGTTAATCATTAAATTCTGATATTAAAATTAAAGTATTATGTTATAAATGGCATTGTTAATAAATGGCTTATTTTTTGTCTTTTTAATAGTAAGCATTCATGTTGCTGGAACATTTTAATGCTGTGTCATGTGGTTCACTGTTTTCTGAAGGGTGTGGAGTACCTCAGAATTCTATATTGGGAGCCACCATTGTTTTTAGTATACATAAATGGTCTACCCTGTGTTATGTCTAAAAACTCAAAGTTTGTCCAACTTGCAGATGATACAAGCATGTCTAAAGAATATATTTTAAATTATATTTTTTCTATTATTAATAAATGGTTTATAGTTAGTGGCTTGTCATTAAACTTTGATAAAACTCAATACATGCAATTCAGTACTTCACACAAGTTATCACCAAACAAACACAAAATTTGCAGGCCAATCGATTGAAGAGGTATATTGTTTAAAATATCTAGGTTTGCTAATTAATCATAGTTTAAATTGGAGTGTACATGTCTGTGGCTTACTGAAGTATTTGGGTGCAACCACAGTTGCAGTTTGTATAATTTCATCAGAAAATAATCTTCTTATGCGGAAACTAGTTTATTTTGCTTATTTTCACTCCTTAGTGTCATGTGCAATAATATTGTGTGGTAATTCTGCTCATAGAGACGAAGTGTTCAGTGCCCAAAAGTGAGTAAAAAATTTATGCAGAGAGCTGTTCAAAATTTAGGGATTTTAACATTTGTGGCCACATGTATATACACACATTAATGACCTAGAAGTAAAAATAAGATAGGATAGGGAAAATAAACAGTTACCCGTCACTTACCACAGATGAAGGCAGGAGGGCGAGACACGTAAAAACACAAAAACAAACGAATTGCACAATATTTCGACTTTAGTCTTAGTCATGTGGGAGGCGAGACACACATCTTTCCCCCTGCCATATGTCTCGCCTCCCACATGACTAAGACTAAAGTCGAAATATTGTGCAATTCGTTTGTTTTTGTGTTTTTACGTGTCTCACCCTCCTGCCTTCATCTGTGGTAAGTGGCGGATAACTGTTTATTTTCCCTATCCTATCTTATTTTCAGTGCCTCGTAGCAGTTTCTTTGTTTCCTTTATCCAATTGTGACCTAGAAGTAAAACTGATCTTCACAAGGATTACAATTCGTCATCATTTTTTCAGAAAGGGGTCTAATATTCAGACATATACATCTTCAGTAAGCTCCCAACACATCTTAAATGTATAGCAGGTGATAAGATTAAATCCAGGAAAAGGTTGAAAGACATTTTAATTGACAACTCCTCCCACTCCATTGAAGAATTTGTTGCTAAGGTATCTACAAATAATTACCTCTAGTTTGTGTAAATATACATATTATGCTGTGACAGTACAGCTTGTCATGTATTTATCTGTTTTGTTATGTAGTAGTTTAACTGTAAATTGACAAATTAAGATCCATGGAAAATGAATGTATTGTATTATATTGTATAATAACCACTACTGTGACAGCATTTAAATTGCTACTGAAATTAATTTAAAAATAAGATAATGCCAACTATTGAAAGTATTTCTAACATTTATTTTTGGTGATGTTATGAGACTTCAGTATTTTGCCACATCATTTTAGATGATACTTACAGGGCACTCACTGATATTCTGGTTATTGATATCAGCCAAATCAAAAACCTGAGATTTTTCTTGAAGAAACATTTATTTTTATTTTGCAGCTGGAAAGAGATGCTTATGTCCAAGCTTTAGCGAGGTTTACTTTGCTAACAGCTAACTCGCCAATCACAGAGATGAAAGCAAAAAATATTGATACTATCAAAACTCTTATTACTGTTGCACACACTGATGGTAAGTCCATTGACAATTTCTTCTGAATTACTAAAATTATCTTAGATTGGAAGTACAATTGAATATGGCCCTCTTATTTTCCTGCTGGTATTCATTCAACAATAAGTAAACATGCTGTATTAGTTTAAATACTTATATATTTATATAATAGTTCAGAAAATCATAAATGAATGCTGAAAAATACTTGGATTTATAAATTTTCTTCTTTATATAGGGTAATTCAAGAGGAATGGTAAATTTTGGAGGAGATGGTAGAATGAGCAGTATTGAGAAAAAAAAGTTCAAATAAATTTCTATTCTTTTTTGAAATACAGATGCTGGAATGTTGCACATTAAATTAAATCCGAACTTTACCCCCATTAGATTTTTTTGTGGAGATAGTTCAAAAACGAAGTGGACAAAGCAAACACAAGAAATGAATTACTCGCTCATGTTGTAAACACTGCAACTCTCATAAAAGTACTCCTAGATACACTCAGAAGAGTTGCATGCTCCTTTTTTGAGGAGATCTGCAAAGTTTATTAAGGTCAATGGTGGGATTTTTGAACATTTAATTTAAACTTTTGTAAAATACGCATATGATTTTGCATGAATAAACTACTTCAATAAGATATTTATGTGCTCTTGATCATTTTCTGAAGTTTATTTTATGCATAACATTCCAGCACCTGTATCTCCAAACGGAATTGAAATATGTTTATATGAACTTTTTTACTCAATACTGTTCATACTATCACCTTCAGTATTTACCAGTAGTCCTGAATCACCCTTAGCGCACACGCGTGCGTGCACACATAGTTCTACTGTTATATTAATTACTTCTTCTGTGCAAATTTATGATTGGTTTAATTCCAACCTCAGTTTTCTTATCAGCTCTTTATTGGTTCATCAATATCCCTTCTTCAGATGGAAGGGTACTTCAGTGCAAGCTTCTCAAATCTGTCATTACCTATTCTTAATACATGGTATTTGTAAGGTACCTTACAGTTCACCAAAAGCATTCCCACTAGCTATCCCCAGCAGTAACACATTTTTAAGTCGCTTAGGTAGAAATTTCGCAAAAGGTCATTTTCAACTTGAATGGATTTTTTGCATTCATTTCCATCGTTAAAACTCGTCATAAGAATCATTTTAAAGTGTATTTATTATGTCCAGAAAAATGTAGTTTAAGGAATAATTTGGTTTGTTTAGGTTTTAAACCGTGCTGTTAGGAAGGCAAATATATAAGATGTGAAATATCTTTGAATTGAGTAAAGCTACAGCTGAACTTTTATCACCAACTATGGTCAGCACTGTCTAGAATATTTGGATAGTAAAATTAACTAATTTGCCAACGTTTAATTAGTGATTTTAATTAAGAGAAAAATAAAGTTTTTAACTAAGGAATACAATTGTGAAATTTATATCAATAGATAGCCTAAATTAAGGGGATCATGAATATATAATGGTTTCGGAAAACAAGTTTAAACATTTGTGAAATAATTAAGATTTTAAAGATAGATTGTCGATAATTATTGTTGAAGCGCAAAAAATCGCTCTAATCCGGTTTGTAAGAGACTTCAAGATTAATTTTATAGAAATCCTTTTGAATGCTGAATTAAATTAAAACAGATAGAATATGATCAAATGGAGCCTTTGTGTTATTTGCAGGTTAAAACATTTAGTACATTGGGAGATATTAATTAATGAAAAAAGTTAATGACGTCATAGGCCTTGGAAAACTTATAGAAACCCCAGCAGCCATATTAGATTTGACCAGTTTTTCACTTGAAATCGAACGGTTAACTTCGCGTCAGTTCGCAGAGCGAACTGTTCCAGGAGGTAGTGGTTGCGGCAAGTCGTAACGTGCCATAATCGTATGCTCACTAATGTTAGGGGGACTTAGTGAGTTTGTCTTCTTGTATGAATGTGCTTAGCCTGTCAATCTTCAATGGAACTGTTGTCTGATGTCTTATCTGCAATTCTGGTACCAACAATGTAAAAGTGAACTTTATCAAGAATATAAACATTATGTGATTCAAAAGCTGTGTCGAGAACTTATTTATTACACTCATCGCATTTTGGGTTTATAATACGAATGCGTGGCGGCTGTTTTATTAAATACTAGCATTTGCCCGCTGCTTCACGCGCGCGTGCCTTGGCAGGTGTAGAAATTATTTACCGATTTTATTCTCTTATCAGACATTAACGTGGAAAGGCATGAACTGTTAATGTATTCTGAATAGTTTCGTTTGTTTCGGTTAATACGTTAGGTTCGGTTTTCATACTGATGTCAGAGAGTTGTTTTATTCATATTTTAACGTGATGCAATTGATTCAATAGTAGAAAAGGTTCCTGAAAAATTAACAGTAGTAATTCGTGGTTGTAATTATTGTGCGAAGTATAAACATTTATTGTTTAGAAAGGCTTTTATTTTTGCGTTATAAGTAAATAAAGCAATGCTTAAGAGAAATAATATACTATCTTCAGCATACTTCGTAGGTCACTCATTGTAATGCCTCTGTGTAGACCACGTTTCTGGTCTGATTGTTCATTGTACATATGTACAGGCGTGATCTGCCACTCACCCTGGAGCAAGCAACGTATAGCTGGCCGTGCGAGAAACATGGTGTCCGAAGATCAATGCCTACGGTTCCTAGTGTCTGTCCCTGAGACTTGTTAATTGTCATGGCAAAACATAACGTTACGGGAAATTGTAGGCGCTTAAATTTGAACGGGAAGTTTGAAGGAACCAATGGTATTCGTGGAATGAATACTTCCTCTCCTCGTCCACATCCTGTTAAAATAACGGCCTCAATGATGTTTTTGTGCAATGATTTCACCAGAAGTCTAGTCCCATTGCACAGCTGTGGTGGTGATATGTTTCTCATTAGCATAATTGGAGTACCAACTTTTATATTCAGTTCATGCGCGGGTAGACCAGATGCGCTGAGGGAATTTAAGAACTCGGTTGGGTAAGTAGTCTCGTCGGCTTGATCTTCAACCGTGTTTATAGCGACGTAAGTCATCGACGTTGTTTTGATCATATCCAGGATATACTTATTGATGACATTCACGTCTTCATTCCTGGGTGCCAGTATCGCACGTTCACAAAACCAAGATTTTTCTTTGTTGGTAATATTTACTATGTCAGGATACACACTCGAAATTAGATCATCGATGTTTGGCACCATAATACAAAGTGACGAAGTCAATTTTATTTCTCCGTTTATTTCTGGCATGGTTCCTTCGCCAATTGCTAACAGAATTTTGGAAAATTGTTGAGACTCTGGATCTGCTCGGAGATATGTTCTCATGTTCGTTTTTAAAGAATACTTTTGTATGCTGAACCATAAAGATGACTGTTTTATACATGCATTCACTTCATCCGCCCTTGTACCTCTTGGCACTACAGGTAGCGTTTGGCGGAAATCTCCAGAAAAAAGAAATGTAATGCCACCCATTATTCTGTTATTATTACGAATGTCTCGTAACGAACGATCAACAGCCTCAATTGCATTTTTGTGTGCCATAGTGCATTCGTCCCATATAATAAGTTCACATGTTCTGATATCTTCGGCTTTGTTACCTTGTTTGGATATGTCACATACTGCACTGTCATTGAACTCGATGTTCAGTGGAATATTGAAGCAGGAATGCGCGGTCTTCCCTCTTGGTAGCAACGTTGCTGCAATACCTGATGATGCTACAGCTAACGCATTTTTATGTTCGCTACGCACTTTATTTAGTAATAGATTTACCACGAATGTCTTTCCTGTTCCTCCTGGCGCATCCAGAAAGAATATTTTCCCTTTATTGCACCTGACAGAATCCATGATTTCTTCATATACCAGTCGTTGTTCGGCATTGAGTTCCGCTTCTTTCTCTTTTGCGAGAAGCGCTAATTGATTGATGTCATAACCTGTTCCCTCTTCATTTATATTCTTTGATTTGTTCTCCATTGTAGGCCTCGGCAGTCCGTAGTGCTCTAGAGTATTGCCCCCAATAGAGGTTACCACGTCCTGTAACTTTAGAAGGCACCTATTTGTAACTTCCAGGTTGTAGTTGTGGTTGTTTTTATGGGACTCGTTACATATGATTTCACTCATTACGTCATGGGCAAGGTTCTCTTGATATTTCAACCATAGTTGGTTAGGGTTGGACAGGTTGCAGAAAACCAACATTACAGCAAACAATTTTCTCAGTTTAGGCGAACTATCACTGAGGCATGCCTCTTCTAAAGCATTATCCCAGTGACTATCAGATTCCAGCAAATTTCTAGCGACGCATGCCGCTTGATAGGTAGCGTGTTCAAAACTATCAACAGATCTCAGATCGGCAAAGGAGGTAGGTCCTCGTACAGTATTAAGTAGTAGTCTAAGATAAAAACATTCACTGTTTTTTGGGTGGACGGTGTATACTCTACCCAGTGCCTTTTCCTTATAGACATCAGGATGGTTAGGAACTGGGGTACCCCTTCGTCTTCTGTTGAAAACTCCTGTTTGTTTGTTGAAGGTGTAATATGCAGGAACTTCCTCGTACAACAAAGTTTTGGCAAATGTGTCTTGCTTGCACAGTTGAAAGAATGCAAGAAGTGTGGTATTTCTAGGTTTGCTCACTTGTTGTTGGATATTGGATGGGAGAAAATAAATTCGCTGTCCATTTTCCAAGTGGACATCCAAATGAAAAACTGGTGGAAATCTTTCGTGGATTGGGAATGATAAAATTCGCCATATCGCTTCAGAAGAGCTGAGGTATCTTCCAGATTGGTATCGCACCACCTCATCATGATTACTGTGAATACAAAATGTAGCTTGGTCAGTGCCTTTATTTATATACTTACATAAATACTTGATGGCCTGTATGCTGCCACAATATTCAACATTTATGTGGGTCTTCAGGGTGCGTAAAAGTACGGGAGAATATGGAACAACCCATCTGTTATCAACATCAATAACTCTATCACACATACGAACTTCAGCAGTGAACCCGCCATCTTCAACAGATTTGCGACGATATGCCGGGTAGCCATCTTCTCCGGTTACTGTCTGTTTATTCAGTGACTTCGGAAACCTCTTACAGCAACGACCATTTTTCATACATGGGGAATGAGGATTGAGTGGTCCACAAGGTCCGTGGATCATGTGGCTTTTTACGATTTCATAGAGGATAGGATCTGTGATTATGTTTGGAAATTCTGCACTTATAACTTTGTCCATAGTGGTAGGTCTAATTTTTTCCTCTAACCATAGCAGAATGTGGGCGTGAGGCAATCCTCGTTTCTGCCACTCTACGGAAAACATATTACACTGAACAGCACCAAAAATCTTTTTCTTTATTAGGAGATCCATTAGTTTCTTTAATTTCAAATGAAAGACACGAGAGATAATATCGTGACGTGCGTAAGATACCTGACCTTCACAAAGTTCGTTCTTAATTTCATCCCACTTTGGGTTGGTAGTGATTGTTATAAATAAATCAGGACGCCCATACTTCCGTACATAAACGAACGCGTCTTGGCTGCGTTCGTGCATATAGCGGGGTCCGCCCGTGAAACTTGATGGCAATATGACCATTTTACCGATATCTTCGATAGCAACGTCTTGCCTCAGAGCATCTTGTAAATGTATGTAATTCTCTGCTCGTAAACGGCTTTGGTGAGTTCTTATGTACAACAGACGTTCTGATTCTATTTTAGCAAACATATCAACCAAATACTGATTAAGTAATTGGCGAAACAGGAGCAAATAATTTATTGTCCCTTCTCTAACCATTAAACGGTAGGCGTAAAATTGAAGGGCAGATGTTTTTTTACTCGTTTTTACACCAGACAATGGATTAACATTGTAAAGATCAAAATGGTATCCATCCTCACCTCGACAAAACATTAGCGGGTATTGTAGAGAGTCATACGCACGATTTGTTTCGCTGATGCGCTGCAAACGATTATCACAAGTGCGAAGAACAATATCACGAGTTCCACGATGCTCATTCACCAAAACTGCAGCTACCTCATTAGCCGCTGGCTCGTTGTAGCGGCCACTGTGCGAATTACGAGGTTTGTGGTCCGCGCTTATTACCACATGGTAATTATGTTGATCGCTGTCAGGAATAGATTGCAAAGCATTCTTGAAAGCGCGAACGTATTGGTTATTATCGTGTAGGAGACTTTGCAGTTCCACGATAATAGTTCGATCTAAATTTGTAAAACCCGACATGCGTGCTTCGACTTGTGCTTGATAATCTGAAATGAAATAAATTTGCAGGAACTTTGATGGTGCATTTTTTGTGGGTAACAATGATCCAATGAGGTGGTAAACCTGACCCTGAACTTTGAAGGTTGGTATGAAGTTTCCTTCCCTTATTTCCTTTCCTCCAAAGGAAGTCATCTGAAAAGCACTATTGTAGGCACGCACATGTTTCAAAAAGTGTTTTGATTTGTTATGTTCTCCTATTAAGAGAGATTTTAATGGGTCTGGTGGATCGTGAAGAGGTTCTAGCTTGACCTTACCAAAGGAGCAACATAAACCATTACTTTCAGCTTTCCATTTTAAAGCCCCACATTGTCTGCATACTTTTGTCATGCCTCCAATATTTCCAAATTCAGCATAATTAAAACCAACTTCGTAGTTAAATCCACTCATAAATTTATTTTCCCATGGAACTACTTGCTGATTTATATCACATACATTTGACCCTTCACCGTCTAAGAGAGATACCCGTACTGTAGGTCCTCTAAGCCTGTCTCAGCTTGGTGCAAATCAGATTGTTCACTGCTTTGCTCCTGTGAAATCTGTTTATTTTCTACAAGTTCTTCACACATTGCATTCACAAAACGCCCTTGTGACTGATGTTCTATTGCGTCTTGCAGAGCTTTTTTATTTTTAAGACGCATCTGCACTTGACGTTCACGCTCCATCCGTAAACGCTTTGTTCGGTTATTGCTAGTTTCAGTTGCTCTAGCCAAAGCCTGAGAAACCCTTTCACGGTTCAAACGACATTCTTTCTTCTGTGCGCTTTCAGAAGCTATGGATTTAGCGTATAGAACCCGGTTATAGGTCAATCGCTTTTCTCGGTGCAGGTTACTTTCATTTGCTCTAGCTATTTCATCTCGTTCTCTTTGACGTTGCAGACGATGTTGTCGGTCTATTTCACTCTCATTTAGCCGATTTCGGCGACATCTTTTAGCTGCAGAAGTTGACCCCGACAGATTAGATCTCTTTCGCAAGGGCATATCATAAACTTTTATACTTACCCAACTCACAGCACTAACAATTAAACGTTTTCACAGCTGCAATTATCACTATGCGTGAACTTTGGCTGCGAGTATATAGATGAGCATAAACTTGGTTACAATATAGAATATCTGTGGTAGTAATAAATAATATTATTTCTGAAAGCAAGTATTTAACTCAGCTAAAACATAATATTTTTAAATGCTGATATGGAGGATTCCACGTTAACCGTGGTACCGAAAATTTAAATGGATATATAACAGTTGTAACGTTAAGAAAGCTGATATTATAATCATTATGTGTAATTTTTTTTGGCGATTTTATGTGTAAACTTTGCCTGGGATTATATAGCTAGGTATAAGCTTTGTTAAGGATGTATCTGTGGATATAATGAAAAATATTGTTTCCATGATACTTAACTAAAAAAAGTTATTTTTAAATGTGGATACCGAGGATTGCAACATAACCGCGGTGCCATAAATTTATGTAAATATAGCAGTAATCTACGACTTAGTCCTCTTGGAAGTGTGCTGAAATATAAAAATTCGTTACGAATAATCACAGCATCTCAATTTTTTCTGATTTATTTATCTTTTGTTGTTTTTTATTTTTTGTAGTTTGGATATTGGTTATATTTTATGTTGATACACCATCAATTATTCCTGCTTTAAAATAGAAATTTACGTGAATTGGAGCTACTCTTGATTTCAAATCGTCGTATCATTACTGTCATTATTTCAGTCAGATATAATTAATCCAAAAATGTCGAGATGTGATCATGGTACAGTTTATGTAGTAACGTGCATGTAACTGAAACAATTATTTCTGAGTGGCAACATTATCGCAAGTTGTGAATCGCTTGAAATGCAACCTGACAGCTGATATGATGCTTTGTTATAGGCCTAAGAGACGATGCCTGCAGCTTTATAATCTACGCGGTGTAGCATTAGAAGATGAAACATTTTTAATTTAAGTTTCTTTCAATATAGCCGTATTTTCTATGTAATTATTTCAGTCGCATGTAAGTACCTGGCGAAACAACAGCCTGGACCAGATGACGATTGACTCGTTTTGTTTAGCATCAGGCATAACGGGTTTAGTTTTAAAATTTACGCGGTGTAGAATAGAATTTTAGGATGCCTAGTTATATTTGAAATAAAAATTCGTTACCAATAATCACAGCATCTCAATTTTTTCTGATTTATTTATTTTTTGCTGTTTGGATATTGGTTTTTATTTTATGTTGATACACCATCAATTATTCCTGCTTTAAAATAGAAATTTACGTGAATTGGAATTAATCTTGGTTTCAAATCGTCGTATCATTATTGTCATTATTTCAGTCAGATATAATTAATTCAAAAATGTCAAAATGGATCACGGTACAGTATATGTACTAATGTGCATGTAACTCAAGCAATTATTTCTGAGTGGCAAAATTATCGCAAGTTGTAAATCGGTTGAAATGCAACCTGGACAGTGATGACAGCTGATATGCTTTGTTATATGCCAAAGGGGACGATGCTTTTAGCTTTATAATTTATGCGGTGTAGCATTAGGATATGAAAATTTTTTTATTTGAGTTTCTTTCAATATATCCGTATTTTCTATGTAATTATTTGAGTCGCATGTACCTGAATTTTCGGATGCCTAGTTATATTTGCACGTTATAGCCACGAGACATATTAATCGAATAAAGTACTTCCAAATATCTGCAATTCCGCTCAAGTCATTATGAAAGAAGTATGTTTTATTACTTGCTGATATTTATAATAGCTGTTTTTCAGACATCGCTCTTCGAGAAAAAACTGAATTTCGTATTAAGTATTGGCTTATTGTGGCTGTATTGTACAGCGTTCACGTAGCAATTTTGTTCCAGAGACAAACTGTATAACAGTCTACCAGAGACAATACATGTCTTCAATATTAGTAATATAACTTTTTCGTAATTCAACAGACCTGTTACGATTCAAGTAAATGCTGATTATACTTGATTCACGTATTCTTTTTATTTTGAAGTACTGCGGTCCAGAAAAATGAATCGCAGAATTTAAAAAAAAAGGGGACTTGCTTCTTCCCATGGTACATATTAGTCGTTAGCTACTTCTGCAGATGTTGATCAGCAACATTAGCTTTAAAAATTTGGAAACACCATGCAAATTGATGCGGTAGTTTTTGCGTTATTAGAGATCAAGCCTCACTACAAACTCAGCTTGCTTACAGATTTATAATAGTATAGATTAAAGGTACCAGCAGGCTACACAGGTCATGAACTTTTGCAAACCCTCAGCATCCTTTCCACCTAACCTACTTCAGATTTTCCTGTTTTGGGAAATTCTATAATTCAGAGAGGAAACATTAAGTTTTTGCTGTATTTCTTCATTCCTTCTTCTATCATTCAGGGAATGTCCTTTTACTAATCTTAGGAAATTTATTTTGGATGATTAAATTTTATTTTTGTTTTGTATTTTATCTACCCGTCATTTCACAGTCATACATCACACTTCATTGAAGGATAGTTCACAACTGAGGAAGATAAAGCTTGAGACTTGTTAAAGGATTGTATGGCCGCAAGGGTTTCAGCTTACTCTGGCTTGGCTGAAACAATAAAACCTTGAAAAATGCTTGCGTGATATTTATAGCAACTCTGCGAGCAAACTCTAGTTAGAGTGAAGCTAATGGAAGCAGATGTAAGGCAAGCTTCCCGGCACCTTAAAACTGGATCACTCGTGTAAGGAAAACCACCTAATATAATACCCTGGGGTTGTGTGAAGGCCTGGTAATCTTTCCACAAAAAACGTATATTACTCAACTCTCCGTTAGAAAATCCAGATGAATTATATGACGATGACATAGTAAATTTTATTTCTCTTTAAGCAATCTCTCTTTTACACTTCTACTTTCTTTGTTACCAGCTATCTTTTATAAGCATTTCTCTTATCCTCAATTATGATATGGAGTGCCTATGAGTTGTAGTACCTTTGTATGGTGGCTTACCATGTCTGGACCACGCCAGACATCCAACTCTCACATGGTAGCTCCAAGGAAACAGTGTTGGTCCCCTGGCTAAACAGGTAAGGGGAACCTGCTACCTTGCAGGTTTGATAGGCAATCATCAAAAGTTGGAAGTCAGTCCTGATGGAAAATCAAATACTGGTCTGAAAGTGGCAGTGTGGCAGTGCCACAGCCAGACTTGCTACCTCTTGGTTAGCAACCGATTGGTAGGACTAAATGTTTTGCTTTCAAGTCTCAAAGAAGAAATAGCAGGATAGATATCAATAATGATAAGAAAAAAGCTGAAAAAAGGATAAAATCCTTTTTGGTACATGGAATGTCCAAGCATTAGCACAAAAAGATGAGCAACTGGATCATAACTTAAACAAGAAAGGTGTTAAGATAGCAGTCATAACTGAAACCAAGTGCAAATTGAAAGTTACAAAGAATACAACCAAATACATTCAGATCTTCAGTGGAGTTGACCAGAAATGTAAGAGTACAAGCAAGAGTTATAATCATGGTACATAAATCACTAAGGTCAAAGATACATCACTACACACTTTGGAGTGAACGGATAATAGAAGTTAGACAAGAATGCAATGTGGTTTCCTGACAGTTGCGGGTGAATAAGCTCCAGCACAGGGTAGAAAGAAAGAAACTGATAAGCTGTACATTAAACTTCAAGAACTCATAGATAAGATCAATAAACACGAGTACTTTCTTTTAATGGGTGATTTCAATGCAAGGACTGGAAACACAAGAATAGAAAATAAAATAGGATCACACTGAGAACCAGCAATAAATAGCAATGGACAAAAAGTGATGGACACAGTAATTTCCAAACTGCTCTACATATGCAACACACTATTTCCACACAAATACTCTCACAAATACACTTGGTCTGAAAGAGGCCAAACATCAATCATACATGAAGTGTTAACCAATGACAAACTGAGGAAACCGATAGTTCACACGAGTGTTTAAGGCCTATGGCCTCCAACCTTCCCAACATGCTGGCTGAATAGCAACATCAAAAATAAACACGTAAGACACCCAACCCAATGTCCTACAGAATCGAGCTATTACAAGATCAAAGCATCAAATGGCTTTATCAGAGAAGTGAAATCAAAAAGAAGTGTAAAGTAGAGGAAATCATTGATTTATATTGGAAAATCTAATCAAAATTTTGAAAGAAGCAGCAAACGAAAGTATAGGAATGAAGAAACGGAAAAGAAAACAAGGAGTCTGGAATGAGGAAATAAAAGAGTTGTTGAGGATCAGAGAAATGCTTATAAGAGAGATTTGGAAATAAAGAAAGTATATCTTACTGAGAAGAGAAAAAGAGGGACTGCTGAACAAAAACTCAGAAAAACGATAGATAACAATGAGACTACTTCAGCAACAACGTAGAAAGAGATGTAACAAGTCCATCACCCACGACATTCAAAATTATTAAAAAGTTAAAAACAAAAGTGAGATGTGATTCAGACATTTAACTAATGAACAAAGAGACCGTCTAAAATATTTCGCAGAGCTGTGGACCCAAAATAAGACCATGCACTGGAGGTAATATTCTTACCAGAGACTAACAGCCCAGATGACATTAACTATAAACAGTTAGAATTGGTGCTGAAAACAGAGAAAAGTAACAGATCTCCTTACAAGGATGGCATCCATATGCAAGTCTTTAAATTTAGTGACAGGACAACCAAAGAACAGCCATTAAACTTTATGAACAGAACTTTTGAAGAGAACACTCACTTCAAAGATGGCAGAGAGCAATTGCCATCCAATTCATAAAAAAGGGAGAATTCAGAGAATGCAATAACTATAGAGGGATAAGCTTGCTCAACACTGTTTATAAAATTTACTTCAGCATCATTAAATCAAAAATTACAAATTTTTATGAACCACTCCTTGGAGAAGAGTAGAATGGGTCCTGGAAGGGCATATCATGTGCAGATGGTTATTCAACCCAAGATTCCAATTGAGAAAAAGAAATAGTTTAATCTGGAAACACACCTGGCATTTATTGATTTCAAGAAAACTCTGACAAATTCTAGCTGAAAGTAACACCCGACATCATATAAAAGCATTTTGAAACATTTACAGCCAAAATGTAATTGCAGTCAGAACCGGATAACAGTTGTCGGAATGGAAACCCATTAATCAAGGGGTGAGACAATGATGTTGCCTATCGCCACTTTTATTCAGCGTATATATAAACAAAATTGTTAATGACTGGAAAAAGGGGGGGGGGGACATGGAAGAATCAAAATACACACGTCAACCTGGATACATTATTGTTTGCAGATAACCAAGTACTTTTTGCTGAATATAAAGATTACCTGCAGATGTCAGTAAAAGTGTACAACATGGACATGTCCCTCAATAAAACCAATGTTATGGCCTTCCTTCAGGGGCCTGGAATGCAAGTGCCAGGTACGGGTTTGGCGAATCCGCGGTCCTCGAGCTGGAAACTTGTGAGCGCCGCAAGTTTCCCACACCGTAAACTCCTACCATGCTTCAACGACCACCACAGGGCATGGCGGTGGAACGTTGTGTGCCTAGGAGAATGGGGATCTTGGCTTCATCGCCCGGATCGCGAGGACGGAACAAACCTCTATAAAAAAAAAACCCTCAACCTCAAGGTCAGCCACGTGCCGAGGAGGTGAATGGGTGATGAGGGAAATCACTCGTTAACGTGCAACTTCAGGGGCACCTGCGCACCCCTGTTGTATGAGCATTTCTTTTTTCTTTTTTTTGGATTTACTCGTTGGACCAAATTTCAGCCTCACAAATCCAAAAACCCCAAAACCTGCGGTACGGGTGTGACGCAGGAAAACAAAAATACACACAATACCAAGAAGCCGGTCAGGGTTGATAGCCCTCCCACTTCAGACAGTAAAAGTAACGCAAAAGTTTGTTCGATACCGAACGCTTTCGTTGTGATGGAGATGGTAGAGGGGACATTTGAAAAAGTGTCCCCCTTTTACATTAATAAAGGTTTGGAAGGTTTAGTTGGTACCCTAAAATCAGTTAAAAAGCTGAGGAACGGGACGCTACTGCTGGAAACATCCACCAGTAGGCAGGAATCCCAACTCCTTAACTGTGAGAAGCTCGGGGAATTCGTCGTTGAAAGGCGTGGTCACCTGCCGTGACATTATGGATTTAGGAACCGAGGAACTCGTTAAGGAGTGGGAAGATCAGCAAGTGGTCGAGGTGCTTCAGATTACACTGAGGGTAAATGGCAGTCTTGAAAAGACCTTTGTCCTGACATTTGACACTCCATTGTTGCCCAAGTGTATTAAAGCCGGATACATTAATCTGAACGTCCGTCTGTATGTTCCGGATCCAATGCGCTGCTTCCAGTGCCAGAGGTTCGGACATACGAGGGCATCATGCAAGGGCAACCCTACCTGTGGTAGATGCGGCAAGGGGCCATATGAGCCGGGTGTCAGCTGCACGCTCCCACAGATGTGCGTCAACTGCTCCGGGTCGCACCCTGCCTGGTGTAGTGTGTGTCAAGTGTATCTTGAAGAGCGCAAGATACAACAGTTGAAGACCAAAGAGCGGATACCTTACGTAGAGGCAAAGAAGGCGAAAGCGCTCGCCGCTCCAATATTTGGAACAACCTTTGCCAAGATGGTCTCTACTCCCATCAGGAAAGAAAGTTTTGCTACGCAGACATCCTTTGCAGACATGTGCACAAGCACTATGTGCTCATGTCAATGCAAGTGTGGTGCAAAATCCACCAAGGTCATAACACCTAAGAAAGCGGATGTCGCTAGCAACACATCTGCAACCTCGACCAATCCAGCAGCAGTATCAAAGACTCCACCAGCAATGAAGTTAACAGCACCTCCTATTCCAGCGCGTGCTATTGAAATGGTAGCGATACCATTAGCTACCGGTGGTAATAGAGGTGACCAGAAGATCAGAGGTCCCAAGTTTAGACAGACTGATCCGACCCAGTTTGTCAAGTCCCCTTCTTTGTCCCCTCCCAGACTGTCCAGCAGTAGGGAGGGTAAGGGGAAGAGGAAGAAGAAAAAGAATAAAGAGGAATTTCAGGAGTCCTCTGGGTTGGAGATGTCTGTCTCCGCTTCCGGGCAGGAAGAAACTGAGATGCTGGTGGACGAGTCTGGTCCCGTTCCTCAGCAGGAAGTGACTGAAGACCCGCCCGAACCGGGGCGGGTGAGATTAAATAGGTAAGGATGGCTCCCATACTCCAGTGGAACAGCAACGGTTTTACAGCTCACAAAGAGGAGTTACACCTCTTAGCACGGTCTAATCCTTTGTGTCTCTGTCTACAAGAGACACATTTCAGACCATCACACCAACCTGTGCTAAGAGGATATGACGTGTACCGTAAAGACGATACCGAGGGTGATCGAGCGAAGGGTGGAGTGGCGGTGTTTGTCCGAAACACTGTCCATTCCGAACCTGTAGCTCTCACCTCGGATGTACAAGCAGTGGCAGTGAGGATTCATGGTCCCACTCAACTGACAGTATGCTCTATTTATCTACCACCTAACACGCCCATCAGTTATGACGACATGTTTAACATCTTGCGGCAGCTTACTCGGCCATTCCTCCTCCTAGGAGATTTCAACGCACATAGTGCGCTGTGGGGCTCAAACGCCGATTGCCCCCGAGGCTGAATGGTTGGTAGATTAATAGAGCAAGAGGAAATATGTGTCCTCAATATTGGTGCAGTGACACATTTTACCACTGCTTCCGGATCGTCCTCTGCCATTGACCTTTCATTGTGCTCCCCCTCAATCGCGGACTCAATGCATTGGGAGGTGGATTGTCACCTTCATGGAAGCGACCACTTCCCAATATGGATGCACGTAAAGTCTGAGTGTGGAGGAGGCAATAACCGATACAAATGGAACGTCAGCAAAGCTGACTGGCAACTCTACCTCTGCTCCATCACTCTTAAAGAGTATAACAACCTGGAGGAGAGGGTGAATCACTTTACCGAATTGATTCACCAGGCAGCTGATGTGTCCGTGCCGAAAAGCTCTGGAACGCTGCGTAGGACGCGCGTCCCCTGGTGGAACGATGAATGTCGTTCCGCCATTCAGGGTCGTAGTCGGGCGTTGCGTCGATTTAGGTTGCAGCCAACATCTGACAACCTGGCAGCGTTCCGTATTGCCAGAGCTAAGACGCGTCGAGTTATTAAGGATAGCAAGAAAAGGTTATGACAGAACTTTGTGAGAACTATAAATCGTTCCACACCTTCGTCAAAAGTATGGGAGTCTCCGCCATATATCCGGAAGGTACTCACGCCCTCCAGTATCTGGTTTACTGGATCGCGGACGTATAGTCACCGATGAACGAAGCATAGCGCAGCTGATGGTGGAGAACTTCGCCGCTATCACTTTGTCCACCAATTTTGACGCTCGGTTCCAGCAACGCAAGATTGGTGCCGAGAGGCGCGTGCTGTGCTTCGATTTGTCGAATACAGAGGCCTACAACTGCCCATTTACATTTTGGGAGTTGGAGTCAGCGTTGAATAGCGCTAATGACACTGCTCCAGGGCCAGATTTGTTCCAGTACCTGATGTTGAGGCATCTAAGTAAAGATGCTAAGGAGTACCTTCTGGATATTTTTAACAATATATGGACCGGCGGACACTTCCCTGACTCATGGAAAGAAGCAACATTAATTCCTATTTTAAAACCAGGGAAAGACAAATTGTTGCCAGGTAGCTAT
Organism: Vandiemenella viatica; assembly: GCA_031002005.1. NCBI lineage: Eukaryota > Metazoa > Arthropoda > Insecta > Orthoptera > Morabidae > Vandiemenella > Vandiemenella viatica. Next base: position 154,261,441 of record CM061920.1, read on the forward strand.
CGTAGTATTGCTCTAACAAGCTGCGTGGGGAAGACACTGGAGAGGATGGTCAATCGCTGCCTCATCTGGTGTCTTGAATCCCGTAATCTGCTGAGCCGCTTTCAGTGTGGATTCAGGAAATTTCATTCCACCTTGGACAACTTGATCCTCCTGGAGGCGGCAATACAGGATGCGTTTATCTGCAGCCAACATCTTGTGGGTGTCTTTTTCGATCTCGAAAAGGCCTATGATACTACCTGGCGGCATGTTATTTTAAAACAGTTGCACGAGTGGGCTTTTAGAGATAACCTACCCTGTTTAGAGGTTACCAACCAATCATTTTTATCTGGTCATTGCTTCCGGTACCGAGTCGGTAGTGAAGTGTCAGATCTTTTCATTTAGGAAAACTGTGTCCCTCAGGGATCAGTTTTAAGCATTACACTTTTTGCCATTGCTATTAATAGCATTGCTCGCCATTATAAGGAGTTCCATAAGGTACTCCTTATATGTGGGTGACTTCTTAATTTTTATTACATCGTCCAGCCTGAGAAGCGCTGAGTGGCAGCTGCAACTCACGCTGAACAGGCTGGATGATTGGTCAGTGCACACCGGTTTTTTGTTTCATTACTGAGAAAACCCGGTGTGTACTTTTTACTCGTAGCAGAAGTCTTTTAACAGAACCCCACCTTACCCTGAGGAACACCGTTTTACATTTTACTGATACTGTTCATTTTCTGGGCCTCATTCTAGACGCAAGGCTCAGCTGGCTGCCACATCTTAAAGATGTAAAAGCCATAGCCTTGAAAGCTTTAAACATTTTAAAATGTCTCTGTGGCAGGTCGTGGGGCGCCGACCGCTCCTGCTTGCTACAGTTTTATCGAGCCTTTGTACGGTCGCGGTTGGAATATGGGTGCATTGTTTACAGTTCGGCACAGGACAGCTATCTTCGGATGTTGGATAGTGTCCACCATGCAGGAATTCGACTCGCCACGGGTGCATATTGCACTAGCCCAATACCTACCATTTGTGCTGGGTCTGGCGAGCCGCCGCTTTCCATCCAGCGGCATCTCCTCATGGTGCAACACTGTATACATATTGCCACAACTCCTGGCAGTCCCGTGAACGACGTAGCGACCAAACCGTTTAGCCACTGTACAAAGGCTATTTTAGAATAGTATGGGTTTGAATTGCCCTCCTTTTATCACCAGGGTTGGAGTAAATCTCCTCCCTGGCTATTAAAGAGGCCCAGAACAATTTTAGAAATATCTAGGTTGAACAAGCAGTCTACCGCTGACAGTGTTTTTACCAGAATTTTTAATGACATTTTAAACCAGTATCAGGATTTTACCCTGGTGTATACGGATGGGTCTAAGCAGGCTAACGGAGTAGGCTTCTCCGTAGTATTCCCTCGAGCGACTTACAGATACAAGCTGGATGGCAGATGCAGTGTTTACGCTGCCGAGTGCTACGCCCTGCTAAAGTCGCTCCAGCATATGAAGGTAAGTCGATGTATGAAATATATCATATGCTGTGATTCCCTCAGCTGTATTCAGGCGTTAGTAAACATGTACCCAGCAGACCGTTTCATCCAGGACGCCCTCCTTTCTCTTCAATCTCTTGGAAAGGCGGTAATATTCGGCTGGGTGCCAGGCCATGTGGGAATCGGGGAACGAAGCAGCTGATGAAGCTGCCAAGTTAGCCTGCAACAAGGTCAGAACCGACTTTGATCCGGTCCTATAGTTTGACCTTGGCTCGGCGGCGAAAAGATTTGTTTTTGACATCTGGCAGATGAAGTGGCTGGAGGTTGAGCATAATAAGCTGGTCAAACCGACCATTCAGCCGTGGAGCAGCTCCTTCCAGCGGGCAAGGAGGGATGAGGTTCTCTTTACTCGCCTCCGTATAGGGCACTGTCCTCTAACTCGTGGTTTCCTCCTCCGCCGAGAGGACCTTCCGGAATGTGATGCTTGTGGCGTACCTCTGACGGTGCGCCACATTTTTACCGACTGTGTTTTATTTTTTGATATAAGGGCAGACATTGACCTAGCCAACGATCTGTCCACTATTTCAAATAATGACTCTGGCAATGTGGCTTACAGCCGTCCAGACATCGTTGGAATGATCTTTTTTTTTTTTTTTTTAATGGGCTATTTACAGCCAACATTTTAGTATTTTATTTGTTTTTGCATCTGTGTGGCCGACCCCTCTACAGTCGGCCATGCAGACGTAAAATCGTAATTTTTAAGCCACATTGCCAAGCCGGTTGTTAAGGTGCTAATGGCCCCTTCGTCGACGCGCCCTTAAGCTCCAATAACAACAACAATGTTATGGCCTTCATCAGAAAAATTCACAAGACAACCAAAATTTCAATAGAAAACATCCATACAGCAAGTATCAGAATTTAAATACCTACATTACAACCTCAGCTACACCCTAGAAACCAATAAATGACAAAAATCGCAGACTTACAAAAGTTACAGGAATAATAAATATCAACTTCAGACCATCTCTTGTTCAACAGCACACAAGAACCAGGCTATATAACATCCTGCTAAACCTACTCTACTGTATGGCAGTGAGGCCTGTACAACCTGCAAAGGTGATGAGCGAAAACTAATGACTGCTAAGATACGATTCATGAGGAGTACATCTGGCTACACATTATGAGACAGAGATCTGATGAAATCCTTAAAGAACTCAGTTAAACCAGTTCTCAAAACCATGCAAAACTACAGAACATTGGACAAACCATGTACTAAAGATGAAGAAGCATAGAATCTCGTGAAAAATCATGAAATAACATCCCACAGACAGGAGAGATGTTGGAAGATCACCGGTAAGATGGACTGACACCATAACAAGCCACCAGGCCTAACAGTGGATAGGAGGAAGAAGAATTTTATTTAATATTAGCATACTGTTTGTATTTTAATAATTGTTACTAAATTTTTACATTGATGTAGGTTTCAAATTTCTTTTTCTTTATTTCTTTCCCAATTCAACAGCTACTTTCTTCGCAGAAATTGGAAAAATTAATTGCTTTCAAAAGTTGCATCACTCCAAGTGTTTCCTACTTTCTATTGAAATATGTCAATGGTCACTTAAATATCTGTGAAGTTGAAAATTAAATCAAATGTTCATAATTAATATATGATAACAAATATTTGCGAATTTGCATCAAGAGTTTGTGTAATAAAAATTTATTCTGCAGATTAACACTTTCTTTTTTAGATTTATTCAGGACTGTTGAAAAAACTTGTCTGCTTTCAACTTTTCAAGCTACAGAATTACAAGCTTTTCTAGAGTATCAGTTGTATAAAAGATTCTCAGGTTTTCCAGTGGGTGAATGTAGTGGTCTGATGTGATTTTTTGAATTTGCTGGTAGATGAAGTCAGAGAGCGACTTCAAAATGTCACATCAGATTGAGGTTCTTCCAGTGAGAAGCCCAAGAATCTTGTACACTATATCCAATTTTGAAAAATAAAGAAAATGCAGATGTGAGTGTGAAAGAATGATGGATAGTGATAATGATAATGATAATATGCTGGAGAATATAGACAAACTGATTAATGAATATTTTGAAGACTTGTTAAATGTGGGACAGACAGCGAAGTTGGCAAATGCACATCATTTGCAAAGTTTACAGTTGTCAAGAGAAAATGGAATACTTTGCATGGAGAGAAGTCGAAGATGCCTTAAGTTAAATGAATGCTGGCAAAACATCTGATACAAATTAAATATTTGTGGACATGGTAAGAGTAGCAGATGATGTCAGACGTGGGAGGATGTAGGCTCGAATTCCTTTCTGGCCATCCAGATTTGGGTTTTTCATGGTTCTGTCTAAATCACTGCTGGTAAATGCTGGGTTAGTTCCTTCAGAAGGTCATGGCCAATTTCCTTCCCATCCTTGCCTGCCTCTAATGATCTTGACATTGGTGAGACATAAAGCCAGAAGTAAAAAGAAAGAAAAATGTCATTGGAATGCAGTGATAATAGTGCTGATATTAGTGTGGAAAGAGAATGGTTCCAGTTGGCAGAGGGTTATAATTCTATCGATCTTCAAGAAGGGAGGGGAATAAAAGAAAATACCAGAATTACAGAAGAATCGCCACCCTGTGTCATTCTATGAAAATATTTAAGAAGATAATGGAGAGATGCATGAGAGGAGTGTTAAAAACTGGTCTAAAAGAGAAGCAATATAGTTTCAAATTAGGAAGTGTAACATAGCAATTCATTAAAATAAATAAAGTTAAATGTTTACATGGGAAAGAAAGGGAAAATACACCCAACACTCACCAAATTTGAAGGGAGGAGGGCAGTAGCAACACAAACCAACACACAAACAAAGAAAAAACAATATTTCGGATGAAAATCCCTTTTTAAAGTTAAGAGAGGTGGCCGGTCTTGCGGCCGGGGGTAATATTATACTCGTGAAGAAGACATACTATATCTAATTTGAGAGGGTTACATGTCCTTGGGACACCTTTTGGGTCTTTAATGCAGTGTTTTCCCTTTGCTTTTGGGTCTCCATGCCATTGATCATTTCTGATTCATCTATCTTTAGGGGGCCATTTCCAAACCCAAGGGCAAGAGGGTGCCCGGGACCACTTCCTCTCTTCCACTCTCCTGTAGGAGGCCATTGGCAAGCAGTGGTTGACTCCTTATACCAGGAATCTTTCAGTCACCAGAGCCCCATCTGTGCAAACAGAGTGCACCACATGGAGAGGTTGACATTTGGTTGAAAAAGGCTAATAAAGTTTTTCCTAAACCCTTACATCCCGCATTATCATTACATAAATACAAATCAAATCTCTGAGAATTTGAGATATTTGAGAGGTGTTCTGCACCATAATACACTGAAGAGCAAAAAGAAACTGGTACTCCTGCCTAATAACGTGTGGGGCCCTCCGCAAGCACGCAGAAGTGCGGCAGTACGATGTGGCATAGACTCAACTAATGTCTGAAGTATTGCTGGAGGAAATTTACACCATGCATCCTGCAGGGCTGTCTAAATCCATAAGAGTACCAGGGAGTGGAACGGCACATTGCAAGGAATCCCAGATATGCTCAATAACATTCATGTCTGGGGAGTTCGGTGGCCAGCGGAGGTGTTTAGGTAAATTCGGAAGAGTGTTCCTGGAGCTACTCTGTAGCAGTTCTGGACGTGAAGGGTGTCCTGCTCGAATTTCCCAAGTCTGTTGGAATGCACAATGGACATGAATGGATGCAGGTGATCAGCCAGGATGTGTACGTATGTGTCACCTGTCAGTCATATGTAGATGTATCAGGGGTCCCATGTCACTCTAAATGCACATGCCCCACACCATTACAGAGCCTCCACCTGCTTGAACAGTCCCTTGCTGATGTGCAGGGTCCATATATTCATGAGGTTGTCTCCATACCAGCACACGTCCATCCGCTCGATTCAATTGGATACGAGATTTGCCAGTCTAATCAACAGTCCAATTTCAGTGTTAGCGGACCCAGGCAAGGCGTAAAGCTTTGTGTCGTGCACTCGACAAGGATTCATGAGTGGGTCTTCAGCTCTGAAAGCCCATATCAATGATGTTTCTTTGAATGGTTCACACACGTTCTGGCCTCGCATTTGGGAGGACGGCGGTTCGAATCCCCGTCCAGGCATCCAGATTTGGGTTTTCCATGGTTTCCCAAATCATTCCAGGCAAATGCCGGGATGCTTCCTTCAAAAGGCCATGGCCGAATTCCTTCCCATTCCTTGCCCCCCATCCTTTCCCGTCTCTAAAGACCTCACTGTTAGAGAGTAAGCAGATAAAAAAAGTTTCACGCCCTGACACTTGTTGATGGCGAAGCATTGAAATCCTCAGCAATTTGCGGAAGGGTTGCACTTCTGTCACATTGAACGATTCTCTTAAGTCGTCATTGTTCCCATTCTTGCAGGATCTTTTTCCGGCTGCAGCAATGTCAGAGATTTGATGTTTTACTGGGTTCCTAATATTCACGGTGCGCTCTTGAAATGATTGTATGGCTAAATCCCCACCTCATCGCTTCCTCGGAGCTGCTGTGTCCCATCTCTCGTGCGCCGATTATAACATCACGTTCAAACTCATTTAAATCGTGATAACCTGCCATTGTAGCAGCAGTAAGTGATCTAATGCCTGTACCAGACACCTGTGGTCTTATATAGGCATTGCTGACTACAGTGCCATACTTTGAGTGTTTACATATTTCTGTGTGTTCATACACATGCCTATATCAGTTTCTTTGGCTCTTCAGTGTATAAGCCTTGGGTTCTGCTACATGGCTCCAAAATTTGAGAAAAATCACTAACCACTTTATTTAGTGGTCTCCTTACTTACTCACAAGTGCAATATTCACTGTTAAATTCTTGAGAATGGTGATTCCTGAAGAATTTGGTGTAATAGTATGAAGCGACATGAAGTATGATCTGCACAAAACCTCTGAAGGGAAAGAAGTAATAATTTATAAAACTCTTGTGCATCCTCATCTAGACCAAATTGTGTTATGTGCTGTATTACATTTAAAAACATGTATTGTCCCTCCTTTTGATAAAACAAAGTAACAGGATTTGCCAATCTGTATTTTAATTCAACCAGTTAATGAACTAGTTGCGTGAAAATTGAAACTTGTTTTTGCAGCAAGATGGAACTGCCTCCCAGTTCAAAATGGGGATTTAGAAATTATTAGGAAGGAACAGGTTTGCAAAGGTGGCAACAGATACCTGCAGTTTCACCTAATTTACTTTTAGTCGGTGAAAAATGTAGAAAGTGCAATTTCTCTCTCTCCAGTTCCTGTTGATTTAAATGAAAGTAATGAAGTGTATTATGACAACTATGGTATGTGTCAATGCATACATCAAATGAATTTTACTGTCACTGTGACCTTTTCCATGTTACAAAAATATCACGCATTAAATATTTAGGAATTCTGAACTAAACTGAAAAGATTCCTTTGCAAATCCATTTATAGTAATTCTTGCTGAAATATGAAGTTTTTGCTTCATATAACCTACTGTTGTGTGTAAATTAAATGTATTTTTCCTATTTAATAATTGTAAATTTCCAGTTTATTATTTATATTTTACATTGAGTGAATTTTTAATTTACTGTGATGGATCTTATTTTTAGGCAACTATCTTGGAAGTTCTTGGTTGGATATATTAAAGTGCATTTCACAGCTGGAATTAGCTCAGCTTGTTGGAACAGGTGTGAGACCACAGTTCATATCGGGTCCTAAAGCAAACAACACAGAGCACCATCATTCAGATCCTCTGAAACTGAATCTTAGTTCCTTAGATCGTAAGTAGAATTTATGATCTTAATCATATATAGATTAGATAAATTTCTTATGTGTATATACTTATAGTAAAATGTAGGTGTATGCAGCATAAAGTTTTGAATTAAGTAAATTGGTATGTAGTATATTTGAAGGCGGTCCTTTCTCATTTCCTAATATTATGATGAACATTTTTCATAAACATTTCATATATTATTTTTAAATTAAAATTTGCCACCAAATACTTTCTTTCCTTGCCTGTATAATGATATGGTGAATAATTCAATGTGTTCTTAAACTAGCTAACACTGAACCAGGTATCATGTAATCTGATACATTCTTCCCTTCATTTAGCTGTACCAGTTGTGACAGCTGGTAATATTACTTTGGAGTATACTCATAAGCTTTAAGAAATAAGCTCTACGAATGGGGTTTTACATACCTTTGTTCAGGTCCGCCTGTGTAAAATGTGGTACTTCACTTTGAAAGATCTAGGCTCCTCTGTAGATGATCCCGGCATTGGCCTTTCTCTTTCTGCTGGTCAAATTTCCATAAGAGATTGGATGCAGATGTCCTGTTCCATTTTAGTTCCCATGTTGTGCAGATAGGCAAAAATTTTAATCGTATCTTATTCCGTGTAAACTCCCAGACAATTAGTTTTGCAGCTGAAACAAACATAAATTGATTAGGAGGTACCTACCTAATTACCTATTGTAAATGCCAAGAAGGTCATTGTTAAGTATAAAATGTTAGGCTAGGTAGTAGGTTATCTTAAGAAACTAATTTTTGTAATGTTAAGAATGGAGTACCTACCTGTGAGCTGTACAACAGGTAATGTGTGGTAGGCAGTTCAGAATAAAATTCAGATCAAAATAAATAATTAAACAATATTTACCTGCAAACATTGAAGACCGGTGCTGTGGCTGGCATTGTTTTGCCAAATTAGTTGGCATATTCCTTTCCAGAAATTTAGACTTCCTGATTATATTTCTTCTCTATTGTCCATAATTTACAAAATCTTTTCATCTTTTTTTAGTTGGACCTTCCTCCTCTGAAATACTCCTTTTTAATTCAAGCTCTATTAAAAAGCACAGTAAAAACTACAACAGCAATCCAACAAACAGAAATCAAAATAAAACTCAAAACGACAAAGAATCAATCTTGCCACCAAGCACCACCACTAAGCCCATTAACTGTTGGCAGGGAACTTGTACAGTACTAGTTCCCTACCTGCAGTAAATGGAAAATTAAAGGCATTGCCATGGCTATTCTATTGGGCTGATAAGTGTCCTTTCTGCTGTAAACAATGCATCCTGTATCTGGAAACAGTTATAATAAAAAAGCAGTTTTCGAAGAAAGAAAAAAAAAACGTCGCATTGTTGCCTTTCTGCATTTAGCAATTCATATATCTCTGCTCCTAATTGTTTCTGAAGTAACTGTAAACATCATTAATAGGTCCTTGGATTTAATAAAACATCACTAAGTTTACTGTTAGTTGCTTGTATTAGTACAATTGTTAACCTTGTTAACTCCAGCCTGGTGTTTGTGATACCAACACTATTTGCAAGAATAAGGCTATACGCCAAAATATTGCACGTTTCTTGTGTTGTTTTTTTTCTTTTTTGTGTTCATTGCTCCCAGCAGCCTTGATCTGTGGTAAGTGTTGGGTCGTATTTCCCTATCCTCTTAGTTTTATTGCCTTAAAGTATTTTCCTGCTCATTGTTGTTATCACCACTATTCATTGTAATGTTTTAGTTCTGTCAAGTTGCTTTTCAAATAATGTTACTTTTTCTTTGTTGTTTGAAGTCATTTTTGGTCATTTTTCCCATAAAGATATGAGGTAGATTTTTGATCCCATGAGTGTTATTCATAATGAAGTTATCCGGATTCCTTGTCACTATTTGTTTATGAAGGGTTACTTGTAACAAGAGGAGAATTATTCCCCGCTACATTCTTTCGCCTCATTTGTCACACCAAATATACAAGGGGTGATCAAATGAAAAGGTACAAAACGACACGGTGGATACAAATGTACACTTTATTCAAAATATACACCATAGGCTTGAGCACAACAATCCCACTGATGAACAAGCCGCAGGATTTCTTGTTCCCAGAATTCCTGTGGCCGTTACGAGACCCAGTCCTTCACAGTGTCCTTGAGTATGTCGTCCGAGTTGAAACGCTTCCCTTTCAGGTGTTTCTTCAGTGGACCAAACACATGGAAATCGCAGGGCGACATGTCCGGACTGTAGGGCGGATGGTCCAACGTCTCCCACTTGAACTTGGCCAGTTCCATGTGTGTGACTCTGGAGACGTGTGGACGCGCGTTATCATGGAGCAGAACCACACCCTCCGTGAGCTGCCCCGGTCTTTTGTTCTTGATGGACTTGCGTAGGCGTCGGAGTGTCTCACAGTACACATCCCCCACCTGTACGCCATCCTGTCCTCATACGGACTGCCGCCGCTTTTGGTAAGAGCCTCTGCTCTCTACTGCGCATGTGGGCGCCCGCGCATGTTCCGATCCCAGTCAGAGACTCCAATCGCATCCTGAAATGTCTCGCTACGTTCTCCCATGGCGGAATATGCAAATATTTAACTGTTACATTTTTACGTCGTTTCGTACCTTTTCATTTGATCATCCCTTGTACTATACACAATTCATATACCAACTCTCCTGCCTCCACTGTACCCATTTTTATATATGCCTCACCACTAAGTTTCCAATTAGAATGCAGTTTAGACCAGCAACGTATACCATGTAGTGGCAGTACATGTCTGTACCCAAAATTAGAACAACTTGGACAACTTTGAGATCTTTCAGAGTCTTCTCACTGACTAAAGTTTGTCTGAGCTATACAGATGAGAACTAGCTCACTAACATATATAGGCATCCCCCTAGTGTCTGTCTCCAATAATACTGTTCTATTGGACCTAAACTTATTATTAATTATTCACCTACATTTAATTTATAATTCTTATGTTTAATATTATTGTAATATTCTGTTATATTTACATAATCTTTTGTTTAATGCTTTTATGATGTTCTCTCACTTGTATAAATTATCTGTTATGGATTCACCATTTTTCCACACCCTTTCCCCCTCTAACTACTCTTTGTTACCTTTTTCTTTGTTCCCTTGGTTACCTATTTGTTTGGAGGTCACTGATATGCTGATTTCTTTGTGATGTCTCAGGACTAAGTTTCACCACTGAAATATTGTTGCATGTGTTTGTCACTGTCATGCTGCATCTTATCTATAGTAACTGTTGGATTTACTTTCCCCATCATTTATTATAGACTAGTGTAAGCCTGTGACTGTTTTTTGCGTATCGTCATGGGTCTAGAATAGTTCCACTTTTTAAGGTCAAAGATTATGACAGGTTGACCTGATCTGGCCAAATACGAAATTGACCTGTGTTTCACCCTTGAGCCTGATGAACTCAGAAAAATTAATGGATTATCGCGCTATCGTATATTTGTTTCAAAGGTCATGGTTGCTTGACTCGAACTTGCTGAAATCCAAACTTGACTTGTGTTTGAACATGTAAGTCCACTTTACATAATTTGAAGAATTTCTGTTTAAAGGGAAACCGCAATTCCTTCTAACACACCACGTTGTTTTTGGTTGATGATGTAATCTTTCATCATAGTGTCCATAACAGTCAGAGAACTTAATACAGATTCAAGCAAAACTGTAGAAATAAATTGCCTGAATGTTCGATTCGGTAACGTATGTGGTCTGACGTCCACTTTACATAACCTATTAACTCATGTACACCAAACTGGTACAAAGACCATTAATTTGTAAAAAGCAAATAAACCGTAAAGTATGAACTTTGGTCAAACAGCAACAGTAGCAAAAGTTTTTATTAAATTGAAATTTAGCCTAGGCCGAAAGAACAATTGGCATTCGCTGTTACAGCAGAGACCATGAGTAATTTAAGTTTCTTAAAGTCGGCATGTTACTGAAATGTAGTTCCATGTCTTTTTAACAGTGAAGTTTATTGATATTTTTGTAACTGTGAAATGCTACAGAAAGCAAAATTAATGTCCGTATTATTGAAAATAATTTAATAGCAGTTGCTTAGATGCTAAACAGTGCCTATCACCTCTAATTTCTAACATCTCTGATTGCTGTTAATTAGTGACAAGAGTATCATTGGTAAGTTACGATAAATAAATAAGAAGCTATCTATGTTTCTAATTGGTTAAATAAAGCGAGTACTGTATTTTCTTGAAATAAGAAGAACAATAAAATATTTTATTTATGTGTTGTAAATACTAAATGCTGTAGCTAGAGGCAAAAGTCAAGTGAATTAATGAGTTTCACATTACGTAATCATATTCTTGATTATTTAAATCTCTATATAAAAGTAAGCTTAAAGATCATTTAATAGCTAACACGTGTATAACCTTTGGTCATAAAAAGTAATCTAGGCCCGAATGACAATTGGAATTCACTGCTACAGCAGAGACCATGATTAATTTAAGAGTCTCCACATTTTTTAATGGTAAAGTAATATTTTTTTATCTATGAAATGCTATGAAAAGAAAAATTAATTACTGTATTATGGCAATTAATTTCGTAGCAGTTGCTTAGCTTTCAAACTTGCACCTAATTTCTAATGACTATGGTTGTTGTTAATTTGTGAGTGTAGGCTTGCAAGTTACGTCACTATTCTCCAGCTAATCGGTATTGAGGTGAGTGAGTGAGTTAGCTTAGGAAATTGTATAGTAGATATTTACTAGCATTTACAGCTTTGGATGCATGGACGTAGGATTGTGGACTGATGCACGTATAGTAGCTTTTATTTTTCTGGTAACAGATATTAACCCTGAGAAGGAAGAAGAAACTAAATGTTACATAAGGAATTTACCTACCACATAGCTACTTTTTTAATTTGTGTTTTCCTCAGAAAAAAACTAAATGTTATGTAAGAAGTTTCCTTCATTCTAGCTACCTTCTCATTTTGGCCATTCCTCCAGCTCTATGAAAGGTTTTATTTTTGTTTTCCATGTATTTTGATATAATTTCATTTACAAACATACAGAATTAATTAAGCAAACTTTCATAAATCTGCTTGAAAATTATCCAACCTAACATGAATATGTAAAGCAGAAACTTCTGTTAAGATTCCATCTGAGGTTTGTAAAATAATATCTTTGAAACCTTTATCATAAAGAACTCACAATTTCATATGGTATAAGCAGACAGATTAGATAAACTTTTAGATGGCACGGTGAAAAGTTTCCTTATTTCATCTAACAAAAAAAAAAGGAATTCAGCCATGATCAAATCGCAGTATTGATTTGGATTATAAAATTAACCCCTTAATCTACAATGACGGGCATAGCCCGCGTACGATGGTTGGGCCAAACGTAAATATTACGGGCATAGCCCGCGTACGATGATCGGGCCAGAAGTAAAAATTACGGGCATAGCCCGCGTACGGTGATCGGGCCAGATGTGAATATTACGGGCATAGCCCGCGTACGGTGATCGGGCCAGATGTGAATATTACGTGGAATATTTGATACGCAATTACAGTCTGATGCAATAATTGTGGTAGACGCAAGTATTACAAAATGTTTATTTATACAAAACTCCAAAATATAAAATTAGTAATCTGTAACGGTATGATATATTTCAAAGCATTCTGGTACATGTAACGGAACTTTACACTTTTTACACTCCCACGTTGTTTCGTTACTTTTTTTATTTTTGTGACAAACTGTACAGCGTTTTGATGGTCTTAATTTAGAGGGTGTTGGATCAATGTGCTTTGGAAAATGAGCCCATTCCTTCGCGTAAAGTCTGTCTGGCACATCTCCGGAAGATAATACGCCTCTATAAATCGGTTTTGGCATTTTCTTCAGTAGAGATTCGGCTATGGATCTTATAGTCAACATAACATTGTTTCTTTCCATTATTCAGTTTTTCCATAAGATGTAAGAGTTGAAAAGACCAATATCAAACAGATAATTTTTTTTTTTTATATATCCTTTCATGAATTTTCTCATCACTGGAAAACATGCTAATATTTGATCTTGGAGATCAATTCCATTCATTCTCTTGTTATACTCTGCAATACAATTTGGTTTTAGAGTGCCCTTGGATCCTTGTGAAGTCATTTCGACTGCTTCATGTTTTGTCGACAGCATATAAACAACTCGCTTGTCTTTCCATTTTATAGCGAGTATTCGGTTGCAGCTTCTTGTTGCGTATTCACCCCTTGTTTACGATTACCCGGATTAGCGTGTTACACAAGTCGCGTGAACGTTCCGAACGCTGCGCAAGCTTGTATACAATTTCGGCCCAACATCTTCGAATCTAAATCGTAGGTTAAGGGGTTAAGTTAGGGTTTTATGTAATATAGCATCTTAGTAATAATTAATGTAAAGAAAAAAAAATAACATTTTCAGATGATTTTTGATGAAGTTACAAACTCTGACAAAAATTTTGTGAAGTCATGCTCACAAATTGCCCATAATAAACTAATGTTAATGTTTGATAGTCGCTGAGTAGATTTTAAGTTAGATCCTACTAAAATTTGCAGACTTATTGGAAGCTACACAGTGAACACAGTCTCCAATTGGGAGTATTAAACAGCTTTGGCACCTCTCTGTTCAGGTTTATGATCAGCTTCACTTCTTAGTCAGTCTGCCGGTCACATAGAGGCATAATATATACCACAGATTTTAAACTAGGCTTATTGGAAGTTATTATCTCTGATGGTGTACACAGTCTCCAGTGGGGAGTATTAAACAGCTTTGGCACCTATCTGTTCAGGTTATGATCAGCTTCACTTCTTAGTTTGTCCGCCGGGTACATAGAGGCATAATATATACCACAGATTTTAAACTAGAACATAAGCTTTCAAACTACAAAAACCAGGAGCTTTTCTGATACCAGAACAAATAAACAGATAAATATATAAAAGTGACGATGAAACTGCCAGTAAGCAATGAAAACTAGGAAGAATAGGAAAAATAAAGTATCTTACCACAGATGGAGCCGAGAAGAATGCTAAAATACTTTACAATATTTCAGGGGGGAAAATCCTTTAATCATGGAAGAAATGAGGCATAAAGCAAGAGAAAAGATGTGTACATGTGTACACATCCAGACCCTTCCACATAACTAGCCAAAGATGTACATAATGGGAAGGAAGGGGATTCCAGTGGTGGGGGGGGGGGGGGAGAGTTAACCAATTTAAAAGTATAATTAATGTAACAACCAGCCATTGTAAAAATCAAATGAATAAATTCACAAAAAAATTGTACGTCTGTTCAAAAATAAAAAATAAAACACTCAGTAAATATGAATATTAACCATATATTGCAGCTGTGAGTGTTAAGTTTTCACCAGACTGGACCTGCCACTTTGATTGCATTTTTAGGCAGTTTCTCACAATGAAGGGGAAGGCTGAGATGTTCCTAAATCTCCACCTCTGACACCAAGCTTTGGAAAGCATATAAAAATATAATTTTATACGTATTTATAGTTTATAATCAGGGCTTATACCACAGAGGTTGCTAGTAGAGTAGTACGTTTTATTATCTACGGTGTTTAAATATAAGAATATCTGTAGTAACATTAAGAGAAACGAGTGCAATTTTTCTATTGGCTCTGGTTGTGTTTTAAAACAGGATGGTGGACTTTAAGTAAAATATATTTATACACATGCTGTGCAAATAAAGTCTGCAAGTTTTATTGCTTAAGAAACCTCTTATTTTTCCAAAGTGAGAAACATTAAATTAAAAATCATCAAAATGAGAAGTAAGCTGAGAAGGCTATAATATATATAGCATAATTTTAAAAAATGGTGCCCACCTATAGAGCCAAAACCACATAAATAATAATTATTTGGTGACACACCTCAAAGAATACACTTTAATCACACACAGAACCTAATTACATGTTTCACAGACAGATGGCAACTTGACATTCTGCCAATAGTGTAAATGCTCTGGATATGACAAATCCAGTTTAATCATGGGTAGCGCACATGTCTTTCCATTCTAATAACTATACACTGGACACCCATGCACACATGCTTGTGTCTTGTGGCCCGCCAGGTCTGATTGAAATACGGGGGTGGGAAAGAGAAATATGCATACTGCAACTTGAAATCAGTATGAACGGCTACAGACAAACTGTTTAAACTGCTGTAAGGGACGCATTTTTATTATATTAAAACCTCGTATTTTATTTGTCGAGTCTGAGCGAGTCGTACGTGCGGCAAAACGCTGAGCGGAAATGCTGCCATTAGCTCAGCAAGAAATCTTATGCGCGTGTCAGAATTTCACATGTAGCTAAAGTCATTTTGAGCAAACAACTTGCAACTTCCCCCATTTGGGGCTGATCTGTAAGAGCGATAAGTTCAGCCTCTGGTCGATATCGATCTGACTGCAGTGCCCGCCAAGATTCTCGTCTTCTACATGTTGTAGTAATTATCCTACAACATACCTTAGTTTGCTGGCATTACATCGTGTGGAGTCGCAGATGTATTTTCCTTGTGACCAATTACTCAATGTTGCAATAAACATCAAGGCTAACAACTTCAGTATTTCATTCGACGAATGCAAAGCCATATGATTCTCCGTTCCCATGCAGCCCACAATTAGTATTTTTAGGTGTCAGACGAGCACAGAAGACTAACGGCGCGGCGCAAGAAGAATACGTCGCAAATCTTAGCTAATTTGACTGAGTACAGACTATACAAACAGCCATCCGACAAATCAGTCACCACACTGCCGAACTATACCATCCAGCGACAACCCATTATAGATGACACTTCTGTAACAATCCCAGCACCTGTTATACAGTGAGAGTTTTTTTCTGACACTACTACTCCTTTGAACCTCATAGATGGCATATAGCCAGCCATCACATCATAGACATCAGTCATTCATGTAGCTTTCATTAAGATCCCACTTGTAAATTTGCCATATTAAAATTTACAACTAATTTTAAAGGTACAATGAAAGGAACTGTCACAAGGCAGTATTTATATGGAAAGTACAGATAAAATACACCCAGCACTCACCAAAGTTGAAGGGAGGAGGGCAGCAGCAACACAAAACAACAAACAAACAAAATACAATATTTCGGGTTAAAACCCTTTGTCAAGTTAACACAAGTAAGTGGCTGAGATAGCGCTAAATTTTTATATATCTATGTATTTTAAACAGATCTAAAAATTGTTTTGTAGAGAAAAAAAATTAATTTTATGTTACTTTGATTGGAGCAGAAGTTATATTTTCCCATAATTATCATTGGTCAATTTACCTTCTTACACCTGTTCTTCCCTTCCAATCCTATTTACCATTACAATCCCTGCCCACTCTTCCGTTTTGTTCATCTTTGGTTAGTTGCATGGTAGGTCTGGATGTGTACACGGCTTTCTTTTTGCCACATCTCTCATTCTTATATGATTAGGATTTGTACCAGATTATTATTGTGTAATTTTTGTTCTTCCTAGCTCTCTTGTGTTCACCTATGATAAATGACAAGTTATTTTCGTAATAATTAAGTGTGTGTGATCACAAGGAAACAATAGGCACTAGATGACAAAACAAAGAGGAAGGGTGGGACCTATAGCCCATTGTTACAATTAGTGGCACTTTGTGGGAGTATGTTTAGAGGAGAGGGAACTGAATAAAATTCTCAAACATTGCAAGATGTTTCTAACATTGGCTTAGATATCCCTACACTTACTATTTTCCCTCTTCCATGGTGTGTGGGTGGGAGCATGTGTTCATTTATTATCCTGTAAATATATGAATCACCAACTGCCTTAGTTCTCCGCACCCAGCACTCCTAAAACCCTTAAATCTCACTTCAGCCTGTACAGTGATGACAGTGATGTCTGTAACAATCCCTCCTACGGAAGAAGGGTTTTGCCCCAAAACACTATATATTTGCTTGTAGTTTTGTTTCTTTGTCACCATGCTATGTTCTAGAATAATTGTTGGGCTTCCTCTCATATCTTTTATTAATCAATTAATGTTTGTCTTCATTAAATCACAACATTTCACTAGGTGTTGCTGTAAGACTTGCAGCATGTACTTAGTCACAACCATTTAATCCAATCTTGGAACCTCTCAAATATTCCCCACAGCATACATCAGCTTCTCTGTCTTCTTAGCTTAGTTCATACAATGACCTTGTCTTGCTAGCTATACTTTGTCCTTTAGAAACAAATGTAACAGACACTTGGTTTACTAAAATAAACATGGCAAACCTCTATCTGCTCGTGCTCATTCCTCCAAAACTATCAACCCTAACAGCTACAAGGGTTGTTTCTAAAATAACCTCCTCTCCCAAACTCCACGGATGGGAATTAGAATGTCCTCATAACATCTGCCCCAAACTCAATTAACCTCCACCTGCTGGAAAACCAATATCAATCTTTCCTTCTGTTTTTAGTTTTTAACCCTTATAATTTAAATTCACATTTTTACGACACTTGTATAAATCCCACCTGTCCGTCGTATTTTAAAAATGATGCAGTTGTTTTTCCAACTTTTCAGTGTCCTATTTACTTGAAAATTTGCATCTACTTTTATTCTCAGTGACTATTCAATATTCAAAATTATAATTGCTCATTTTTATTAATTAATAAATTGTTGAAAATTATGTAAATTTAATGATATCTCACAGTCAAAAGTAAGCTAGGAAGCCTTCAGTATTTTTGTTCACACCTCTGTTCAATATGTTTCTCGTGTCAAAAGCACATTGGGATGCAATAATTGCTGAATAATTCAACTTGAAGTAATGCTACTCAGTTACTCATTGTTAGCTTGCTTTCAAGCATATTTCACAAATCTGTTCACACAATGTGTTAATAGCTTTGTTGAGTTTTGCTGTTGGTTCCAATTCATGTTAGCCATTGAAAATATTGTATAGTGTCTCGTTTGCCATTTAAATTAAAGCACTTATCGTAACAATGCATAAGTTTTTCCATTCCGTCTCTGTAGAAATATGCAATGTTAGATTTCAACCACTGGTTTACACTTATATGAAGTTCTGCATCACTGCCTTGTGGGCGAGGTCTTCATTGCTGGAAAGAGGTTGTAATGGCTCTGTGCCAGATCCAAACTGTACAGCGGGTGATCAAACACATCTCATCCAAGATCAGTCGGATACGATTAGCCATGTGTAAACGTGTGTTGTCGTAAAGTAAAAAAAAAAAAAAAAAAATTTATTTTTGAGCTCACTTTTCCCTGAGGATTTTTGTTTTTGATTTGCCTTAATTCTGTCAATATTTCACAATAACTTTCTGAGATAATTGTTGCACCACATTCAATGATATCAACCAAAAGCACTCCACAAGCATCCCAAAACACAGTTACCACAACCTTCTGGCTGATAACATTTGCAAACATTTTACTGGTTTCATGGAAGAAATCATATGCCCCAATTTGCAAGGACTGTCTTTTTGTCTCACAATTGACATGCTTTATCCATTCTCTTCTCCTGTTACAGCATGATCGAAAAGTGCATTACCATTCTTGTTATAGGCATCGAGGAAATTCAGTGATGCAGCAAGACAGTTTTATGTGTTCTTCCATCAGATTTTTGACACCTATCTTTCACAAAACTTATGATAAGCTAGCTTCTCCAATACAATTTCATGCTGTACATAAAATTTGGGGAAAATGAAGCAAGAGTTCTGTAATCGTATAGTGGCAAGTTTCACAAATTTTATCATTGATTTTCATTGCCAGCTGTCAGTCACAAGGCTAGGCTGACCACTGCGGTCATCATCATGAACATTGGTGTGACCATGCACCATTGCCACACTCCACCTTGAATCATTATTCTCTCTCTGTACACCTCAAAGAGTTGCCGATTAATTTTAATTGGTTTGTGGTTTTTTGCCAATAGAAATCTAATCACTGAACACATCTCAAAGCTCTCAAGATTTTCTATTGAAATGCACATTTGAATAATTTACAATGAACAAACTAGAAAAACCTCAGTCCACACACTATGACAGTATAATGCATGCTCAGTGTAGACACATTTTGACACCATAATGGCGGCTCCATCCCCACCTGTCTCCATGCTAGGCCCAAACGTAAGTTACTTTCTGGATAGATCTCATATTTTAAAATATTTTTTTTTTTTAAATTGTCATTTCTTAACGTATTGTTAATGAGGGTTGAGTATGCAATAATGGTTTGAGTGGTCCAACACTGCTAGATGTATTGGTGGGAATGTAACAGGGTGGCCTCAGACCTGGAAAATCTGGAATTATCAGGGAATTTAAAGCAACCTTGAAATTTCATGGAAATAGCAGGGAATCCAAATAATTTAAAAAATTATCAGGGAATTTTAATTGCAACAATCCAAAATTTGGGAATTTATTGTTAATTTATTTTAATATTGAGCTTTTGCATTAAATAATTCAGCCAACAAATGTCGCATTTACACTATCAACTTGCATCTCGTCTTGCGCCTCATCGAGATACGACGACGAGATGTTCATGCGTGAATGCTGAAATGAACTGTCTCGGAATTCAGCATTCGAAATTATATTAAAAAAAAAAGGTGGATGACATCTAAATCAGAATTATAGTATTTTATGTAAACTCAAAAGTTATATTTTTTACTGAATAAAACAACAATCGTAGAGTAGTAAGTTTATAAAGGTGTTTTTATGTTTCACTAAACATTTTTACAATTTCAAGCAAAGTGTGAAACAAACGTACCAAAAAAAAAATTGAATTTGTGGAGAGTCTTCGAAGTCCTGTATAATGTCACAAGCTGGTTTTTAACTTCTTTTGAGAAAAATTGAACCATTAATATCAAAACAAAAGCTTAGATTCAAGATACCAATGCCAACAAAAATGTGAATAGCAATAATTATATGGCCTTATAACTTTTTTGTATTAATGATATAAGGCGAATTAAAGCAGGAACAAAATAATGTGTAAGATCGTGTAAATACTAACCATAGATCTAAATAGGTAGAATTTATAAAGTTTTGTGTCATTCAGAGCTCTTTCAAATGCTGAATCGATACAACAGTATAAACATCGTGCTCGTGCCTTTGACTTGCACCAAATAAACCGCTGCCAAGGCGAGTGGCACACCCAAACAACCACGCAAGGTGAGCCTACACGATTGCATGGTTTATACAAACTCGTGTTCATGCTAGCTTGCGTAGACTCGCGGAAACTTACACGAAAGTGTTATCTCGACAACAGAAGAAATTGAAGATGGAACAAAAGAAGCTACAATAACTGAACCAGAAGATTGGAAAAGAAAAGTGTAGCAAATGAAAAAAGGCATAAAAAAAGCTAAGTTTTTGACTGAGTCAAGTTACTGATGAACAATTTAAAAATCTTCAATTATTTTAACTACCAAATATTGAAAGATTACTAATTTGTTCTAGTTCATATTAGTCATTATCTTATTTTTGTGCTACTCATTTTTCATTATGCTTCATAAGATTACTAAATTAGTTATAAAATTTTCAAATAAACATTCTTAAAAATGTTTCTTTTTCTAATTTTTTTTTAGTTTTATACCAGATTTAATTATTTACTATCAAAATCTAACTAAAACTTTAAATGTATTAATCATGCAAATAGACTTTCTAAATCAGGGAAAAATATGGCAAATTTTTCTGGAAAACCTGGAAATATCAGGGAATTTTTAAATCATTACCTTGTGGCCACCCTGTGTAAGAACTGGGGAAAGCAACTGTCAGAATTGTGACACGCTGTTGTAGTACAGCTAACAATGTCAAGGTAAGCCATGCGCTCCTGTATTGTGCATTGCATAATTACTAATTTTTTCACACTGGAACGCGTGAAGCCAACTGAGATTTAAAGCACAGTTTGTACATCATATTCTGTCAAGGCCTAATTTATTTCACCCGACTTAAAGAACTGAGCATGGTGGAGCAACGTTCTTACCTCTCATTCGGGAGGACGCTGGTTCAAATCCCTGTCCGGGCACCCATATTTCGGTTTTCCATGGTTTTCTTAAATCACTCCAGGCAAATGCCAGGATGCTTCCTTTAAAAGGCCATGGCCGAATTCCTTTCCATTCCTTGTCCCCAGTCCCATCACACCTCAAATGACCTCGACATCAACGAGGTGTAAAGCCACAAGTAAAAAACTTAAAGAATTCTCGAAAGACCATGAAGAGATAAAAAAATGAGAGCCACAATTGTTAATCGGGGACAAGCATTACAGATTAAATAGCATTTTGTATTTTATTTGAAAAATTTTTTGAAACATATTTTGTACTTGAATAATGCAAAATATTTTTCTTAGGGTTTTTTTTATAAATTTTCATTTCGTTTTGATCCTCATACATGCTAATCTATCAGTAAATTCAAACTAGTGACAACAATGCAAGAAAAATCAAATGAGAATGACATTGGCAATAATGAAACGTTTACAGCCTGTCCCCTCCAACTTGCCTGTTGTGATGTTTGGTTTGTCGTTTGTATGCCAGTTTTGTTTACTTGCTGTTTGAAAGTTATCCAAATGTAAGTAAAACATAAAAGATAAGTTTTTATTTACTACTGCTCACCACACAAAACACATCGCACATTATACTAAACTAACAAATAACAATATTTTACAAATTTGACGAATCAGCAAGAATTTTCCTAACACAAACATTAATTTCATACTGATTTAATTTTAATTTAGGAACAAGTGTTATATGTGGTGTAAACTAACGTACTCCATAACCATAAGTTGGTTGGATCCTCACCAATTGTGTCAGAGGTAGGATTAGTGTTGCCAGGTCCAGTTTGTTAAAAATCCGGAGGGAAGGCCAAAAAAAAAAAAAAAAATCGTGAATCATAATTACAGATTGGGACAGCAAAAAAAAAATAGGTTTTTATATACATCATGTTTATTTTTATAATTTTGGCAGGACAGAGGTAATTTCTATAGGTATCTTTCTGTCATATTATAAGAACTTATCAGTCTTATTACTCGACATTATAAGTCCGGCTTGTTGAGTAGGATAAGTAACAAATTGTTATGGCGAAAATTGTACTTTGTAATTGAATTTTAAGTAATTTTATGCTATTAATAAATATATAGTATTTTTGTGTTTGATTTTACTGCTTTTTCATAGCTTTGTTTTTTTTTTTTTTTTTTTTTTTTTTTTTTTTTTTTTTTTTTTTTTTACGTAGTTATAAGATTCGCCACAAGACAAACTGAAATTGGTTTTAATTTGTAACTCTACTATAATATGGTCGAGTGGAAATCGATTTCAGACCAAGTTATAATAGCCTGGGAAATTTTACTTTCAGTTGCTGAGTTTTAAATTGGTATTGATGCCACAAAAGCTTTTTTTTTTTTTTCCAGATTAATTTTGAAATATATTGTGCCATTTCTCTAACGACGTTGTCTTTTTCTGCACTGTTTCCTTCACTACGTTTTTAATATTACAAACATCCTCGCAAAGTTCATCCACTTTTCAAAACTGGTTAATTTTTCTCTAATATCAATGATTGACCTAATAGTAAAAAGAGTCATCTTGCTAACAAAATGACTTGAATAAGTCAAATTTGCTTTCTTTTCCTTTTTGATTCTGGCTTTACGCCTTGACGACGTCGAGTTCGTATGAGGTAAGAAAGCACTGAGGGCAAGGAATTGGAAGGAATTTTGCTGTGGCCTTTTGCATGGACGGTCCCGGCATCGGCTTGTAGGGATTTGGGGGGAAAATATTGCATTAATTGAATTAGTGCTTGGTTTCTACATCTCATAATTCAAAGCATCTCCGCGACACGCACAACAATCTTTTTTTATTTTTGAAACTGTTTCATCCGAATTTTTTAAATGAATGTTATATCTTTAAATGACCAACTCTTTTGTGTGTGTGTGTGTGTGTGTGTGTGTGTGTGTGTATATATATCAGGCAGTTTTTTGAACAAATAGTTGTATTAAAATCCATGAAATAAATAACATACAGAATAAATGAACACTAAAAGTATTTTATTTTAATAAAAGTATTTTGAAAATACCTATTTTGTATTTAAATACCTTAAACTATTTTGCATTTTGTATTTGAAATACAAAAACAAGAAGGTATTTGTATTTTGTAATTAAATGCTTTTTAAAAAACTATTTTGTACATCTCTGTGAATCATTTCATTCACAAAGGAATTATTTTTGCATGTGCTTCTCAATTGTTGTTTGCTTAGTGTTCCTCTAATATGGCTAAGTTATCACTCGAAGTTCATCTGAAATTATTTTGTTGTTACCTTACAGCCTCTTTCTTATAGTAATCGTTTTTTTTTTTTTTTTTTTTTTTTTTTTCCAAATGGGAGAAGGGGAATAATGCTCTTTTCTATGCTTCCCTCTCGGCCTCCTTTTTCCCACTATCTTCACTTCTCTGCGTTCTCCACTGTTTCTGTTCCTTTGCTGTTTTTTACTATAATTCACGTATTTCAATTTTAAGTATTTTATATTTTTAATTTTAATGCTCTCAGAATTCTTTCTATGTAATTGATTTGAGGTTATACACCTCCACATATCTCACATTATATCTTTTCTGTTGTATTGTTGTTCTAATTTAATTTCCCCTGCCATCTTCCTCTGCCATTCTGCAATATCTTCTCTGTTCTTCTATGACTCTTTCCCTTTACTTTATGTTCAACTGCCTGATGAATGCTATAAACCTGAAAATATCCATATTGTATGTTGTTTTTATTTTTATTTATTCTTTGCATTATACTGCTTACTTCGTGTCTTTGTTTTGTTTGTGAATGTTTACATTTCTGTACATTTCAGAATTTATTTAGGCTGTTCGAGCCACTGGACAAAACTCGTACATTTTTATAATCATTATTATAAACTGATCCCTTACAATATATTTAATTGTAGTTTATGTTAACTGCTTGTTTATTGATGTATGTGATAAGATTTTAATCTCTGAAACAGTGTTTTCTATTCTTCAGGTACCGAGTTCGATCACACAAACTGATAAAAATTTCTTCTCAGCCAGACATGATTCAGCTCCCATTTACAAATACATAATTCTCCTTAATGACTGTTTTAAAACAAACATCAGCATTTGGTAGTTTGAAACAGCTTGTCCAAATCAATGTGCATTTTCTAATTACACAGACAAATATTTATAAGGATTTGATTGTCAAGAGTATAATATTAACTGTTAGGCATAAGATATTTTTATTTTTTCTTCTTGTTGTTTTATGATTCCAATCTTAGTATCTTATAACCATTCATTTAATTAATTATCGGAATACGCAGGAAATTTTTCAGACTTTAATGCATGTTTTTTTTCTTTTAGCGAGTGTGAAGGAATCTATAGGAGAGACCAGTTCTCAGAGTGTTGTTGTTGCAGTAGACAGAATATTCACAGGTTCAACAAGGCTTGATGGTGATGCAATTGTAGACTTTGTGCGAGCACTGTGCCAGGTATGTAGCAAATGGCTGATAAGTATTTGGTTTTCATAACTGTGCCAAGTATGTGATTTTTGCTTGTACGACATTAATATTGTATCAAATGTTTTCGGGCCTTCAACCGGGAGAGTACATCAATTTCATGCGATGTTTTAAAGTCACACTCATATTTCATCTTCCGGCGAAATTTTGGGCTCATGGAATGACCATCCTTACATAGCCCTCACTGGCCCTTGGTTGCCAGCTATGTCGTGGTCAAGTGTGCCCAGTGTTGCATAGCTGGTGAGGTCTGAAGAATGATGAGGAAAATTGCGCAATTGGGTGGGAGGTATGGAAGAGATACATGCAATAAGGGGGTCTGGTCAGATTGCATTCAGGGATGATTTTGATGCCTCTCTCTTTGCCCTTTTTACTGAATAATAAATGTGTGTCATTCTGCACTGAATTATATCCGATGTGTCTGTTTACAATCTCTTCTGTCAGTTGAATCTCCACAGCCTTGTTAATCATGCTGTCTGCGACCCATCTGTGTGGGCTAGTACTTGTCTCCCCTGAAAGTCAAACCCCTCTCTTTTCTCTATGCTGTGCTTTGCTACCACCAACTTAGCCACTTGTTCCAGGTGTACATGTCTTGCATGTTCCATGTAGTGCTGAAATACGAAGCTTACCAACTGCCCAGTGTACTGCTGCCTACATTCACAAGGGATATAATAAATACAGGCTATCTGAGATCTACGTCGTCCTTTGTACTGTGAGGTAAATCGTTTGCCTTCCTGGTTGGATTGATGAAAGTCTTTATTATGGCTGTGTCTAACAATCTGGCTATTTTTGTTGAAGTTTCATCAGCGTATGGTAAAAAGGCATGTCATTCTTGTTTCCCTGCCTTCGTCTCCTCTTTCTTGTGAAAGTCCTGTTGACCTGTGCTTTGCTATATCAATTCATGTTGATTGTATGCCAATAAAGGTTTAGTTCTACCGGAAGACTTTCTGCATCACAGATTTCTTTCGCCTGGCACTCTGAGGCTGATAACATTGAACTGCACTTAACACAATGATGATAGTTGTATGTGCTAAAATATAGGTTGGTATGGGCTTATTTCCTATACCCTCCATGTCCTAGTGTACTAGTTAAATTATTTCTCACCAAAATGTCTAGCTGAAGCTCCTTGTTAAATTTGTTACTTTCATTTATTCCATCCAAATTTGTATGGAAATGGTGTAATTTTTCCTGCCATGTGGCCTTATAGCAAAAGTATCATCCACAAACCTATAACAGCAAGTTGGTAACAGTTCTACACATCCCAGGACTATGGTTGCAATTATTTACTCATTTTTCTTCTCATATTCATTCCCATTTGTGAAATGTGTCAAATATCTAGGATTATACTTAGATAACAAGCTAAGATGGAAGTGTCAGATATCTGAAACGGTTGGAAAATGCGAGAAAGCAGTAAACATACTCCGAGCCACTAACGGCGCTTGGTGGGTGCGGATCCCAAAATCTCAATAGCCCTTTACAAAGCCATGGTGCGACCGCACTTTGATTATGGCTGTGAACTTTATGGTTCCGCATCTAATCAACTATTGAACTGCCTGGATAAATGTCAGTTTCGGGCTCTTCGACTTTGCTTAGGGGCTTTTCTATCAACTCCAACCAATGGTCTGCTGGTTGAATCCAAGGAAATGCCACTCGCACTGAGGTGCCAATATCTCAGTAAAAAGTTTATAATAAAACAGTTTCAAAAAACTGGAAACGCGCTTACATTAAAAATACACACCCTGTGGGCGGCAACATCGGCCTCCACATACTGGACTCATAGGAACAGCCCACCTCTAACCGCAGCCATCTCCGACCTTAGTGAATATCAGTCACAAGTGCTCTCTCACACAACATGCTATGAGTTTAACTATGAAATCCTTATGATCGGGCACGAGATCATAGAAAATCTGAGTTATTCAGAGAAGGCCTTAAGTAAAAGTAATCTTCTAAGTGATTATCTAAGCAGCATGGGTCGAGTCGTACATATTTACACAGATCTGTCCAAGACTGGCAACACGGTTGGGAGTGCCTTTTTTGACAGCACTAACGGAATGGAAAGGCTGTTTAAGCTATGAGCGGAAACATCCTCCTTTACAGCTGAACTGTTTGCGATACTTGAAGCATTGGAATACGTGCTAGAGATGCGCATTCCGATTACTGTAATTCTTACAGATTGCAAATCAGCACTTCAAAAGCTGGGTGATGGAATCAAAGATAGAGGGAGGACTCCACTTCTATATAACATATTTGAGTTGTTGACCACCATAAATAGACTAGGAATGAAGACCTCCTTTCTCTGGGTTAAGGCACATGTCGGGCTTCCTGGCAATGAGAGAGTAGATTCTCTTGCAAAATTATCTGCACAAACAGAAATCCAAGCAGAACTTCTGATAGGAAGTGACTTAACATAATTATTTCGACACAAAACAACTGAGGCCTGGGATGATATGTGGAAATCCAGTGAACAACATAAGGGAAGAGACTACGGGCCATACAAACCGCCAATACCGACAACACTATGGTTTCAAAAAAAATATGCCACCAAAAACGCTGTGACTATATTATCAAGTTTAAAATTCAATCATGGCAGATTCAGAAGCCACTTGTACAAAATAAATTTAACAAACTCCCCACTTTGTCAGTGCGATAGAAAATCCGAGGCTGATACAAACCACCTATTCTTCGGATGAAATAATTACAAAGAAGAAACAAACACTTTCTGGAAAGATCTAAAACATTGGGACATAAGTTATCCAGTTAATGTAGGCCACCTCCTTGCTCTAAAAAATATTGCAATATACCAGAGGATGGTGCACTTCATAACAAGAAACCACATAAAAATATAACCGGGTAGAACCCACTCTACTTCTTTCAAACAATTATTGTTTAGTTTTAATGAACAGTGATTTGTATGTATGTGTAATGCATATATGTAAATGTGGGTGCATGTGTGTATATATATATATATATATAGATAGATAGATAGATAGATAGATAGATAGATAGATAGATAATAACAATGAGCAGGAAAAAGCTTTAAGGCAATAAAATTAAGGAAGGATAGGGAAATATGACCCAACACTTACCACAGATGAAGGCGGCTGGGACGATGAACAAAAAACAAACACAAGAGAAGCGCAATATTTCGGCCTACAACAGCCTTAAACGTGCAGAAGGTGAAGCACCAGGCGCCGTCACATGTGTACACATAGACGGCCGACTGGTGCTTCACCTTCTGCACGTTTAAGGCTGTTGTAGGCCGAAATATTGCGCTTCTCTTGTGTTTGTTTTTTGTTCGTTGTCCCAGCCGCCTTCATCTGTGGTAAGTGTTGGGTCATATTTCCCTATCCTTCCTTAATTATATATATAGATAGATAGATAGATAGACAGATAGATAGATACAGCACTAAATATAATGTATCTTGACTGTATGGCCAACAGGCCAAGTGTCGATAAAATATTTAAAAAAAAAATTCCTCCTGTATTCTTCCACAATATCTGCCTGTTTAGCTAATTCCCAGAGTTCATTAAGTCACCCCAAAAGCCACCAAATTAATTACTTCTTCAATTATGAACTGTAGCAGTAGCCATTACATTGTTTTAAACTAGGGTTTGCTCTAAATAATTTTGTCTACCTCACCTTGCTTTAATATAGCTCATAAATTCTGATTCCTCTGCTCCATTTATCACGAATGTTTGGACTCGTTTGCTTTTCACAACCTTAAGGCTCCCACACACGTGCAGTCCATCTGGTGCCAGGCCATTTTGCACCATTCCATTTAGACTCTGTCCAAACCAGGCGGTCACACACAACTGAGCTGCGTCAAGCCAGGCCAGTGCGTGCCTACAATTTTCGCCAGTCCGTCTCTGGTAGTGTAGGGGCTAGCACGCTGGCCCTGCATTTTAAGGGCCACCCGTTCGAATCCACCCTGGGGCATGGTTGGTTTTATTTTAGTGTTGTTTTGTCTTCAAAAACGTGTCCCAAAATTACATGAAAGAACCCTAATACAATATTTAGTACAATATAAACTGGAGTTGGCTAAATGGTCGCACAGACCGAAGGCCTTTTTTTTTCGATAGGTTATGGAAAGTTTTTTTAAAAATCGGCAGTCATTTAAAAATATATATTTTTTTTTTTTCACTTGATTTTATTTTACAGAGGATAAAAAGTTAAATGCCTCTTACATAAAGTCTTAAAAACGGTTATCTTAAATAATGAAAATTATTAAGAACATGTAAAGTACAAAACCAGGGATATTCAGAAACATATGGAAGAGTTAAAATGCAATGGTGTAGGTCACTTTTCCCTATTTTCTAGAAATTAATATAATGCAAAAGATATTGTAATAAATTCTGGAACATAAATGTTGTATTTTTACCATTTTAATGATGTCACCTGGAATCGAATTTTATTCAGAGGCCTGAATCGAATAAAATTTGTACAATGGTTACATTTTACTGTTGAAAAATATTACTTAAACCAGTAATTATTAAAAAAGTGAACGAATTACGACACTGTGTATGATTTACACCAGTGTATTTGTAATTAAATCTTATTTAATGTAAGGTTTCCTAATGAATCTTCAATTATATCCTCAGAGTCCATTATTTCTTTAGAAATCCTATGTTGAAGTGCGAAATCTGTCAGCACGGAGGATGCATTTACAAACGCACTGATTAGACCACTTTGCTAATAAACAAACCAGGTGTTCCATTCATCACTAGAATTTCCAGTTCCTCCTGTTGGAAGCTGAATGAAAATCTGACTTGCTTCACATTTTTTTACTAACAGATAGAGAGATTGATTCATCTACATATGGTTTCAGTATGTTTTTTTCTTGAAAATGTGACTGACCTACACCATTGCGTCTTTAACCCTTCCAAATCGAACCTATCTCTGTCAGATAAAAAATTCATAATCTTTATTTGAAGCCCCAGCCAAAGCTCATATTTTCAATCTATTAGAAATGGTTTTGCTGTTATGCTAACTCCTATTAATAGTTTAAAAAAAAAAAAAAAAAAAATCTCTTGAGTACAAAAAGGAAAGAACTAGGGTGAAAACAATGAACTGATGGAATTCTATGAATTTATAAGTCATTCTAAACTAATTATTGGGTTTAATCTATAGATATAATAAAACTATAACCGGGAAAGTCAGCACATATGAGACATTCATAAATAGAAATTAGTTCTGGTACTATTAATGCACTACAGGAAAGAAATGAGCTGTATTTTTTTTAAATTTGTGTTACTCTTAAAATTATGAACAGGATTAAAGCAAAAATTATTTATGAGAATTTGAATGGGTTTCGCTTAATGTAAAACCCGTGGTCTTACAGGTAAAATAAGGTAAGTTTCATTTTAATGTGAAGTCTGAAAGCTAAGATATTTAAGACAAAAGTGTCTGCAAATTAGTGTCCACTTTACGTTGCACGGGTTATCGCTCTCCAGTCGTGGTGGGGATAGCCTACCGAACTGTTGGCTACCTGCGTTGGCTCGGCGGATTATGGAGCGGCCGAAAATCCAATTCGACCAGCTGAGCCACGCTGTCCGTCGTTGCTCACCAACACACGACAAGTTTTGGATCAGCGCGAGGACATTTGGCCTGTTGGCTCGTCCGTGTGTGGCAGCATTTAAAATCCATTATATAGTCTGTTTTAAGCTACCTCGGTTTACAGGAAGATGCCATCAGTATGTAAATTCTGTTTCTGTCTTACGACAAATCTACATCTATACTATTATACACTAAAGAGCCAAAGAGATTGTTACAGGCATGCATATGCAAACACAGACGTATGTAAACACTCAGAGTACGGCACTGCGTTAAGCAATACCTGTATAAGACAACAGGTGTCTGACACAGACATTGGATTGGTTACTGCTGCTACAATGGCAGGTTATCATGATTTAAGTGAATTTGAACATGGTGTTCTAGTCTAGATAGATGGGACACAGCATCTCCGAGGTACCGATGAGGTGAAGATTTTCCCACAAGACCATTTTATGAGTGCACTGCGAATATCGGGAATGTAGTAAAACATCAAATCGCCGACATCTCTGCAGCTGGAAAAAGATCCTGCAAGAATGGGCCCAACGATGACTAAAGAGAATCGTTCAACGTGACAGAAGTGCAATCCTTCTGATAATTGTTGCGGATTTCAGTGCTGGGCCATCAACAAGTGGCAGTGTGCGAACCACTCAACGAAACATCATCGATATGGGCTTTCGGAGCTGATGGCCCACTCGTTTACCCTTGCTGGGTGCATGACACAAGGCTTTATGCCTTGCCTGGTCATACAGCAAAATCATCTGTAGCAGAACATCAGATATAAGAAAACCATAAAATTCAATGGGAGAAGACAGAAGTTATACAACAACCCAAAGGTTTTCTAGAACGGAAAATAAGGGAATCGATAGAAATTTTCAACATCACAAAAATTTCAATAAAGACAGCGGCTATGGCTTAAGTGAAATGTGAAAATGTGCACTCGTGGACATTCGCAACACAAAACTCCCAACGATAAGATCTCTGGAACAGTTGACATCCACTGCCGGTAACCAAAACAATTAGCTCAGCAACGGAGTTTCTTGAAAACCATCACAACTGATATTTCGATTTTGGAAACCTTGATTAAGGCACCAGGTTGGGTGCCGAAACATCGGTACTGATCCATCAATCAAAGCAGTGCGATCCCTGAAAAAAGTAAGTGGAATACCTCCAGCACTACTTCAGACATTAATCGAGTCCTTGTCGCGTCATGCGTCTTGTTGTGGCACTTCTGCATGCTCGCGGTGGCCCCACACAATATTAGGGAGGTGTACCAGTTTCTTTGGCTCTTCGGTGTAAATCTGTTAGCAAGCTGCATGTTTCTGAAGGTTTTAATAGGTATCGGGCAAAAACTACTGCAGTAGTTTGGATGGTGTGTTCAAATATTTATAGCTAATGGTCCAGCTTAAAATCTGCAGCAATACCTAATGACTATATGTACTGAGGAATGGAGCAAGAAATTAAAATGTTTTCCAGATGGAACTATTTTTGGCTACGGATGACTCCTTTCAACAAAAATTGACAAAAGATCATTTTACTTTTTTTACAATTGTGTTTCGTTTCTTGACTTAGTTTATTTATTCAGTTCTCCAAAATTAAAAATTAAAGAATTAGTCAGTTAAAAACAATAAAAGTAAGACATATTTTAATTAAATAAACATCCTTGTACTTCAAAAACCTTCAAAGATCGTGCTACTATGCTGCTAATGTTACTCTCCAATTTTTAGCAGTATTAATTTTTTTTTTGACGCAATCTTATTGGTGCATGATGGATTCTATAATCTGAATTTGTTTGCATGTAAGTTGAAACGCAGCCCAGAAACTGTAAAACTTAACCATATTCACGCAAATTCAGATAGTGGTCTCATAATGTGAACCACCTCAGACAGAATTGTCGTTTTGGTGTGAAAATTTTTACACACGGGTGATATAATTCAAGAATATTCGTATGTTATAACTATCAAATACATACTAAACGACTAAAATCATTCATTCAAAATACAGACAGTTCTGTACGATTCGTTATGCAACATATTATTTAGTACCTGGTTGTTTCCTGTAGCTGTTTCTCAAGATTTTTTCTTCTATCGTATCTATTACTGATTGCATTCTGCGGTAATTTCTAGAATCAAATCTAGCAGCCCTTTTTTGCAACCCCTCCTACTGCTGTATTTGATACAGAAAATGTGGGTCCCATATAAGGATTGCAATCCTGTGGGAATTTCACCAATCCGGTGGGATTGACGCCAGTAGTTTTTAATGCATATATTTAAAAGTGATAATAAGTTAAATAAAGATGTCTGTTAATTAAATTAATAAATCAATTTTAATGTTAAATGATAAAAATTAACAGTTAACAAAATTTAATTGGCAAAATTACATTAATTTTTTTTTTTTTTTGCATTTCTTAATTATATTTCGGGGTTTTACATTTATGTTTTAAAATCTAAATCAATTATCCTGTCCAGAACACCCTGCAGCTGTTTTCATCCTTTTATGTAGCATTATGTCATCTGCAAACAATCTAATTTCCGAGAGTAAACCATCAACACAATTATTCATTAGAATAATGAATAGCAATGATCCCAAGCTGCTACCCCGTGGCACTCCCATTTTTATTTCCACTTCTTTTGATACTGCACTTCCTATCCTAATTTTTTGTTTTCTACCTTTTAAAAATTCTTCTACCCAGCAATTTCCATTATCATCCTATCCAATAGTTTTTACCTTATTTACTACAATTTTATGGCTCACTCTGTCAAAAGCCTTTGAAATATCTAGCACTACACTTTCAATTTGGCCTCTCTTTGTAACGCCGTAAACTCACAGTTCCCTTTGGTGAAATTTGTTTCTGCTCAACGACACAAGTTCATTATTTTTATTCACTTATGATTACTTTGAAGCAATTGTAGATTCTGTCTGACTGGCCGCCACGAGTTTGCACTCGAAATTAAATACTAAAAGTCATGAAAGGAGTCACACTTATATAAATAGAACAACTTTTCATAGAAACAGTCATCAGTAATTTATTACATGAAAAACAAGTTCACAAGTATGCTCCACGATACACCATCGTAAACTCACCAGGTTTAAGTTATTTATAATCGGACTTCGGAGATTGAAGATTGCATGGTCCAATTGAGCAGTGAATACGATCTAGCATATATAAAACCGTCATTCACACAACACAGTATCCTAGGTCACTGTCTGCAGTTCTTCTTTGAACATACAACACTCTCAAACAGTCGTTGACATCGTTCCTAAAGCTGTTGATACACTTTCAAATATTGTTTTTAGACAAACTCATGCTCACCAGCACATGGCGCAATATACAATCAACTGAGGCGTACACACACTTACTATAGCCACGCGCCATCTTAACTCTTACTCACTATACTACTCCGACAGTCTGTTCTGCGGCAACCAATCGATCTATCGATCGTATCATTACATCTTGTCCATTTCATCTGAAATATCTTGCATATATCCCACCAACTGAGATTTGCATGAATATCCTTGCCTAATGCCATGATATCAATTTGAAAACCACTTGCACTCCTCTCATATATTTCTGATGTAGTTACATATCAGTCTCTCCATTAGGTACTATCACTGATGTCAAACTGATTGAACTATAATTTTCAATTCTATTTCTCACCCCTCCTTTTTGTACCGGCACTGCTATCACAATTTTCCAGTTCTCTGGTAATCAGCAAGTATCCAGACTCAATTCAAATAATATTTTAAGATAAGGTACAAAGTCACATCCTGCTGTCTTTAAGGCATATGTAGTATTATTGTCTACACCAACTTTTTTGTTTTTTCAAATTTCTAAGTTTCTTCATGATACTCATGAAGAATTTCAGGTTTTGATCTGCTCATTTCTAATTGTGTTGTTAAGCTCGTTCTCTGATTTAGATCTTCCCATTTTTGATTCATTGTCCCTAAAGGTCTCACTAAAGCCGTTACTTAAAATGTCTCCCTATTTCAAATTCACAGTAACTTCTTCTCCGTCCGAATCTATTAGCATCTTGACACCCTCCCTTCCTCTCAGTTTTCTAACATAGCCATAGAAAGTTCTCGATGCATCAGTCAATGGTCCCCCTGCACTGACAGTTCTCTTCATAAACCCTTGTTTAGCCACCTTCTTAGTTATTATTAAGTTCTTAGTTGTTTCAAATATTCCCTACTACCCTGCCGTCTCTTAACTCTGTTATGTTCTCTTTTTACCAACCTCTTTAATCTCCTCGCCTCCCTATTCTCTTTATTTTCTTCCCCCTTATCTCCTTGAACTTTTCCCACCTTGACTCTACTGTACTTGTGCCTTCATTCCATTTGTGAAGCATTCTCTGAAATCGCTCTTAGAGTTCGAAATCTGTGCCTTTTTATAATTTTACGTATTTCCCCGTTCAATTTTGGCTGCTGGTTTACTGAATCCTCTACTATCCATCAGTACTGCTTCTTGATCTCTTATTCTTGACACCACAGAAGGTTGCCATCGGTCTTTATTAGGAACATATCCAAAATACTTTTCCCCTATTGTTCTGCTCTGTCACTTGTGTAAATCCTCCTTCCTTTATTAAGGTATTTGCAAACCTCTGTTTCCTTATGTTATTAATCTTATTTTCTACCCAGTTTACACCTGGTAAATTTAAATATCCACCAATAATGGCCATTCTAGTCTCACCACCTGAATCTGAGTGTGAATTTAATTTTCCCCCGAGAGCCTCATCTTCATTTGCCATTCTTCCACTGTGGTAAGGAGTAAATAACCTAATTTTTTTCTTTTTTACCACCCCAAGTATGATCTATGAAAACCAGTGAACTGTGGTGGTTTTTGCTAACTAGTATGAAAACTACTACACCAATTACTTCTTTATATCTGCATCACACTCTGTAACCATCGGGAAAAACCTTATTATCCACTTCTTCTTTTATCCAAGACTCTACCCCTATAATTACAAGCAGATGCCCAAAAGTAACCAGTTTATCATTTCCGTGGGCGGAGTTTGTGCAGTACGCATTACTGCCGCTAGGCATTTATAGTGCAACTCACTGTCAGTTCACTGCCACCTGTGTTGTCGACCTGGCTTTTTCTACTAATCTGCAGTGATTCCTTTTGCTAGTGCTGTTTTGTTTTGTTTCGTTTTTGATGGTGGCAAGTTAAAGTAAACAGTGTGCAGTTGTGAAATTTTGTTTTCTACTCAGTAAAAATGCTGCTGAAACTGTTTTAATGTTGAAAACAGTTTACAAAGATGATGCTATGGGAAAAACTAAAGTACACGATTGGTTCGCTCATTTTAAAAATGGCGACATGTCAATTGATGATAAATCTCGTTCTGGACGTCCATCAGCTGCCCGAATCGACGAAAAATTCGAGAGTTTGTGCTCTCAGACCATCAACAGACAATTTATCAACTGTGAGAGATTAGTGGGTTATCTTGGAGCTCGGTTCAATTAATTTTAACCAAAGATTTGGGAATGAAAAGGGTTGCTGCCAAGTTTGTTCCTGAGGCTTTGACTGACAATCAAAAAGAACTTCAAGTTGAAACATGTTGTGATTTTAAACAACATCCTGAAATTGATCCAGATTTTCTGTCGAAGTTCATTACTGAAGATGTCATGTTGCTATGGTTACGACCTTGATACAAAGCAACAGTCAAGCCAATGGAAGACATCATTTTCAGCCCGGCCAAAAAAAAAAGTCATCAAGTCAAATCAAAACATCAAAACAATGCTCATTTGCTTTTTTGATACCAAGGGCATAGTTCATCATAATTTTCTTCCCTCCCCTCCCTTCCCCCAAATGAGATTGTCAACCAAACCTTTTATTTGGAAGTTTTAGCAAGATTACAAAACAGTGTTCGTCAAAAAATACCCGATTTGTGGCAGACAGGAGACTGTTTCTTCCACCACAGTGTACCTTCATACAGCTGTCTCTGTAAGGCACTTTTTGGCTGAAAATTGTATGGTTCTGCTATCTCACGCACATTACTCACCTGACCTGGCTCCATGACAAATGTATTAGTTGTAATGGAGAGTATTTTGATGGGTATAAGGTTGTTTTGTAAAAAATTTGAAAATACATAGCTTTTAAAAAATAATTCCTTTTCTTTTGGGGAGGATGGATACCCCCTCATACTTGTGGTTCGTGTATCTCCCTTAAGTTTGGAAATTCTATTACTTTGTTCATTATACTTCTACAGTAACACCCTCATTACTAGCTTTATATCTTCAACATTAATCTCCTCCTTCCCAGTTCTAGCCCACTCAGTTATTGTTTCAGCAACTTCATCCATTTCTTTAATATCTACTAAGTTATAGCTACAATCGATTTTTTAAGGATCAATACTATTGAGCAGCAGAAGTAATATATTTTCTATTATTTATTTATTTATTATTTTATTTATTTGTTGTATTACTAGAAGATTATTGTTATTTTTATTCTTTAATACTAATGAAAATAACTAACTGTTATATTTTAGTCTGAATATGTTTTAACAACAATCTGAATCAATAACACTTATTTTTTTAATTATACAAGAAATTTGAGATGTTAAATTAGATGTACCTAAAAGTTTAATTACAATTTGCTGTATTTAATCTAAGTATCAAGCTTTTAATTAATTTCTAAATAAAAACCTTAGTGAAAAAGAAAAGAGTACTAACCTTTAAGAACATGCGATTTTAAAAGCTCTATTACCATGTGAAAATGTTTATATTTCACCTCGCTAATAATAATCCTAACTATTTATTTTATAATTGATAGCTTTATACTAATTTAGATGGTAAAACTTAGCTGATGATGAAGTTATTTCCAGTTTAGTCCACAGCAGTTCAAACACACGACTAGAGCTCACTTCACCAGACATGATTGCATGTTATACCATGGATTAATTGTTGGCATTAATAATCTAATGTACTTCACATGGCAGCCAACTTCTTACAACAAAGCCAATTACGTTAACAAGCAGTGTCAGTTTTCATTTTGGCCCAGCCTAAATTTCAACTATGGATGGATTATACAAAATACTAGACGACCCGTGCGACAATTTCGCAAATAAAATGCAATGAATAGTGAGGTTGAGTGCTTGTAATATAATGATAAGTAGAAACGTACTTTTTTTTCCTTAGTGAAAAAGTTTTGAGACATGATGATATTTTTGCCCCTTAAGGTTAAATTTGGAGAAAGTTTTTTCTTAAAATGTGATGTGGCCACATTTAAATCGATACCTCATTGATTGATTTCGGTTTGGTATCAAGGGAAATAAATAGCTCGTGACAGTAAAATGCGTTGTAAAAATATTAATACTTTTGCCCTCTAATGTTAGAATTTAAAAAAAAAAAAAATCTTTCTTAAAATGTGGTAACGGATCCGAAGACATTAAGAAGACCTCAATCTTTTAAATCATACCTCGTTTATCAATTTGGTTAATTGTCAAGGGAGATAAATGATTCGAGACAAAAAACGCATATTAGAAATACTTATAATTATGCCCTTTAAGAGTTCAATTCAGAGAAACTCATTTCTTAAAATGTGATGTAACCACAGCGGAGACCTTAATTTTTAGAATGATACCACATTTATCTATTTGGGTTAGATATTAGTGGAGATAAATCGCTCGTGACACAAAAATGCGTTATAGAAAAATTTATACTTTTTCCCTTTAAGGGTTGAATTCCAAAAACATTCTTAAAGTATGATGCCACAAAGCTGAGACATGAGTCCTCATAATTCTACTTAATTTATCGAATTGGTTTGATATCCATGGGAGATAAATGGATCGAGACACAAAAAACGCATTTTAAAAAAATTGAAATGTTTGCCCTTTAAGGGTTGAATTACGAAAAATTCCTTTCTTGAAATATGATGTTACCACGGCGGAGATCTTATTCCTTAATATGATACCTCATTTATCTATATCGGTCAGATATTAAGGGAGATAAAATAGCTCGTGACACAAAGATGCGTTGTAAAAAAAATTATACTTTTTCCCTTTAAGGGTTGAATTCCAAAAACTACTTTCCTAAAATATGATGTCACCAAAGCTGAGACATTATTCCTCATAATCTTACTTGATTTATCGATTTTGGATAGATATCCAGGAAGATAAGTGGCTCGAGACACAAAAAACTCATTTTAGAAAAATTGACATTTTTTGCCCTTTAAGGGTCGAATTACGAAAAATTCCATTCTTAAAATATAATGTTACCACGGCGGAGACCATATTCTTTAATATGATACCTCATTTATCCATATCGGTTATATATTAAGGGAGATAAATCGATCGTGACACAAAAATGCGTTGTAGATAAAATTATACTTTTTCCCTTTAAGGGTTGAATTCCAAAAACATTCTTTCTTAAAGTATGATGTCACAAAGCTGAGATATTACTCCTCATAATCCTACTTCATTTATCGATTTTGGATAGATATGCAGGGAGATAAATGGCTCGAGACACAAAAAACGCATTTTTAAAAAATTGACTTTTTTGCCCTTTAAGGGTTGAATTACGAAAAATTCCTTTCTTGAAATATAATGTTACCACGGCGGATACCTTATTCTTTAATATGATACCTCATTTATCTATATCGGTTAGATATTAAGGGAGATAAATCGCTCGTGACACAAAAACGCATTGCAAAAATATTGATACTTTTGCCCTTTAAGGGTTGAATTTCGAAAAATTCCTGTCTTAATATATGACGTCACTAAAGTGGAGATCTTAATCTTTAAAATGATACTTCATTAAATGATTTCAGATAGCTATCCAGGGAGATAAATGACTCGTAATACAGAAATCAGCACTTTAGAAATATTGACATTTTTGCCCTTTAAGGGTCGAATTCCGAAAACTTCATTTCTTAAAATATGATGTGACCAAAGTGGCGACCATAAGCTTTAAAATGACACCTAATTCAATGATTTCTGTTAAGTATGAAGGAAGATACAGGCTTGTGACAAAAAAATACCTTATAGAAATAATATAAATGATTAAAAAATATGTTTCTTGTCATTATGTTTGCTTTTCTTTCCCATCAAAATAAAGACTTTTTTCATGAATGTTTATTGTTATGTGTATGGATCAGTTTTTTTTTGTTTTTTTAATTTGGATACTTTTCTATTTGCATTTTTGAATAGGTCTTATCTGTAGTTAGCTCACAGAATTCTAACTTTTTTTCCTCTTCATGACAATATT
Source organism: Vandiemenella viatica (assembly GCA_031002005.1). Taxonomy (NCBI): domain Eukaryota; kingdom Metazoa; phylum Arthropoda; class Insecta; order Orthoptera; family Morabidae; genus Vandiemenella; species Vandiemenella viatica. Next base: position 154,300,888 of record CM061920.1, read on the forward strand.
TGGTACTAGAAAACAAATAATAAAGCATTACTGTACATGCCAAGACTATGCATGCGAAGCAGCAGACAAATGCTAGTTGAAGCTCTAAGTTTGACCTGTCTCCTCAGAAGCCATGCTACCCTTTTCTGAGCTCTTTTTCAAATACTAAATGTATCCCTCAACTCTGTGCATGCTCCTTACAAACAAAGGATTTGTGACTGATTCATTCTGGGCAAGTGATGCCATGCCTAAATTACTATCATCCAAGTGTTCCATTAACTTACAAACTGAGAACAGAAACAAATTAAAATTTAATGAGTTAGTATATGCCTCAAATTTTCGAGCTTAGCTGTTGTCCAGAGCAAAGCAATTAATGTACTAATATGTTCCAAAACAGTTTACTTTGGGGTTGCTGTTGGATAAATACAAAATCACTAACATTGGACATATTTTATGATCTGAGAGAGTGATTCTATATATTTGTACCAAATTACCTACTTCTATAACAATGGGAAGTACTGTGGAATTATGGTGAAGTTTTACAGTTAGAAAAATGAATTTTATTAATTTCCAAAATGGGGCATAGCATGAAGTCACATTAGCTGAGCGTAGTCAGCTCTATTTATGTTGAAAATCTGTGGTATATAAAGATATTAGTGTAGAAAGTGATTTCAGTTTTGGATAGATAAGAGATAAAAACATGTGAACTCATCAGTTTCTGGCTTACGGTTTGGAGCAAAACTGTATCTATTAGCATATTTTCAGCTGTCTCCAAGTAAGGGAAGTATTTTACAGTTTTGATGACTGTCGGTGAATGTGTGACAAAATGTGTGAAATTTGCATATGAGTAACCTCGAAACTAAGAATAGGTGTTTAATGTTGGTGTGAAGCTCACTGATCAATATGCATAATAGAAATATTAGAAATTAACCCATTGACTGCTGTTGACGAGTATACTCGTCATGCTGCCTGCTGCCCCAGAGTGCTAATGATGAGTTTAGAAGCAGCCACCAGTTTTCCCCTGAGCACTGTTGACGAGTTAAGTCGCATCCGCCTGCCGCTACCTGAGTGCTGATGACGAATATAGACGCGCCGCTACCTGAGTCGTACAGTGGACTTCACGCCCCATTTCTCAATAGCCATTCGCAGTTCTGGTCGCTAGCTTATCGTCCAAATGATTGTCTGTTGGGAGCCTAGGCTTCGCTCTAAAGTTCACTATTCAACGGAAATTACATCAGTCTTCTTTGTGTCCTGTATTTTATAAAGAAAATAGCAAAACTACGTGGGTGCATTGAGGAAGAAATCATGGTGATTCTTATGAGGAGCGACACTGGGGATGAACTACTTGATTTTGATGAAAGTGATAGCTTTTCCACAGAATCGGAAGGCTGTAGTCATAAACCATACTCGTCAGCAGGGGTGACAATGCAGTCTCATGTTTCAACAAGAGATGTTAGTTGTTCTGAATCTGAAGAATCAGAAAGTGATAGTGAAATGCTTATGAAGAAATTACTTCTTAGTGATAAATCTGACTGGAAAGAAAATGATTTTCGTCCAGTTAGTCACGCATTTGATGATACACTATAGGGTCATGTGTATCAAATAGGGAATGTGCCAAGTATTCTGTCAGTTTTCATGTTATTTTTTACAGAAGAACTGATGAAATATATAGCTGACGAAAAGAATCGGTTTTACATAACCACGATGGAGAATATTCCAGAATCAGTGCATTCTTGAATATTAAAGTGGAAAGATACTGAATATGATGAATTTTTTTGTTTCATAGCTATTTGTCTTCTAATGCGTCACGTGAAAAAGTTGAAAATTAACAAATTTTGGACCATAGATGTTCTTCTAAATACCGCAATTCTTGGTGAAATTATGTCATATACCGCTTTTTGTTACTCTGGTGAGGTTTTGTGAGATTTCACCAGAACCCCCCCCCCCCCCCCCCCAATTCACCTCACGTAATTAATGGAATGACAATTCACAGATTTGAAATGTTGAATACTTATCTGGAACAAATTTCATCAAAGAAAAAAATTACGTATAATCGGGTAATTACAAAGCGCAGCAAACATTCAGTCACATCGAGATATTTTGGGAATCTACATCTACAAAGATATTCCGCAAGCCAAATTTTGGTGTGTGGGGGAGGCTGCTTGTACAATTATCATTTTCAGTTGTCTGTTAGGATCCAAACCCATACCGGGGTACGTATCGGCTTGTACACCTAAACTTGTTTTCTTCCAAAATGTTACCAAAAGTTCGAGAAAAGTTCTATAACCGTGAAAAAACTTTGGAGAATGCTAACTGTAATGATAAAGTCAGTCGCCACTCACAGAATTAACTTCCTGTAAAAAAGGTACTAAAATAGAAATGAAAGTTGAAGTCAGAATCACTAAAGGATATATTCTTGAAAATTTCACCGAGTTTACATAAAAGTCACAGTTAGCTATGGCAATCAGAGTAAATCATTAAACCGAAGATCACAAGTCATGAAACAGAACAGACCGCTCCACCCCGAAATGAAAGTAAAAGTTCACATTGATGAGTCACATGGTGGAAAATTTCAAAGTTCTACGGTTGTCTACCCTGACGGTCAGCCATGTTTGTTTCCGGTCTCCCAGAAGCCCACGCGCCCATCTAGCGCTGGATTTGTTCTACCACGAGTAGCATCCTCACCAGACCAAGTACTTCAACGAACTGCCTCTAGATGAGCGACCGGCCTACCTTTATCAGAAATGCCCTACTAATCTAATCAACAGGCTATTTAGATTAATTTTTGTTAACGGAGAACTTGCAGAAAATCATAAGAGGTAGAGTGTAACTAAACGAGTGTGGTGTGGTGGTTGGTTTTGTTCTCAGAGCTTCCAGATGGTTTTAAATGATTTTTGAAAGTTGGTGAATCGGAATGCTCAATGACTTAAGTACTGCAAAACGTCACGTCCGGAGTATGAATTTGCTAAAGTTTAAAATATCAAGTTATACTAAGTTTAAAGTGTTCCCCAGCCTCTGCTGAGTTCAGTGGTGTAAAAATCTTTTAAATCGGTTAAGGATGTCAAAAGTTATGGAATTTCTAAAATGTGCTGATTATTTGGTGTTGCAAGATTTTATTCACTTTTTATTCCTAGCTCATTGTGGCCTGAAACTATTTTTAAAACGTATCTTTATTTTATTTAAGTACTTTAGAAAAGTTTTTGGTACATGAAATATGTTTTCCAGATTGAAATTCAAATTACAAGTTTGTTTCTACGACGTCACACGATAACGAATTTTAACTTGTTTATATCTTCTGTTTATTAGTTGATGGCTATTAGAAACTTAAAGAATATTGAATGGTCTCTTATTAAGTTTGTTTAAATCTACTTTTGAAGCTCTGAAATTACTTGTCTGGACTAAAACATTTAATTGAAATTAGCACATGGTGTAATGTTTTAAAAATAATATTTACTGCTTTAAATCAGTCTAGAACTGCGAGTTATTGGCGAATTTAATATAAAATGGTGAAATTATTATTATTAAAGTGCTTTAGTGCATCTAAATGTGTGGAATATTAGTGCTATGGTTGTTTAACCAAATCTGTTTACTTGCACTTATGGAAACCTATGGATTAAGCTCATTTAGGTAAGTTTTACCATTTATATTTTATTAGCAACTGTTTATTTATTATTATTATATCCTGTTTATTTACTTTTCTGAACCTGAAGTGTTGTTATCTCGATTTCAAACTATGGTATCATGTATCGAATGTTAACCACAAACTTCGTTGGATTTTAACTGAATATTGAAAATAAGGAGTAAGGTAGCTTACATGCCCCTGGAAGATTGAAGTCATTTTTTGAAACGCAAAAAGAAAAGAAAGAAAAACCCAAAAAAAAGATAAAATCACCAAAAATTATAGAAAAATCCCTGAAATTTAGAAAGTTCCCAAAACTGAACTATCCCTAAATCTGAACGGTCATTCTGTTTCTTCATTCACACCAAAAGTTACTACAAAAATAGTAGATTATTCACTCATTCACTCTTTAAATTATTATAAGTTTTCAAATATTAAAAACACACTGAAAAAGTTACAAATCTAAAGTGCTATCAAAATTCAAAATATGTATCTAAAGTTCCAAATATGAAACAGAAATTATAAATATCAAATAGAAATTATACATATTAGAGAACAAAATATTACAAAGAAAAATGAGAAATCTTAAACCTAAACATTCAGGAAATTATTACATGTATTTTGTTTACAAAAATTTTCCAAACACAAAAGAAAAACATCATAATATAAAAGAAAAATGTCTTAACTCTAAAAATTCTCAGAATGTGGTAATGTTTCACCAAAATAGTGGTGTACCACAAAAAATAGAAGTATTTCACAAAACAAATGAATCTTTGCTTGATTCTGTCTTTCGTTTAATAAATGTATTTTTTATCTTACTTGTTATTTTGTTATTATTATTCCTAATTTCGCTGTTTCTCACACACTTCCTTACAGAATGGGTAAAGATCACCAAGTCCTGTTAGGTCGCAGATCGTAGTGCTAGAATTATATAAAACAAAAATCCCTAACAGCTGTACTGCCGAGAAATGTTCATGTCCCAGGCTCCTGACACAGCAGTAGAACCTCTGGGACCTCGGTCAGTCAGACAGTCTGCGAACAGTAAACCAAACCAAAAAACACTTGTGTAAGACACTGTGGTGAAGGGAATATCTAACTTACACTTATGTATACATAAAGATTATAACCTAAACAAAAGAATACACTAGACATGGAAAAAGACATGAAATTATAAGCCAACATCAAGAAAAACAGCAGGGGTAAATGAAAATATCTAGATTAGTCAGGAAAAAAAAACTGGACACACGTCCATCAAAATGAACAATACTCAAATAAGAACTTTACAATGTAGAGTAATATTATAAAACAAATAATGCACTCATTAAAAAGTTAAGCAAATACACCCAAGTATATTACACAGGGTGGTGAGATAATAAGTGTAACATAACTTAATACTAAGGGAGTACATAGAAAATAAATATACACAGAAAAATAAGTAACTTAAAGTAAAGGAAAACAAAGTTTCCTACGCAGCAGTACACTGCTGCTACAATGGGACTAGTGAAAGGCAACAGAGTTGCGAGGGACCAGTACACTGGTCTGTAGTGAAAGTAGGGTAGTGTATCATTAATATAGGGAATCCTTCATAGGATGGTCAGCGCATGGCTGTAAATATCATGATATCTATCAAGGCATAAAAACGAACTCTTCTGAGGTCATTCTATTGAACCATAATAAGGCATTATACAAAATCCTCAATTGCTGTAGGTCAAATAAGACAATAAGGGGGGTACTTAGAAAAAGATAATAAAATACTGAACAAATGCTAGGTATAGCCTTTTACAAAGTGTAAATAGAACATATGTGTAACGTCCTATCGTCACAAAACTTCCTGTAATTCTCTTAGTGTAAGGAACAATACTCTCGCTTTTACAAAATCTTTCAATGGTACATATTACACAAGGGAAAATACTTAAAGTGAAACGAGCTTTCAGATCAATCCTTTACAACCAGAAACAAAACTAATATCCGCTTTGATGTCATATCGCAGAAAGTACATTAAGTGTAACAAATTCTATCATGTCAGCACTCATCTCCTTAGAGTGTGTCGATGTACTATGAGTTCTATGTTTGTATGTATAATAATAATGGGAATGTGTAAACAACAAAAGTGGCGCCATATGGGGGGGAAAAAATTAGGTCAACCCAACTCTGTGGCGAAGCCTATCTTATATATACGGGAGGGTGTGGGAGGGTGTGTCATGCCGGTCTCTGCCAGTCAAGCACTAAGTGTGTGGTCGCCCTGTGTGTTACCTCTGTGGGAAATAATAGAGGTCATCCCCTCTCTGGGGTGATGCCTAAAGGGTAATAGTGGTCATCCTCTCTTTGGAGGGTATTAATAAGGTCATCCTCTCTTTGGAGGGAATAGATAATAATGGGATAAATATATATATGGGATTCTGTTTTCTTCATAGCTGCCCCCCTTCAACATAGAAACACAAGCAAATCTTCACCCCTTATTCAACAAGAACATTCAATCCATCCTCTGCACAAATAACTTCCCAACTTTGACAATCTTTCGCAGCATCTCTCAGTCGCATCCCTAACGTATTGGACATCTCTTCAAACCCAGTGGAATACTTGGAGCAAAAAAAAAATAAAATAAAAAAAAAAAAAAAAAAAAAAAAACGTTATCTAAAAGCCTTGGGGACTCAATATTATACATCTCTTTAAAAACTCGTTTCTTCATGTGTTCCTTATAGGGAGATTCCTTTGTATGCACCATGAGTATGTGGTGTATGTAATCATCACTGCGTTTTCCCCACCATGTCTTCAATATATCATTGTCTGCCTGAAAAAGGTGTAGTGTAGAAGGAGAAGAAGAAGTGAAGAAGGAAAGACATAGATGAGGATGTGCGCCGGTCAAAAAAAATCTGGAAGTAAGGGAGGGTAGTCAAACATCATGATGGCCAAGTCACTAACACTGTCTGTACAACCGTAATAACATCGGAAGAAGGGAGGTAGTAACTACAACCACTGCCTGGACAAACTTGCAGTGTCGGCATATTGGACGAAAAATTATTACACCCGGCGACATAATCTACCCGTAGTGCTAAAAGCAAGGGAGGGGGTAATCACGACACTGCCTGGACAAACTTGCAGTGTCGGCATATTCGGCGAAAATATCTCACCCGGGGACATAGTCTACCCGAAGTGACAGAGGGAGAATCTGTACTAAAAGATGACAAAAATTATTTTAACAGCGAAGACTTATCGGAGATACTTCCAAGGACGGCAACCTTTGGCGGGATAAAGGCACCACGAGGAGCTGTCTTGGAGGAGGCGAACGGTTGAAGACAGGGAAATGTAGAATTTGCATTGGAAGAGGCGAACACCAATTTCTTTAATGTCTAGGGTTCAAGTAAGAAACATCCAAAGACGGCAACCTGTGGCGGGATAAAGGCACTACCAGGAGCTGTCATGGGGATAAAAACACATATTTTAACAGTCAAAGATCTCAGGAAAAAACGTCCCTTTCGGGTTCAATGTAGGACATGCTCCCGTGTCAGGACCAAGGCAACACTAGGAGCTGTCACGGAGGAGGAGAACACCTATTTCAGCAATGAAGATTTTTCAGAAATACTTCCAAGGACGGCAACCTGTGGCGGGATAAAGGCACCACGAGGAGCTGTCTTGGAGGAGAGGTTGATCTGAAATTGCCAGCAGCACGACAGAGCACGGCTGTAGGTCAATGTCTTATACCAGCTAATCCATCCGGATTATGGTTATGTGAATGAGGATGCGCCCCCAGGATTGGGTAGCATGAATCTACACACTAGGCTGGTAGATGGAGTTAATATACAAGAGCTGAACGCGAACTTCAACGAAATGAAGGGTGATCCCTTGTAACAAAAACAATCAGAGCAGTCTCAATAATAATATCTGTTAGGAAATAGTACCTCTCTCTGCGGCTGATATGGTCTCGCTAGAGAGTGTATCGGAGATGACTGGTAAAAAAAAAAAAAAAAAAAAAAAAAAAAAAAAAAAAAAATGTAAAGTGCTCCTCGGAAAGCACAGGTGTAGAGCTAGACCCCGACGATCCTCGAAAAATGGGGAAAGACAGAACCTGTTGGCCAAACATGGTCGTCGAAGAAGGAAGAGTTGGCTGAGGGTAGCCGATAGGAAAGATTACCTGAAGAGACTGCCCCAAGATTAGAGGAAGAAAAGACAGTCACAGCTGGGGACCTCGTGGACGCCAGACCACGCATGCTAGGCGCATGCCCCTGAGGGTGTATTATTAAGTGTTATGTACTGTGGTCTCAGGGTCAGGGTGAAATGGCTTCAGTGCTGAGACATGGTAATTACCCTTAAGTTTTCTAGTGTCTGGATGCAGTAGTGTATACGTGTTAGTATGCTTAGTATCACCGATAATAAAAGGACCTTCATATAGGGGGGAAAACTTTTTAATCTCCTCATTGAGCGCTGAAGACTTTACATATTTGTGTACTAAGACAAGGTCTCCAATGGAATATGAGGTATGGGTAATGTTTTTATCATGTCGAAGTTTCCGTTTTTCAGCCTGATCCTTTAATTGCTGCAAAGTAACCTTCAAAATTTGATCTTGTGCTGGGGGTTGAGTGTCAGGGAAAGTAATCAGGTCGGTAATTAAGTTGGAGGGCTTCCTACCATAAACAATCTCAAAAGGGGACAGTGACGTGGAGGAGTGGGACAAGGTATTTAAGACATCTTCATTATGGGGAAGCTGTAAGGCCCAGCTTTTATGGTTGTCCGCACAGTAGGTCTTAAACCATCTTCCTAGCTCTCTCATTACACGCTCAACGGGGTTTGATTGCGGGTGCAGGTTTGATATGAAGGGATTCTAAAAACTCTGACCATCTTTTGCTGGAAAATTGGGGAGGATTATCAGTGAGTATTGCCTGTGGGTGTCCAACTTGTGGAATATAGTGTTGAGAAATCTTAGAAAAAATTATATCAGTGGTGGCTCTCTTAAGGGGATATAGCTTAACAAACTTGGAAAAAAACGTCTGATATCACACAAATGTGTATAACTCCTCCTCTAGAGCGGGGTAGGGGTCCAAATAAATCTAAAGCTATTAGCTGTAAGGGTTCTGTGGGGATGATGGGTTGAAGTTCACCTGCTCTCTGTACAGTGTCGACCTTGTTGACCTGGCAGACTTTACAAGTTTCAAGAATTCTCAATACTTTCCTATGCAGGTTGGGGAAATAAATATACTCTCTAAGAATGTGTGAACATTTACAGGGACCACAATGTCCATGGCTAAAGTGTTGGTATTTTATGACCTTATCTATAAGGTGATCTGGGATACACAGCCTCCAGTGAGTGGCTGAGGGTGAGGTCCTTTGGAAGAGAACTCTATTCTTAAAGGTATAGTAAGAAAAGAGTTTATGGTCAGAGGATGCTGTGGATAATGTGTCAATAACCTCCTTAAGGGCTGTGTCTAACCTTTGCTCCTGTTGTATGGCTTTGAAGGCCTGCTTCATATCATCTTCAAGTGGTACACCTTTAATATAGTATATGTGTGGTTCCACTCCCTCGGACTTAGAACTGGACATGGAGTCTAAACCTTCAGATAATCGGGATAGTGCATCTGCTACAATGTTGTCTTCCCCTGGGATATATTTGATTTCATATGAGAACTCCTGTAGGAGTAGGGTCCATCTTGTTAGTCGGCCATTTAGTAACTTACATTTATGGAGGAAAGATAGGGCTTTATGGTCTGTGTACATAAGTACTTTACGACCCAGTAGAAGATATCGAAACCTCTGGAAAGCCCAGATAACTGCTAACGCTTCCTTCTGAGTGATTGAGTAGTTTCTTTCTGCCTTATTAAGAAGCCTGCTGGCAAAAGCAATGGTGTGTTTCTCTGGTCCTAGTTCTGTTTGAACTTCTTGAAAAAGTTCTAAACCCAAACCATAATCAGAACTGTCTGTTGACAAACAAATGGGTAATCTCCAGTCTGGGGAATGCAAAACAATATTCTGTAGGAGGGCTTCTTTGGTTGTATTAAAGTCTTCTTCACACTCCGGTGTCCATTTCCATGTGGAGTTTTGTTTGCGTAACTGTTGGAAGTGTGGGCTATTCAATATTTGGTTAGGGATGAATTTCCTGTAATATCCACAAAGGCCTAGGAAACTCCTTAACTGTGTCTTGTTCTGTGGTCTGGGGAAATTCTTAATCGCTGCCAATTTATCTGGTGCAGCCGTAATGCCTTGTGGTGTGATAATGTGTCCCAGAAATTCAATACGTGAATTAAGAAAATTACACTTTTTAAGCTTAACAGTCATCCCTCCCCTTCGTAATGCAGTAAGGACCTCTCTAAGGGTATCCCAATGTTCTTCAATGGTTTCCCTAGCAATAAGGATGTCATCTACATATACATAAACTTTACTCAATAGCTGAGGGCCTAAATTCATATCAAGTGCTCTAATAAAATTATCCACTGCATTGTTTAAACCAAAAGGGAGAACTCAAAAATGAAATGAGCGACCTTGATAAGTGAAAGCTGTATATTGTCGTGACTCTGGGGCAATAGGTACCTGCCAATAGGAACAAGTTAAATCCAAGCTAGTTAAAAATTTCTTCCCATGGAAATTATGCAGGATTTCATCAATGGGTAGGGGATGGTCCCTTTCTGTCTTTAGATGTTTGTTAAGGGTACGTGCATCAAGAACTAAACGTACTGACTGGTCTGACTTTATTACTACTACTAAGGGGTTGTTATAGGGGCTGGTTGACCTTTCAATGATTCCCCATTCTAACATTCTATTGATTTCTTCTTCCACCATGGGGCGTTTTGCAATAGGGATGGGATAGGGATTAATAAAAAATGGTCAGGGACAATTGACAGTAAAACGGCATTGATAATTATGTATAAGGCCAGGTTTATCACTAAAAACATCTCCAAACTCCTCAATAAGGTTAGACATTCTATTTCTGTGCTGGTCAGGGACATCTTTAAGGACTTTGGGTAATATATCTTCCCCAGGTGTAAGGCTTAACTTGTCTACCCAAAAAGATATAACTTTCTCATGAAAATCTGGTTCTCTGCCAATATTTACTTCTGCTGTTTTAAAGAAAAGTTTAACTGAGGGTAAGTGTTTATTTCTCCATCCTTGCTGTAACTGGACTGACAGACGTTGGGAATCTAATGAAAGCCATAAGACATTTGTGTCACATTGTAATACCGCTGCTACATGGTACAGCCAATCGATACCAAAAATACATGGGGGCTGAAGACCAGGGACAACATAAACTTTAAACTCAAAAGGAATATTTTTAATTGTACCTTCTAAAAGTGCTTGTATTCTAATGGGTTTGCTTTTCTTTCCTGTTGCAGTAAGTGCTGACATGGGGGGTACTTCATAGAATGGGACATGGGAAATAGCATTCAACGTATTGAACAAATCTTCAGAAACGCAGTAAAGGTTAGCACCTGTATCCAGGAGGACATCTATGTTCATGCCTTTTGCACAAATGGGTAAAATGAGTACTTGAACTAGGTCATCAACTTCATTATCATTATCTTCATCTAGTAAATCCTCTCTCAGGTTATTGTGGAAAATAGTATTTATGCTTAATGAGGGGGGTGGTCCTTGATTATTTCCTGCCGCAGTATGGACCAAAACATTGGCCAAATCTAGTTTTTTGGATGTTGTTTTCTTTGGTCAGGGTTGTCAGGAACTATTGGTTTTGTTACATTGCCACTATGATCAGTGTTGGAAAAATGTGGTTGTTGGTTCCCATCGGTATGATTAGGTCCTCTACCTCTGATAAAACCTCTACCGTTTGCACCTCCTCTCTGTGAATTGTTGTAACTACCATTGTTATCGTTAGTAAAATGTTGTGAAGGTATAAAACCCTGAGCATTATGAGCATTGTTCTCAAAATGTGGTTGATTGTTAGAGTAATTGGCTGGGGAGGCCTGATCCTGTCTAAACTGGTTAGGGAAGGGGGGAATGAGGGGTGGTATTGTATAATCCTGGGGGGGGGGGGGTATATAGCTGTTGCTATTATTATTATCATTAAAATTCTTTTTACGGTGAGAAGCACGGGACTTCCTTGCAGCCTGTTGCATGTCAAGCACATGTAAAGTTTGTTCAGCTTCATCTATGGTCTGGATATTCCTTAAGGTAAATGATTCTTGTATGTGTTCAGGCAGCCTTGCTAGAATATAGTGGACTAGGTCTTCTTCAGGTATTGGTACCGTGAGGTGGCATGCCTTTACAACATCCTTAAGAAAGAAATCAGATAGGGTCATATCCCTTCTGGGTTAAAATGTTTCCCTGATATAATGTTTCTTTTTACTTCATATTGGGCAGTGTTGGACCAGTATCGTTGTAAGAAAGCTTGTTTGAACTGACCAAAAGTTTGAGACGAGTGTTTATGTTGAACACCCCAATTTCTGGCATTTTGATCTAAGTGTTGGAAGACCACTTCAATCTTTTCAACATCTGACAAAAATTGAAAATTTATATAAGCTTCAAAGCTTTTAATAAATTCTACGGGGTGGACTGAACCCTTTTCTGAAAAATTCTGTACTTCAATTTTGGTACTACCTAAAAGAGCAAGGTCTGGCAGGTGAGGTACAGGTAATCCCTGTGTCGTTAATTGTTGAACTTTGGCATGGCAGTCTTTTAAATCTACTTTTACTTTATCAACATGTGTGGATAGCAAAGTTATTTGGGTGGAATGTACATCTTGTTGCTGCTGAAGGTCATTAACTTTTTCTGTGAGAGCAGTGTTAAAGGTAGTATTGTCATCTACCACCAGAGTAAGGGCACTGAGTTTATCACCTGTTGTGGTGCCAACTTGTTGTAAGTCTGTGATGTTTTTAGAGCAAGCATCGACTATGGGGAAAACTTCCTGTAGTTGGGTATGAACTTGCTTAACATTATTATTAAGGGTTTGCATATCCGAGCGTACCGCTACAATATCAGTATTGAGGGACTTAACTGCCTCATCTACAGAATCTTCCAATGCGTGAACCCATTGGGTATGTGTGTTAAAGGAATCCAAGGTTGCGGTCTTAAAGTCAGAAATCTCTGTTGATAAGGAATTTGTGCTATCGTGTAGAGTCTGTAACCTCTGATCCCAGGAGGAGTTTTGTTGGGTGAGAAGGTCCTTCCACAGGTGTTCGTTATCTGCGCATCTAGTTTGAATCTGTTGTACCTTTTCCTGGAAAAGTTCCCTAATTTCCATCTTCCATACGTTTGTGGAATTTTCCAGTGTAGTTTGAAACTCGTTTCGCAGATCTTTGTAATCGGTCTGGCATGTTTGTAAAATGGTCTCATGTGCCTGAAGTTTATTGTTAAAATCTTGTGAATGGGCATCTAACTGCTTCTTAATAGCTGTCTGAATTGTCATAACATAATTTGTTCTGGTTTTCTCTAGAAATTTGGTTCACACCAGGTACAGGATATCGCTGAAAATAAACCACTTTTTAACCAAAATATCTTTAAGAACAAATTCTTAACTTAGGGCTTCATTGTTCAGTGACTTCATGTGTTCTGTGTTGTCCTGCTACTTCTTTACTTCATCATGTTCTTTCTTTATGAACTTCAACTTACTCATGTAATTCCATAAGTATCTTTCTATTATTGTATTTTGAGCATAGTGGTGTAACGGCTAGCGTTCTCGCCTCGCATTCGGGAGGACGGCGGTTCGAATCCCCGTCCGGGCATCCAGATTTGGGTTTTCCATGGTTTCCCAAATCACTCCAGTCAAATGCCGGGATGCTTCCTTCAAAAGGCCATGGCCGAATTCCTTCCCATTCCTTGCCCCCCATCCTTTCCCGTCTCTAAAGACCTCGCTGTTGAAAGACATTAAGCGGTTAAAAAAAATGTATTTTTAATAAACATTTTCTTACCAATTCTAATTTTTTCTTTAAGGCGTTCTCACTTGCTGTGCTTTTGTTTCAAATATTGAAGCTTTCTCTCATTTTGGTAATGGCTTTCCATCTTCCCAGAAATGTACCTTCATTAACTCTTGTTTACTTTTCTTAATTTTTATAAACGATCTCGGAGACAAAGTGAAAAGCCTTTTTAGATTGTTTGCTGATGATGCGGTTATTTATAGGGAAGTAAGAACTTTGGCCGATTGCTTAGAAATTCAGCGCGATCTGGATGTTATTTTGGCTTGGTGCGCTGAGTGGCAACTTACTCTAAATTGTAAAAAGTGCAAGACAATGAGCATAACTAACAAAAAGAATCCGATTGTTCAGAAATACGAGTTAAACAATACAGTTATTGATATGGTCGATTCTATTAAATATTTGGGAGTAACAGTACAAAGGAACATGAAATGGGACATACACATTAATTCTTTAGTAGGTAGAGCAAATTCTAGGCTGCGATTCATAGGTAGAATCTTGAAAAATTGTAATGAACAAACAAAGGAGATAGCGTACAAATCTCTTGTGCGTCCACATTTGGATTATTGTTGTGCCATTTGGGACCCGTTTCGTAAGGGATTGATCGAAAGTATAGAGAAAGTACAGAGAAGAGCCGCTCGATTCGTGACCGCTTGCTACAGTCCTTATGAAAGCGTCACAGAACTGATTAGTAGATTAGGTTGGGAATCTCTGGTAGATAGACGACATACGTTTCGTTTAAACTTATTGGAAAACATGCGTACTCCAACTTTCACTCATGAGTGTAGTGAAATACTTCTTCCACCAACCTATTTGAGTCGGAAGGACAGGAAAGATAAAATTAGAGAAATAAGGTGCCGGACTGATTCTTATATGAATTCTTTTTTCCCTCGTACCATTAGGGATTGGAATGCACAGCAAAGAGATTAGCTTTGGTGCTGAGCACCCTCTGCCACCCACAATTTTGTGAATTGCAGAGTATATATGTAGATATGTAGATGTAGACTGTCTATGAAGTAAATGAAATATAAATTTGTATGACTTGATCTTCTTACATTGCCAAAAAGTATGAATACCTCTTCACTCTTGCCACTTTGGTATATTGTATAACTCCTTCATTCATCAAAGATTTAGTGCCATACCTTCTTATAGTTTGTTCATTATGCTCGCTCAGTTTGCTAGCATGTTTGGTAAATTCTCATCTACCCACTTTTTTGTATACCATGTATCCACTTAATAGTTCCATGCTTTGCGTGGCTGTGTTGACCGAAGGCACTTGGGCAAGCACGGCCACATATCTCTATATTCTTGAAAAAGGGTTTTGCTCTTCAGATCTTTCCACGCAAATGCTCGGATGCTTCCTTCAAAAGTTCATGGCCAAATTCCTCCCCCTTCCTTGTCCCCATTCTTTTCCCACCTCTAATTAGCTCGACGTCTGAGGCACAAAGCTATAAGAAAACGGAGGTTTTGCCCAAAATATTGTGTTTTTTTGTGTTGTGTGTGTGTGTTTTTTTTTTCTGTTGTCCTCCTCCCTTCAACTTTGATGAGTGTTGGGTATAATTTATCTTCCTCTTCCATATAAATACCACCTCATTGCAGTTCTTCCTTCTCTATTGTTACTGTAATTACTTCATCAGCTTCTTTATATTCAATCCTTCCTCTATTGGTAAGCAATATGATACATTGGTCATTTTTTATCCCGTCTTTACTAACCTCTTTCCTGAAAAAAAAGTTAGGTAAAAAGAGGGGGAGGGGGAAGGTGATTGACTGAACTTTGAAAAGCCTGATTACAATTTCACTGTTCCTAATAACGATTGTTTACAACGCAGTTAAACAGACTAGTCGGCCTTTTTTCTGCAACAGGTCTGACAATTGTTTAACCATCAGCACTAATTGTAAAAATTGTAATTTCACAATTGGTGGTTCATTTCAAATATAACTTTTAAAAGATATGGCTTTACAGTTTCTACTTGAACAACATTCGGCTGAAATTAAATGTGGGAACCTAATAAAGCATAGACAATTTTACCAGGAGCACTAATTAAGAAGAAAGAAAGAAAAAATATTGAAAATTTAGCTGAAATAATTTTAGTCAAAATTACTCCAAAGGACCAAAGTAGATGTTCATTACAAACACTTAAAAACTGCAGTTAGTAACTGGTAATTGGATCTGACCAGTGCTATTGGTATCTCCAGGCTAACATTGAAGCCTCAGCATAACTATCAGTAATCTTGAACTCTACATTACAAGTACCACAAAAAAAAAAAAAAGGCAATGTTAAGCAAAGAGAAACAGAAGAAATTTTATAGGGCGTAGAGTTGTAACAGATGTCCTCTTTGCAGATGCATATGCTGATGCGGATGTTCAGTGCTTGAGATCCATGGATGTCGGATGTTTTGTGGAAGTGGATGCAGTGATGGAAAAATGAATTTCATATTATTCAGATATTAATATTTTATAAAAAATAAATTTAAAATCAAAATAAGTATATATTTTATGCCAAATTCTATCTTTTTTCACGAGTAAAGTATATTTCTATATAATACTGCCATATTTATTTATTTTTGCCTCATCTTTCAACAACAAAAAACGTCGGATGATTTCACAAGTGACTTAAATTATTTACATAACTAAGCACGTGTCTAAAAACCAATCTTTGCTGTGTGAACTTTGCGAAGATGGTAACAGAGATTCTGATCGCCAAAATATTGTGTGAAAATACCCTGCTCACTCGACTAATCACCTGAGAAGACTATGTTAACGTACTTCTTGTTTTACAACCTAGTTTATGTGAGGATACATTAGAGCTGGTGTAATGAAGGTAGAGATTTGAATAGTGTAATTGTAATGTACATGCATATCACAAGTTTGCTTAGTGTTTATGTTATGAGGTCAATTTAAGATTGTGATACAGTGAGTGTGTTTAATGTGAATGTAGCAGAGGTTTGGATTTTTGACCAGCAATATTAGTGGAGATTTTGGTTACTTTGAAATTCAGCTTGCACCAGAATGACAGCTGGCATCTGTATTGTAACTTTAGGCATGATGAATTTCATTTTTTAATAACAATTCAAGTCGCTTCCATGAGCACCATAGTATTGACAACTTTTCTTCATTCGAATGGAAGTAGTTCCACTTGTATTGCAATGTAACCAGCCTACCTTAGAATTATATCTAACATTACATGATATAGTATAAAGCATTAGGATTTCATTTATTTTTATTTGCTTCAATTGTTTTCACATTGCTAACATGATTAATCAAACCATAAGTATGTAGCTCCAACTGTATCAAGATATAAATCGCTACATGTGTTTGTCTTGCTCTTAGCTTTCATACAAATATAGTGTACGACCAATATGTAGGCTGCTGAAAATACTTTGCAGAGCTGTAGGTCACAGCTTCGGGGATTTAATAAGCATGGATAAACTAACTGTGGTGTTGTTCCTGTTGTTGATACCATAAATATGAAAATTAACTTTATTTTTGCTTAGTTTGGTTACTATTACTTTATTTTGGTCACAACCTTCTTACAAAGTAATTATCATAAACAGAAAACCAGAAAGTCTATAGCTTACTGCTAACTATGAAATGAAAATATAAATCATTGTAAAATCCACATATTCTTGTTTTGAATTTCAAGTTTCTGTCATAAGTTCCTATAAATATCAGCTCTGATCTGTACTACAGACTGCAGGTTCTACTTGTGGAAAGAAATTCAGATGATTTACTCCCATGAAAAGTCAAAGTTCATAAAAGTTTAACTGAAACATTGATAATTTATCTTCTTGAATTTGAAATTCATTAAAATATTTACTCAAATGTTAATTCACTTCTTGTCTAGGCTTTAAAAGTTAAAATCTTTTATTTAAATGGCTGCAACAAGTTCCAAAAAAGACACTAAAATCATAGCTTACTAAACCAGGCCATCTTGTATTCTTCTGCTTATCCGAGCTCACCATACCATTACCTGCAAATTCAAAGACTCTTCGGCACTCACTAACTGAACAATGACCATTCACTTAGAGAGCTGCCTTCATGGTGCAATCAACCTAAAACGAGTCTAGAAGCGTATCTGCACTTCTGATTCTTTCCTTTCCATAAATTTTTTAACTCCCATGTTTTAATAAGTTGCATTATAAATTATTTTAATACCTTTAATCCTTCAAATGAGCGTTTAATTTTTTCTTCTTTATTTTGACTTCACCCTTGTACCCTTGTCGCCATAGCAGCCTGCTGAAACTTTTATAATTTGTAGACATAATCTTTAAAAATATTTTTTTCCCCTGTACTTTTCTCAAAATACCTCATGCATTACTGTAATCATATGCCGAAATCTGCATGCCATGAATTTTCACTTTAAGATTTCTTTCTAAATCATAAGTATTAGTTAGTAATTTTATGTGATGAAACTAAGGAAAATGGAAGCAACTTCTAGGTGATATAAATAATGAAGGAAAGGGGAATTAACTCACCACATACAAAAGTTGACAGCTGCAATGAGAGAACATGAAGGCGGACAAACAAATACACAATATTTCGGCAACTGCTTTCTTCAGTAGGGCCACTAAGCTCCATACGTGTGCACACTTGGAACATCGCCCAATGACTAGCTAGGTAGTGGGGGGGATGGTGGGGGAATGGCTAAGGAGTAGACTCGGCAATGTCTGAGATAATATATTGCTGGTGATGGTAAAATGAATATATGTAGCAAGGGTACCTAGTATTGATGCGAAAAGTTATATCTAATTAAAAAAGGGGTGGGGAGTTAAGTGGTTGGATTTTAACAGTAGTTAAGGCCAGGTTGGTGTCTGGTATCCAGGATATTCTGGTACGCTAGTTACCATCTCCGGACTTCTGCTGCGGTGGTGCTATCGGGGAGAACTCCGACTGCTCTCACCGAAAAATGTTCTTGTATTGGAAGGTACAAGTTGCAGGTGTGGACTGTTTGTCTGTGGCCATTCATTCTAACTGAGAATTGCTGTGTGGTGAGGCCTATGTAGGAACTAGTGCAGTGGCTAACTAACCCTTTTGTTATTGTTTCTTAAAATGTTTAATATTCTACTTTTAAGATGTGTTAAAGGTTCAAAACTTCCATTGCAATATTATTAGATTTACTGTTATTCAAACATTTATATCATCTAAACTTGTTTTATTAATGAATACTTACATTTCTTAACCTGCTTTCCTGTATAATGTGATACCGGTGTTAGCTTTTACACATGCATAGAAAGCTGCTTCACTTGAACTTAGATAATAATGCAAATTTTGTTGATTTAGTTAAACGTTTATCTTTGGAGTGTAGTATAGGATCTTTGCAACAGATTACAAAGATTTGTATGTTCTTTAACTGTTGAATTGATAAAAATAAGTGGCTGGAAAAACTTGAAAACCGAGTAACATTTGTTAAGAAACTTGTGGAAAATTTCTACAGACAACAAGAAACTAAAGTACTTGTAAATATGTCACGTGTAAATTAACAGGTTCCTACACTGCAAAATATGCAACTAAACAAAAATTTTCTATAAATATGTTGATTGCATTAAAAACTCCTTTTTTATTACAGGTTTCACTGGATGAACTAGCACATCCAGCCCATCCTCGCATGTTCAGCTTACAAAAGATTGTAGAGATATCTTATTACAATATGGGGCGTATTCGTCTGCAGTGGTCAAGAATATGGCAAGTTCTTGGAGATCATTTTAACAAAGTTGGATGTAGTCCAAGTGAAGATATTGCATTCTTTGCAGTTGACTCTTTACGGCAGTTGTCAATGAAATTTATTGAAAAAGGTGAATTTGCAAACTTCAGATTCCAGAAAGATTTCCTAAGGCCTTTTGAACATATCATGAAGAAAAATAGGTATGTTTTACTTAGAAACTATCTCAAACATCTTAGTTTTATTAATTATTTTAAAGCGTTGACCACAGAAAGAAGGCATCGAAAATCATGTCTCTAACTAGTTTGGAAATTGGACTGTTTAATGTGATCCATACATGACCTCATTTTTTTGTATAATGCTTATTGGGTGCTGTAATGAAAACTCTTTTTAAGTTAATTGCGGAGCAACATTTCACAAATCCTGTCTCATTGAATTGGCAATTGGTATGTCCCAAATCTTAAATTTCAGTCCAGCCATTTTTTCTGTCATTTTTCTTTGGTATCCCCAGTTCTTGTTAGCAGTGAAATTCTAAAATTTGCCCCATTTTTTAATAATCAGTCAGATGTATTTGTGAAAGAATCAGCAAACAGTTTCATAAACGAAGTTAATTTTTTGTCTCTTGTCATTTGTACAATAGCATCCAGTCATTTGATCAAAAAATTGAAGAAGTTATGTTTATGTATTGTAAACGAATGTTTTCTTCCATACTCAGTGGTTAATATCAACTCTGGCTGGACATTAATGGAAAGAAGACTAATTGGCAGTGAATTTAATGAAAGTCATGTTACATACCATGCACATTTGTTTTTCATTACTTTAATATTGCTATCATTAGTTTTAACTTCAAAATTTTGCAAGTGATCATTATCATTTTTTTTAAATTTGTGTTTATTTACCTACTGAATTTTTTCTCTTTTATGTATTATTTAAGGTTAGCTTCACATTCTTTGAATTTTCATTTTTCTGTAAAAGTTGTAGTGATAATAGACCACAATAACATCACCACCACTTGACGCATCTTCACTTAGCATGATGAAAAATTTGGAACCCACAATAGGCATGGTTATTAGAATGATGCTTACAATGGCTAAAGGCACACTAGTGCAAATGTTTGCTTCACAGTATGTATGCTCGGTGTGTGGTACTAAGTCACTTATGGGCATCATGCTCATAGGCAACTCATTGATGATACTCAAGTATTAGTCAAGTCGACATGGAATTGTGCGGTGTGAAGAGTGCCTAATATGTTTACTGTTTGAGTCTCTCACAGTATCCTCTGTTAAAATTTGACTGGGTGTAATGCCCATTCTTTCTGTAACATAGCTCCTTAATCACCTTCCTTCACCAATTGTTTTCAAAATTTATTCCCTTTGTTAGTGAACTTGTAATGTGAATAGGTTCATGTGGTTGTTATTAAAACCTTACTTTGGGATTATGAAAGCACTGAGCTGTATCTTTGTGTGGTTTTGTTGAACTTCTGAATGAAGTTAAACTGTTATTTTAACACTACTTTTAATAGCTTCTTTTCTGCTTAATTGTGGCCACCATCATCATATTGAAAGGATAATAGGATAACAGTTCCTTACAGGTATCCAAATCTATGAAATAATAATACTGATTATTAACATTTACGGTTGATTTATTAAAAACCATGTAAAATATATTTCCCAAAACATAACGGAAAAATACTGTTCTATTTGACCATGATAATACACGTTCATAAAGACTTCCTTTTCCATCAAATACAGCTTCTGGCTACATTTTTCAAGACACTCAACAATCAGACCAGCACACAAGTCACAAAATAGACAAATTTATTTAAAAAAGAAGTATTAACCTTGTAAGTTATCCAGTTTGTTGAAAAGGAAAATACAACATGCAGAAATGTTAAGAAGAATTATTTATATACTTCTGGGATAGTTTCAACTAAATTACACTCTTTTTACAGACCTCTGTTACGAATTAGAAACTAACATAGTGCCCACCGGTTTTAACAATTTTCAGCAGCAATCTCACCAGACATACCCAAAAGGCATCCTTTAATGGTTATACTACAATGTTCTAGAAGCTTCGTGAAATCTCAAAACAATGATTCCTTCCCCTCCCCCTTTCCCACCCCTAACTGCTTCTTTAAACTCCACAAATTATTTGAATTCATTCCTTTAATCTGCTGGATTCACACATTTCTTAACTAATGTTTACTTTTTATAATAGTGTTCTATGAGACTTAACAATAAATTATTTTTTGCAACCACACTGTCAGTGTGTTTCCTGACTAGCTAGCTGTACACATTTCTCTACAAAATCCTTCAGCCCTGTAGGACCTTGTTATAAAACTTGCCGTTTAACTAAATTACCCAAATAAAATATAAAAACACCTTAATTTTACCTAAAACCTTAAAAATGAACTAACCCAAAATTACTCTCAAATATGCCAAACTTAAAGCTCTGAACTATGCCAACCCTTTTTTACTATCTTTTCTGTAAATAAAGCTCAAAATTAAAGTCTTAACACAGCCCTTTTAAGATCAATATTAAAATGAATTTTGTGTAAAAATATCAGACTTGTATCTACAAATAATCTATATGATCAATTCCATGCATGTTAACTGTATAAATAAAGTAAATGCTAAGTAATGTCTGCACCCGCCAAGTCGAGTCAATGGCGGCACAGCCTAACGTTTTCTCAAAGTGATTCAGGCCATTTTTGAATTTCAATTTCCTTGGTCATATTCATGCTACATGTCTCAAATTTCTGTTATGCATAGATATCAGTAATCTTAACAAAGCTACTAAATTTTATTTCGTTGCTGTTCTTAGTTCGGATGTTATTCGGATGCAAACTTCAGCAATTTTCTCACTGACTGATGATCATCAAAATTCTAAGGCACTTCCCGTAGCTGTAGAAAGCCAAAATTTGGTACACATGTAACATTTTACCCACATATTATAAGAAAAGTCTGAAACTCGTAAATTTCCATATACCTTCCCCTTACGTGAAATTGCATTCTACCCTAATAACTTTATATACCTCAGATTTTCATTGTGGAGTGGTTTGCTATGTTTAACTAATGTATTAAATTTTACTTCTTTCCTTTTCTTACTTTGGAAGTTATTGAAATTCAAAATTTTATTTCTGCATGTCACCCCGATATCAAAATTCCACTATATTTCCAGTAATCCTAGAAACAAGTAATTTGGTACATATATATGGTTTCATCCCTAAATCATAAGAAAAATCTAATATTGGAGTTTTTCCCCATATTTATTAAATTACAATCCCTAACATGAAAAATTCTGGCACATATTTGTGGCTTAATTGCTTTGCTCTGGATGCAGCTATAAACCTGAGATTTCTATACTACGTAGAGGTAAGCAAGTTTAACCAAAGCCTTAAATTTTACTTTGTTCCTATGCTTAGTTTGGAAGTTACTTGTTATTTATTTGTGGTGGTAGTTAAACTACCGGCAATGTTCATTGCTCGGCTATGATGCACACTGTAACATAACCGTTGAAATTACGGATATAATTTTAGTATAAATTGTGATCTGAGAAGTAAATGTAATGTCTTTGGTGTTGAGCGATTACTTAGCGCGCTTTGAAACAGTCTTGTATTGGCGACGTTAGAGTAAGCTACGGTCAGCGAGAGCTTATATGCCGCAGCCGGGAGCATGTGTGTGTGCGTGTCGCTTAACCGAGGCTCAGAGTTGTAAGACATTGTGTGGACATTCTGAAGGTATTTTTGTGGACTATGAAGGTTATTTTGAATGAACTGGTTTCCCATAAACTGTGTATGTTGAACTGCTATTGATTTGGATCACATCGATTGTGTAATAGTTAATTACGGGACTTGTACTGAATGTTACAATCCTTGATTATCCTCGAACCTGCATTCTTTGGAGAAGAAGTTTAGTTTTAAGTATCTGCTGGCTTGCTTAGATATTTGTAGTTTCGGAGTAATAAATGTGAGTGAACTGTGAAAGCTGAATTGCTGTGTATTTCTCAGTACTTGCTTACTTGTTTTCTCTGACTACAATTCTAGTTTATCTAACTAGTAAAGATCAGCAGATTGGCGACCGCACGGCTGACCGAACTTTTATTTATAAGTGTTAATTCATAATTAAATCTGAAAGCCCCAACAAGTACTACGACAAGACGACTGTGAGCTTGCAACACCCATTGTTTTCAGACAGAGGGGAATTGTTGGTAACGTATATTGATGTCTTTAGTTCTAAAATGTTCCTATTCACCGATACAGTTTCACTTAATGGGAAAACAGTTTTATTAAATGACCCCCCCCCCTCACTTCGGACAATGGTAATGTTTCAAGTGCAAAAAAGACCTCACCTTTCCAGACATCTCCAAATTACCTTATCACATCCCCCAAAAAAAAAAAAACATTATACAAAAACCTAAGTGGTGCAACTACTCATTTCATGTTGGAGTCTTCTTCATAACTAATCACTGTCCTGTACTGGTTACACTCCAAACCGCCAAAATTTGCATAACATATATCACTACTATTCAACCAATACCTCAAACCTATCATCAGGGCCGGCGTTAGGGGGGAGTAAGCGGGTCAAATGTACCCGGGCCCGCCGGCTGATGGGGGGCCCCGATCACCGGTTACAGGGGCCCCCAAGCCTCAAAGCCAAGAACCCGCCCTCCGCCCATTGTCCGCCCGGCCAGTTATTAGAGCTAAAAAAAAATAATAAAATAAAAGGTCAACAAGGTCGCCCATTTTACCCTGGGCCCGAAATTCCTAGCGCCGGCCCTGCCTATCATACACTAAAGGAAAGGAAAATGCCCATAAAAATTGTTTAAAAATGCAATAACAAAAATCTGGCTTCGAAAGTATTCATTCCTACAAAGAAACAAAAATTTTTCTTCCTCCACAAGGATGGATCAGCTTCTTTCTAACTTTCCATAACACCTTGTAAGCACCTTAGAATTTTGGCAAATTCTAGTTTTGCTTAGGCGGGACTTAGAAATTTCGAGAAGTGTAGTTTTCAACTTTAAGTAATTTCCCTGTAATCTTGCTCACAGTAACAATTCATTATAAAAATCATTTTAAAGTGTAATTATCATATCGCGAAATGTTTATTTTAAGAGATATTCCCGTTTGTTCAAGTTTTGAAACACGCGATCATAAAAGTAAGAATTCTAAGACTTGCAATATCTTTAAATCGCGTAAAGCTACAACCGAACTTTTATCACCAGCTGTAGTCAGCACTATCCCCGATATTTTGGCAGTAAAATTAAATAATTTGGCAAAGGTTAATTAGTGATTTTAATTAAGAAAAAAATAAGCTTTTTTAGTAAAAGAGATATTAAATTAAAAATTACATCAGTAGATAGCCCTAATGGAGATGATTTCGTACATATATTGGTTTCCATAAAAAGTTTTAGTATTTGTTTGGTAATCAAGTTTTTGAAAATAGATTATTGCTGATTGTCGGGTGGAAGTTCGGGAAAGTCCGCAGAGTCCGCCAAGATTGGTCACGTGATGAATTTAGTGTTAAGACGATAGAAACCTTTTGGAATAGTAAATTAAATTAAAATGAGAATTGTTTTTGAAAATGACTACTTTGTCAACACCAAACTCTTTCTTATTCTACAGCCAAATATATACAAATATATAAGTCATGTGTATTCTTGTATTGAAATCTAAATACTCTTTTACATATCTTAACTCCTTCCCAAAATCAATACCAGTATCCCTCTGCAGCTTTGTTTCTTTCACTTAAAAATAAAATACTTTTTATTTTTTTCCTTAACGTTCATTAGAAATCAACACACAACTCTCGTTCATGATAAAAAAAATTATTTACATCAAGATTAAAATCTTTCAACTTACTATTTTATTTGTGTTCAAAGCTATAATCATCTTTAGAGTTACCAACTTTTTCATTTACACCTGAAGTACTAGTTGAGACATGTGGTCATGACGACCTGATGACAGGGATTTTATTGGCTGCACGATCTACCCCTATTGTAGCTGCCTTAACAAACCCATTATTCCTACTGGGTACAGAGAACCTACAGTTTACTGTGTGAATCCACATCACTGAAGCATTCTGGCATACTTCATATTACATAGAAATCTGTGCCAGAGATGGTCAGGTTAAGGATTCATTATTATCACACTTATCACCTTGCATGATTTATCAGCTGAAATTTTATTCACTATGTAACTATCGTCTACTCCTGCTACATTGCTAGTGTCTAATTCTTTACTGGCTAGGCGAATGTTCATTTCCACTGTGCTAGAAACAATAATTATACTCTGTTACAGGTGTTAGGATAACCTCCTCCTGAATAACATCTTTTAATTAATGAATATTGGAATATGTCCTTTATAGCACCATTGACTAAAAGTTCCCCAGACTTCTTATTATTTCCTTACCTGCTTTTACAATGTTGCTTTCTTCCCTGGAAAATATACTCATTAAAACTCCATTTATCACACTAGCATTACATTAAAAACAAATGATTTCGTCTGTTTTAAAGTAGTGTCGCTTACTTCCTCACTTAATTTGCACTATACCTAGCATATTACTTTTCAACCCCTTGAATAAATGCAACTGCTCTATTTTACAATACTGTAGTTTCATTTACCAATCTTGGAGAATTCTAAGTCAAAACAGCCTCTCTTAATTCACCACTAAAAGTTCTGTATCCCTACAAAACACAATACATTTACGTACAATTTCAGCTTTGTCTTTAGTTAATCTGTTAATATAGTATACCTGGTCTTGAAATATTTAGGTAATCATCTAATTAAGTCAATGATTGTACAAGGTGATGTATTTAACGCTTCTCTGTGTGAATTATACTTACACTTATTTCTAGTAACCATCTTGATGTTACTGTAGCTTTTAGCTGCCTTAACTTGTAATTCTGTAAGTGGTTTTGCAAGCCTACATCCCTCTACAACTTTTCTCTAAAACAGTTGAATACTACACTTAAAATTCATATGTAAGCTTTCACCTCTTAATTTATATTCATTGGGTAATTTGTCTACCAAACTCCCAAAAGGCTGTATCAGTTTATCTTCATGAAAATAGCACTATTTTTAAGAAATAATTGAACAGTAATAGCTCAAAATTATGCTGAATAAATAAAACATTGTTTGACATGTACCAACATAACTACACAAGAACTGATATTTAACTTAAATACAATTTGATATTAATAGATAGACCTGTAAAATGTACACAGGTAGAGAGATAACACAAGTTTACTACATAACTCAAACATAAATGCATGAAGCATTTTAAGCACAAAACAGATGTCATAGCAGTGGTTCCATTGGATAACAAAACATGAAACGAGTTTGACATTTACAAGAGATGATTAATAATTACTTATTTTAAGTTGTTGGTCTAGGATGCATTTGCCAGTCCTGACTTATCTTTGGGACAAATGTATAATTGAAGCACAGAGGTGGGGGTGAATACGAGTGTGATAACTGCACATACACTGTCAGGTTGCGACATTGGAGACTGCTATAGATAGAAGATTTCAAATATCATGACATATGTACCCTTCTGTGATTCACTAAGAGCAGCGAATCCATGAGTCATTATCGGCCAGCATGTTGTGAGACGCTTAGTGCATACGGAATGCTTTATGTGCAACTGTCTTGAGTTCTTCCAAAATGCTATGAAAAGTCAGAGAAAAGTTCTATAACCATGAAAAACCCTGGAGAATGCTAACTGTATGATCAAGACGGTTGCCACTTACAGAATTAACCCCCTGTAAGAAAGGTACTAAATTAGAAATGAAAGTTGAAGTCAGAATCACTAAAGGATATATTCTTGAAAATTTCACTGAGCTTACATAAAAGTCACAGTTAGCTATGGCAATCGGAGTAAATCATTAAGCCGAAGATCACAAGTCATGAAACAGAACAGACCGCTCAACCCCGAAATCAAAGTAAAAGTTCACATTGGTGAATCACATGGTGTAAAATTTCAAAGTTCTACTGTTGGCACCGCCAACAAGATCGGCCATCATGGTTTCCGGTTACCCATGAACGCCCGCGCCGAGAGTGCACAAATTCGTTTTAACACAGTGCGTGTTCACTATACCCGAGACTTCCTAGTTGTGTGTGTTGAGCAACTCCAGGACCTACCTTTATAGGAAATGCCTAGACTGTGATGATCAAGAGGTGTACTTAATTATTTTTTCGTGCTGAGGGCTTCCAGAAAATCACTAGATGTAAAGCGTTTTGTACCAAGTGTTGTGCTGTGCGTGGTTTTATTCTCAGAGCTTCCAGACCGGTGTAAATGATTTATGAAGTTTGATGAATAGGAAAGCCGACTTTAAAACTGTGAAACGTCAAGTCCGGAATATGAATTTGCTAAAGTTTAAAATATCAAGTTTAGACTATTTTCAAACTATTCTCTTGTTCCTGCTGATTCCCAGGAGGTAAAAATTTTCCAAATCGGTTGAGTATATCGAAAGTTATGGAATTTCTAAAATTTGGTAGTTTTTCCAGCTTTACTCAATTTTGTTCACTTTTTATTTACAGCTTATTTCTGCCTGAGACTATTTTTAAAATGTTCCTTTATTTATTTTAAATGTTTTAGGAAAGTTTTTACTTCGTGAAATATGTTTGCTGGATCAAGATTCTGTTTACTAGTGAGCCGTTACTGCATAGTAGGATTACAATTTTTAACTTATTTGTATCTTTTATTTATCGGTAGATGGCTATGGGAAACTAAAAGAATATTGAAGGATATGTTATTAAGTGTTGTTAAATTTACTTTTGAAGCTCTGAAATTACTTGGCTGGACTGAAATATTTTATTGAAATTAGCACATGGTACGATGTTTTAGAAATCATATTTACTGCTTTAAATCTGTCAGAAACTGTGAGTTACTAGTGAATTTAATATAAAACGGTGAAATTATTCTTATGAACGTGCTTTACTGTGTCGAGATGTGTGGAATATTAGTGATATGGTTGCTTAACCAAATCTGTTTACTTGCAATTCTGGAAACCTATGGATTACGCTCATTTAGGTAAGTTTTATAATTTATATTTTATTAGAAACTGTTTATTTATTATTATTATGTCCTGTTTATTTACTTTTCTAAACCTGAAGTGTCATCTCGATTTCAAACTGTGGTATCATGTATCAAATGTTAACCCAAACTTCGTCTGATTTTAACTGAATATTGCAAATAAGGAGTAAGGTAGCTTACAAATGACTTCTTTTACTGCATTCAAAACGGTTTTGTCAACTGTGAAGGCCATTCCAGGTAGCGGTGCTCCTCTGCCAATCTTTCTCTCCGTTCTACTTTTGAAAATCCTAAAGTTTCCGTAGTCCATTGTATCTTCGTCTGTGAATCTGGTTTCTTGAAGTGCAAGAATGGTGATCTTCTGTTTATACTGTTCAGTAACTAGTTGGTGTAGTTTTCCTGGTTGGATTAGTGTGTTGATGTTTAGTGTTCCGAAAATTGTGTGCTTTTTCGTCTGGGCAGTTTGCGAGAAGACTCTGACTTCTCCTGATGTGTAAGCTCAAGGCCCTAAGAATCCAGTATTGCCTTGAATGCCAAATTGTCGGGTGGATCATCCCCTTCCTCACTATGTCCGTAATTGTTAGGATTTGCCATTCTCGTCGTGGCATTTGCTGCGTTCTTAACCATTTACTTGCAATGTTTCATCACCTGCAAGATTAAGTGTTATCCCAGAATATTTTAATTTGTGTTGATCTTGTTGTTTGTATGTCTTCGTAGTCCTCCTGCTTTCAATTGTGGTAAGTAATCCCTTTTTATTTCTTGTTATACATGGAATTAATAGTGATGACAACAAGAGCAACAACTTCACACACAGTCCAGGTGATAAAAAGTTGTCTGTTGATATTTAAGGATAGTATGGGCAGTGAACAAGTCTATAGTTGGTCCTAATTAAACTGCTGAATAATGTTATGATCCCAGAAATTTTTCAGATTTTTCACTTTTTATTTCATTTCCTGTCAGTGTTTATCTCAGATGGTCTTGGCCGGACTTTCAAAAAAATTAAAATCCTAATTAAGAACAATGGATTGAAATAAAAGCTTCAAATTGTCACTGGCTGTTTTTAACATAATGTATTAGTGATACATTATGTTTCCATGTAGTACATACATTGAAGTGCCAAAAATCGTGGAAAGTCTCCTAATATTGTGGGGTGCCATTTCGCCCGACAAAGTTTGGCAAACCAACTTGGCATTGTCTTTAGAGTTCCCTGGAGAAATATTCAGCCATGCTTCCTCTACAACCATCTATAATTGCAAAAGTGCACTTAAATACCTGCCAATTATACCCCAGATATTTTCGATTAGATTGGAATTGTCAAGAATTTTCCTCTAAACAGTTGTGAACAATTTTGTAATCTTGGAAAATTCCATTATTGTTTCGGAACATGAAGGCCATAAATGTCTGCATATAGACTCCAACTAGCTGAACATAACCATTTCCAGTCAATGCTTAGTTTATTTAGACCAAAGTTCCCAGTCCATGCCACATAAACACAACCAGTACCAGAATTGAGCCCCAACCAGCTTGCACAGTGCCCTGCTGGCACCTGCGTCCACTCGAACCCTAACATCAGCTCTTACCAATTGGAATGGTGCATCATTTGATCTTGCAACCTTTTCGGTTCATCTGTGGTCCAGCGGATGTGCCCATGAGCTCAGGAGAGGCGCTGCAGCCAATGAGTATTTGTTAACAGAGGCACTCGTGTCGGTCTTCTGTTACCATATCCAACTCTGTTACCATATCCAACTGACACAAAATTTTGCTGCACTGTCCACATGAATGTTGAGTGTTGCTATTCTTTAGTAGAATGTTGCCAGTCTTCACTACTAATACATCAATACAGACATCACTGTCATTAAGTAGATGTGGTTGATCACTGCATTCTCCATCACGGGAGGTAATGTCTGAAATAGAATATTCCATTCGTCTAGAATCAACTACCATTCTGTGTTCAGCTATAATCATGAAAGAAAACCTTTCGCATGATTCTTGAGTGTAGGAATGAAAGCCCGACACTGCAAGGTGAAATTTTGTGTGTGTGTGTGTGTGTGTGTGTGTGTGTGTGTGTGTGTGTGGTGCTGCTGCCATCTGGATATTTGCATTTTCCTATCATGTAACTTTTGGCACTGCCGTGCATGTTCAGTCTAGATGGGAAATTAAGTTTAATATTGATTTTTTTTTTACTTTGATATTAACTGTTATTGTGATTGCTTACATCAGATATTACTGGTGCAAAATTTTTGTTTTAAACATGATAAACAATGATATTGTTTCTCCTAAGTTTCTCTTATTGTATTTTTAGGTCACCTACAATACGGGACATGGTAGTAAGGTGTATTGCACAGATGGTAAATTCACAAGCAAACAATATACGATCTGGATGGAAGAATATATTCAGTGTTTTCCACCTAGCAGCATCTGACCACGTGGAGGCAATTGTGGAAATGGCATTCCAAACAACAGGAAAAATTATAAGTATGTTTTGTACAGAGGTTTTACATTTATGTAAACACCTTACAAATAAAAGTTTAATGTATCATATAATATCATGAAATACTATTAAATCGAAAGTTGAACTTATTACTAGGATAAGTACAACTACTGAAATTTTACCTTGAATTATCCATGTCTAAAAGCAGTTATAATCACTTCCAAAGATTATATATAAATATCCAACCTTTAATAACCAGTAATTACAGGAATTTTATAAACCACCTTTAACCATATTTCTGTGATAGATTAGTTTTAGAATTTTTATTTTCTTTACCCATAATAGGAAACAAGTGGAACAGGGATAGAAAATGTATCATTGCTTTAAAATGGGGACAATCATAATGCTCTAAAAACTACTGTGCAGAGCTATCTAGAGATATGATAGTTAATGGAACAGAAGTTAAATTAAGAGATAGGGAACTGAATTTCAAAGTTTTGGGTATGTAATTATTTTCATTTTTAGGTGATTAAAACAGTAAAATTACCATCTATATTTGGTATTGGAAGAACATGGACAGAAGAAATTCAGGTCCACTTATAATTTTTTGTAGGCTGTCTATACTACTTTTTTGACCATTTACATCTATTATTGAAATATAATCACAGCTTTTCTCATGTATTTTTGATGTCCTAGATAGTGCTAATAAGTAACTGTTACTTCCAACAGATGATTTGTACGCCAGAAACTTTCCAATAATGATCGATTCATTCCAAGATTCTGTAAAATGTTTGTCTGAGTTTGCCTGCAATGCCAGTTTTCCTGACACAAGTATGGAAGCTATTCGGCTTATCGTACATGTGGCAAGTACGTAGATGAAAAACCACAAGTAAGTAATTCTCAGCCACATTCTTGGTTTTCCCATCTTCCTAATATGGCTTCCAGTTGACATTAATGTTTTTAATTTCAGTTGTTTGGGGAGTGCAACATGGAAGATATAAATGTACCAGAGGAAGACCGTGTTTGGGTTAGGGGATGGTTTCCCCTCTTATTTGAACTTTCATGCATAGTTAGCCGATGCAAGTTGGATGTGAGGACTCGAGGTCTAACCGTATTATTTGAAATTATAAAAACTTACGGTGATGCTTTCAAGCCTCATTGGTGGAAAGATTTGTTTCAAGTCCTCTTTAGGATATTTGACAACATGAAACTCCCAGAGCAGCACACCGAGGTATTTAAGTTAATTGTAATTCGTTTTAAGATTTATCTTCTGTTTTTAATTTAGTTATTGCTGGTGAGTGCTGAAGTTAATAATAGCAAATTTATGTTTGAATATAAGATTTGAAGGTATAGACAACAAAGTAAAATTGGTATTTTATACACTTCTGTTTGTGAAGATTGCAACAGCAAGAAGAAGAAATATGACTAAAATTAATTTATTCTGAAAATTAAGGACATGACAATACACAAATGATCAGAATTGCAGAACCATACATATAGTTTTACTGTGAGAATTCATTACGGTGTGAAGCCACCACATGCTGCAGTAAGAACCTCTAGAATTCTGCAGTCATGGAATCAAAGAGGGTCTTGATTTGTTTCTGGGGAGCAAACTGCAATGCCATTTGTAGGCATCTCCATGAAGCATAGACAGAAGTTGCAGGTGGACCAGAATCGTCAAGCTGCTGACAGACTATATCCCAGACATGTTCAGTGTGCGACATGCAGGTGAATGTGCACACTAGGGAAGCAGTGGTACCCATCGTTCATTGAAGAATGCTTGCTCATTCTTTGCCACATGTGGCTTGGTGTTGTGCTGTTAAAATAATTGGCTGTAGAGATGCCTGAAGGAGGTCGGAGTCCAATAATCCTGCTGCATTCAGTTTCGTGTTCATGCTGATATTGTGCTGTTCGACAACAACAATGTATACTGGCACTTGCTCTAAAACCTTCCTTTCCTAATGTAGTGTTGCTGTTCTAATTGCCCTCTATGTATTGGAGAAAGATCAAATGATACAGCCAGTAGTGCCCCAAATTGTCAAATTTTGTGTTTTTCCACTATACTGCTCAATAATACAGTCTACCCTGTTGTATTCACCACAGTACCTTCTAACATATGCAGCCATCACCAT
This sequence comes from Vandiemenella viatica, assembly GCA_031002005.1. Taxonomy (NCBI): domain Eukaryota; kingdom Metazoa; phylum Arthropoda; class Insecta; order Orthoptera; family Morabidae; genus Vandiemenella; species Vandiemenella viatica. The sequence goes on from CM061920.1 coordinate 154,333,592, forward strand.
AGGACAAGTTGAAGCAGGACTTGTCCAAAACCACTATTTTTTGGCACCCAGAATGTGACTGACTGCTTTCATGTATTCATTGCAATCTGAAATGTTGGCGATTTCTGGTCAGTGAAAGGTAACACAATTGCATGTGTGCCACTGGTCCAGCCCTTAGCAGATGACATCGAAGCGTCGACACATACTTGTCCACGCCCATTGCACTGTTCCAACACTGAGCCAACATTGTGAACAAAGCTGCTTGTTACAGCCATACGGACAAGATGATGGTCATCCCACATTGTGTGGTACAGTACCTGCTTCTTGTTTTGTATGACCCTATTCTATCCACTGCTTACACACACACACACACACACACATACGCACATCGCTGTCATTGCATTCTGCCCTATACGAGCCATAATGTTTTGGCATGACAAACCAGTTTCTCAGAGTCCAATCATCCTGCTGCATTCAGGTTCGTTTGCATGCTGATACTGTGCTGTTCAACAACAATGCATACTGGGCACTTTGTTGCATGTTTCTAATTTGCATGGGGTCTTCACTGATTGTGTGGTTTAACATTGACCTCTGGTCACACGAAAGAGGACACTGTTGGACATATGACCACACCATCTCTCTGCAGCCTTAATCACTTATTATGGTACCACTGTTCTACACATTCTTTCTGATTTTGGTGTGAGTCAGACATTTCATTCTGGGTGTTGCAATCTTCTCAAACTGTATTGCATTCTCAGAACTGTGCACATATAAAGATAAAACGCTAACAAACGTTACAACACTTCCAGATCCAAATGATTGAAGCTTATAACTGGTGGTTGGGGTTGTTTGTCATTGCACCAAGTCTTTCTAAATGTACTTTTATCTCTTACTCAACATAAGTCACTCATGTCAATAGGGAAGTTGCCATTGGGAAATATGCTCCTCCTAGATGATAAATAACTGTTTTAAAAATATTATTGTTATTATTTCCTGTTGGAAAGATGCTTCCGTCTGCTATGGAATTTTTTTTATTTTCAGAAGGCTGAGTGGATGACAACCACATGTAATCATGCTCTCTATGCTATTGTAGATGTATTTACTCAGTACTTTGATATTTTGGGACCACTTTTGCTTGAAGATTTATATACACAACTTCATTGGTGTGTACAACAAGGTAATTGACATTTTATTAACGGAGTAAGGGTCTTGATCATGTATATTACTGAATAAATTGAGTTGACGTACTAAATCCTTTTTTTGTTTTGTTTTTAATGTGTTGAAGAATTGTCACTTTGGGGGATGGAACTTACAAAATAAAAATACTTATTTGTTAATAAAAGATGTAAATTACTAACTAAAATCACAATTTACTCCACATCAGTTGCTCATTCACCACTGCTTGCTCTAAGAACTTTTTCTGGGTGAATGTAGAATGATAATCAATGTAAATTGGATGAATTATGAATGTCGACATTTGTGATAAAAGGATTTCAAAATTTTATGAGTATTGTATTGACATTATTTCCATGTGCAAAAGGAAAGTTCTCCTCTTTAATGACTTTATTAATCAGATATGATGAGTCAAGAGCAACGAGCAGGCTACTGAACTTAAACTAACTGCAAACTTTTATATAAGCCTAACACACTGTATTTCCAAAAGAATTTCCCATATTTGCTTAATTAGATATGATTTCTGGAGACCAACTTCATTTCTCAAAAATTAATGTATGGAAATATCTGGGGTGGAGATCAGAACAGTCTCAGAGAATCAAGTTACAATTTAATTATTACAAAATTTCAGCAGGCAGCAAATTTCAGATCTTTAAATGCCCCCTGTAATTGTGCTAGTTATTTTTTTTCCGTGGTCATCTTTTACCTCCTTATTCATTTGAACTAAACAGATTTAAATATGTGGATACTGAATGGATTATTTGTGTCCTTGCTACTGAAGTTGTGTTTCTGCAATCTCTAATAGCAGAGAGAAATGCAGCCTTAACTTAACCAAATTTCATCTTGCCTTCTCTTATGTATCCCTCTACATAAGTTTAAACCCATGGATTGAGAATCATTGCAGAGTTCTTAGATAATTACCCTGCAAAGAGAACTTGACATCTCATTGGATTTGCTCCTGATATATGGTTGCTCTGTTGGGAAATATAATATCAGCACATTATAATATCCATATAATTTTTGTGTGCGTGGAGACTTTCCCGGCATACTGAAGCAATGTAGTCTTCACGCGTGTGCAGCCGGATGGTGTTTTGGAAACACAACGTTTCGACAACCAGCTCGGCTGTCTTCATCAGGTGTCCGGTGTCTACAGGCTGATGAAAGCTGGCAGTCACCGCGTGGACTGGCTTAGCCTCCCAGACGGACCTCCTAATATACCTGTCAGCGAGGTAGATGATACGCTCTGATTGGTCGGAACGGTGGCTTCGGAAAGATCCATTGGTTGGTCGGAAGCAGCGGCTCCCAACGCGGTCCGCTGTGACCCCCCCCGCTCCCATCAAACCTCCTTGTATTCCGTCGGCGTGGTGGAAGACCCGCTCTGATTTGTCGGAAGCGGTGGCTTCATACGCGGTCCGCTACGGCGCTCGACTAGTGCCATCTGTGCCTCCCCCCCCCCCCAGGAGTGCTGGCAGTCCGTGGTACTGGTAGGCCCGCTCTGATTGGACGTGGGTGCAAACTCATTCTGCGGTCCGCTGCGGCACCCAACCGGCGCCATTCACTCCCTTCACGCCGCGCTGCGCCTATCCGCCCCGCTCCCGTCGGAGGTCCCTAACAATAGGATTCCAGGCTTCACTCAGATGGAGCCCACCATCCTGGTTAATGTTGTTGTTATTAAGCCTTTGTGCTTGTTTTGACGCGTAGAGTATGTGGCGAATACCTGACCTTAATACAGAGGGGTTTCCCGTTAAGCAGCAGTTTGTCCGTACTGAACCATAGGAAGACAATTGGTTCCTCTCAACTCATCGGTGGGTCACTGTAGTGGACTCAACTCCCGTGTTACCGTTGCAAGTGAGAAATTGTTTGATGCGACTCAACACAGACATGCTCCTGCTGTATTGTTGAATTTAAAAGACAGATGGAACATTAACGTTTAGAGAATGACAGTAATTTATAACTTTATTCATGACTGAATTCTGACCAAGTCAGTGACAATTAGTTTTGTTTCTTTCTCCAGCGTATAACAGGAGTATTTTTCTGTAAATAATTATCTTAATTTCTTCTCATCTACACCCTCTCTAAAAAAAATTACCAGATTTTTCCTCAAAATATAACCATAAAAATTGTTGCAAAATGACCGAAACAAGGAAAACGTCTTGTATCTAATAGCTTTAAACCAGCAATTCTTGTGTGTGTGTATATATATATATATATTTATTGGGAATGGTGCTAACTATTTGGATGAAATTTCATATTTAGATAACATTTTAATTTTTAAAATTGTATAAATAGTGTTTCTCCCTGCAAAAACCAAATTTTACATAATACGAACAATTTTTGCTCTTGGTACCTCAAAAACAGCTCTGAAGCCAGCTCTTAGATGATTCAGGTACTAGGAAGCCTACTAATATTTTACTCTTTGGTTTAAAGGAACTCGTACATTTAAGCGATCATTTCTTTATGCTAGCTGACTCAAGGGAATACTAGCGCTGCATGTTTAGTTGTAAAATATTTAAAAAAGAAGATATTTTAAAGGTGGCCTTGTCAGAAGTGATACTTATACACAGACGGAAAAAAAAATCCCAACACCAAGAAAAAATTATTGTAGAGTAATGAAATTTGGACAATGCATTTGTCAAGTTAACATGTTTAATTGATTAAATTTTCAAGATCACAGGTTAATTTAAGCTCAAGAAAATGCATTTCAAATGTGAAATACTGTTAAATTAATAGCCGGTGTAACCTCCAGAATTTTGAATGCAAGCCTGCAAACGTGAATGCATTGTGTCATACAGGTTTCGAATGTCACTTTGTGGTATGGAGTTCCATGCTTGTTGTACTTGTGCTGTCAATACTGGGACGGTCAGTGCTGGCTGTGGATGATGCTGGAGTTGTCGTCCAATGATATCCCATACGTGTTCAATTGGAGACAGATCTGGTGATCTCGCAGGCCAAGGTAACATGTCGACACTCTGTAGAGCACGTTGCGAGACAACAGCGGTATGAGGGCGAGCGTTATCCTGTTGAAAAACTCCCCCTTGAATGCTGTTCATGAATGGCAGCACTACAGGTTGAATTACCAGACTGACGTACAAATTTGCAGTCAGTGTGTTTGGTATAACCACAAGAGTGCTCCTGCTGTCATAGGAAATTGCTCCCCAGACCATGACTCCAGGTGTAGGTCCAGTGTGTCTAGGCCGCAGACAGTTTGGTTGCAGGCGTTCCCCTGGCCTCCTTCTGACCAACACTGGAGATCTGTTGTGTTTTCTGATGAAAGCAGGTTCTGCCTTGGTGCCAGTGATGGCCGAGTGTTGGTCAGAAGGAGGCCAGGGGAACGCCTGCAACCAAACTGTCTGCGGCCTAGACACACTGGACCTACACCCGGAGTCATGGTCTGGGGAGCAATTTCCTATGACAGCAGGAGCACTCTTGTGGTTATACCAAACACACTGACTGCAAATTTGTACGTCAGTCTGGTAATTCAACCTGTAGTGCTGCCATTCATGAACAGCATTCAAGGGGGAGTTTTTCAACAGGATAACGCTCGCCCTCATACCGCTGTTGTCTCGCAACGTGCTCTACAGAGTGTCGACATGTTACCTTGGCCTGCGAGATCACCAGATCTGTCTCCAATTGAACACGTATGGGATATCATTGGACGACAACTCCAGCATCATCCACAGCCAGCACTGACCGTCCCAGTATTGACAGCACAAGTACAACAAGCATGGAACTCCATACCACAAAGTGACATTCGAAACCTGTATGACACAATGCATTCACGTTTGCAGGCTTGCATTCAAAATTCTGGAGGTTACACCGGCTATTAATTTAACAGTATTTCACATTTGAAATGCATTTTCTTGAGCTTAAATTAACCTGTGATCTTGAAAATTTAATCAATTAAACATGTTAACTTGACAAATGCATTGTCCAAATTTCATTACTCTACAATAATTTTTTCTTGGTGTTGGGATTTTTTTTTCCGTCTGTGTATTTACATAACTTCTTTAAAAACAATATTGAAAAAGTGGTTATCATTAAATAACGTTTAATAATTAGATATTTAAAAAATACATACTGGCTTTGACAAATGCAATTTTTTCTAAATTAAAAAAAAAAAAAATTTAATGCTACGCGACCATTGAATCTGCTGTTTTATCTTTGGTTGTAGTAATTACCACACCTTCTTAGTAGCAGGAGGCACCGTTGAAGAGAGGTGGCATCGATTCCTATATATAGTCGGGGAAGGTATGAACTTGCATATACCGAAACGGACAATCAGGGAACAGAACGATCCCACATGGTACACATGGGAGGTTAAAAGGTTACTCAAGAAGCAAAGGAAGATACATGCACGATCAAAAAGGACGATGCATCGGACTGATGTAGATAAGCTATTGGAGATAAGGAGACGTGTTAAGAATGCAATGCGTGAGGCCTTTAATAACTTTCGTGAAAATTCTCTCTCTAAGAGCCTCACTGAAAACCCTAAGAAATTTTGGTCGTATGTAAAAAAAGTTAGTTGTAGTGGGAACAATAAGCCAGTTCTAATAAAAGACGGACGGGAAGTTGAAGACAGCCGCGACAAGGCTACCGTATTTAACACCGAATTCAAAAATTCATTCACGTGAGAAAACATGGAAAACATCCCCAGTTTACCACATCGTGTGGAATTAGAGATGGATCCGATAGAAATTGATAGCGTAGTAATTGTAAAGCAATTAAAACTCCTGAAGTGGGGTAAAGCGCCGGGTCCCGATGGTATACCGGTAAGAGTATTTTCTGAATACGCGGAGGATATTGAACCATTTCTGTCAGATATATTCCGTAAATCACTAGAAGAGAGAAAAGTACCTTCTAGCTGCAAGATAGCCCAGGTAATTCCCGTTTTTAAGAAAGGAGATCGGAGTGATCCACGGAATTATCGACCCATATCTCTAACATCGGTCTGCAGTAGAATTCTGGAACATGTCATATGCTCGAACATGATGAAGTTTTTTAGATGAGAACGAGTTACTTACACCATGTCAACACGGATTTCAGAAGAAGAGATCGTGTGAAACACAATTGGCCCTATTTTCCCACGACATAATGAAAGTTATAGATGCAGGTTCGCAAGTTGATGCAGTTTTTTTGGATTTTCAGAAAGCTTCTGATTCTGTGCCACACAACCGACTTGTAGCGAAGATTCGAGCTTACGGTATTTCTGCTCAGATTTGCGAGTGGATACGTGATTTTCTAACAGGTCGATCACAGTATGTCGTTGTTGACGGGGAAGCCTCTTCTAAGATAAATGTTACTTCGGGTGTTCCTCAAGGAAGTGTAATAGGTCCACTTCTTTTCTTAATATTTATAAACGATCTAGGTGACAACGTCAAATGCTGGTTGCGATTGTTTGCCGACGATGCGGTTATCTATAGGGAAATAAGGTGCTCCGACGATTGCTTAGAAATTCAGCGTGATTTGGATGCTATTTTCGATTGGAGCCGTAAATGGCAGCTTACACTAAATTGCAAAAAGTGCAATGCAATGCGGATAAGTAACAAGAAGAATCAGTTTGTTCACGATTACAAAATAAACAATTCAGCTGTTGACACGGTTGATTCCGTGAAGTATCTGGGGGTGATAGTACAAAGCAACATGAAATGGGACATGCACATAACGTCCGTCATAGGCAAGGCAAATTCTAAATTACGTTTCATAGGTCGTATTTTGAGGAATTGTAATGCTCAAACAAAGGAGATAGCGTATAAAACACTAGTGCGTCCGCATCTGGATTACTGTTGTGGGGTTTGGGACCCGTATCGCAAGGTTCTGATTGAGTCAGTTGAGAGGGTGCAGAGGAGAGCCGTTAGATTCGTGAGTTGTTGTTACAGCCCTTATGAAAGCGTTACAGAATTGATACATAGATTGGGCTGGGATAGTTTGGAAGACAGACGACGTAGCTTGCGTTCGAATTTATTGGATAATATGCGAAAAAATTTAAATTTCAAGTGCAAGGAAATACTTCTTCCGCCAACCTATTTAGGTCGCAATGACCGGAGGGATAAGATTAGAGAAATAAGATGCCGTACTGATACTTATATGTATTCCTTCTTTCCTCGCACTATTCGGGATTGGAATGGGCGGGTTTAGGATTGGTGCTTAGCACCCTCTGCCACCCACAATTTTTGTGATTGGCAGAGTATGGATGTAGATGTAGATGTAGAAACATTGCATAGAAATTAGGAAGCCTTGTATACTCTACTAGCTGATCCGCGGGAATATTAGCACTGCGTGTTTAATTGTAAAACATCTAAAAAGAAGATATTTAAAATTTGGCTTTGTCCGAAGTGATACTTTACTTAACAAAAACTTATTTGAAAATAATATTAGCATTTGTAATGTAATCATCTCAAGAAAACCTAAAAGAAAATAATCTCAAACTTCGCCCAGTGAAGACTCAATTGAAGAAAATCCTGACGATTATTCACGATATTTATTTGACTGCAGTTCTTATGTAAGTGGTAAGGAAATATATTGACTGTATAATAAATATGGAGCGGTCTGGAAGCTAAAATGTAATTAGTTGGGGGGAAAGTGGTTACTGCACTAGCTCTTAAAAAATTCTCGCTACAATCCCGGGTTCAAATTCGGGTGAGAGCAAGAATTTTTAATATATGTATTTAACCATATGAACCATGGTGGGGTGTTCTGTGTTTGGGATTCTACGTTAAATTGTAGGTCCCAGAGAAAAGGAATTGGCCGTCCTACCTCTTATAGAATTGCTTAATATGCTTCCTTCTATGAGCAACTCTTGAAAATAGATAAAATGGGGGCTGCACCACTTTCGCAACCTTGGCAAAATTAATAGTAACCTCTTGAAGTATGGTTTAATTGCTTCGTCAGCATTTCCTCTTCACATTTTGCACTCTTGATTTGCGGAAAAGTGGCTAGAAATTTAGTAAAAATACCGAAATATGAGGCTGAGCAACTATGAAATACTATCACCACTGCAAAAATAATTAAAAAAATTATTGGTACAGCGATTATATCAACCTAAACAGTTTCATTTCGTCATAGATTTTGTGGTTAGGTTGAAATACAGCCTGGATCAAGAGAGAAATTTTATGCAATTTTACATTCTGCAGCATCCATCAGAAATGGCTTATTTGTTTACAATGGAAGCAATCGATTATCTCTGACTGTTCATTTCTATATAAGATGGTCTGCATCACCGTATTACAACTCGGATAAATATTGTCTATTTGTCAATTATATGCGACTTTTTCCAACGGAAAAACTGAAACGGCAAGAAACATTACAACAAATAATTAAGAAAATATCACTGATTTTACAATACTGACGGCATCTAAGTTGACATAGAATAAATCATTTGATAAGTGTATATTCTTTAATTGTTATTGCATATTTTAGGATTTTATGTGCATATTTGCATGCATATTTTAGGTGCTTTAAGGGCATATATATCCGAGCCTTACATATCAGTTACGGTCTCTGGACAGAGATTTCCCTAGTGTTTAGTTTTGGACATACGAGATTTGTAGTAGGTTTTCTGTATCTTCACTACTAACTAAAAAATTAATGCTGTTGTTGTCTATTGTACTTATAATTTATTAAATACAACTATTAAAAATGGTGACAAGGAAAAAGTTCGTGTGATTTTACGTTTGTTGTGGTGTTCAGTCATAGTGTTTTTTGCTTTCAGTCGATAATGCTAAAGTCTCATTGTTTTGGTAAAATATATATTTATTGAAATTTGTGTAGCTGGAAAAGATGTCAGAATTTAATACACTGCCTGAACCATTAGCCAAAAATCGAGTATCGTTATAATTATAATTACATGAGTTGTGTCATTTGATATATTTACAAATTATAGTATCAAAATCATATGCAAAACCAATTAATAAGCTGTTTTGGTAGATGCTTAGTATTAGGAATAATTAGAATTAAGATTTGGGATTTCAAGGGTTATCAAGCAGTACAAACACTGAAGGCAGGTGAAGTGGCTGGCTATAAGTAACACACTACAAAAGTTTCACATTAAGATCCTTGCAATACAGGAGACGCGATTCACAGACAAGAGTCATTTCAATACGGAAAAATATAGGATTTATAAGGGCAAACCTGCAGTAAGAAGAGGAACACCAACAATGTTTGGCACAGCATTTGCTGTCCACAAATCAATCATAGATAACATCACAGACTTCAACTCAGTATCAGAACGCATCTCCATGCTCTCTTTCAAATCAGGTAACAAAAGATACACCATAATCAATGCTCACGCACCCACAAATGATCAAAACGGAAAGAAGCCACAAGAAGTAGGAAATTTTTTGGGAAGATATGGAGGAAGCTGCCAACAAAATACCCGAAACACACACAAAAATTCTACTAGGGGACTTCAACGCGCTTTTAAGCAAAGAGAAAAAATACAGAGAATTTACGGGCCCTTACACAGCACATAATCGTACAAACAAAAATGGAGAACATTTTATAAAGTACTGTCAGAACTTTGACCTAAAAATAATGTCAACGCAATTTCAAAAACCCAGATGGAAACTTATGACTTGGATCTCACCCAACTACTTATGGGGAGAATTTCAGATAGACCATGTAGCCATATCAAACAAAAGCATAAGGGAAATTTTAAATGTGAGAACACGTAAACGATTCTTTGAATCAGATCATCGCTTGTTACAAGTAAAGATTAATCCAATCCCAAGAAATAGGAAAACAACAAAGAAGACTGTAACCACCAGACCAGACCCAGAATATCTGAAGAAAAACAGAAAAAAGGTAATGAAAGAAATTAATCAAAATGCAGCAGAAAATTGGAAAGACCTCGCAAATGCAGTCCGAAAGGCAATGCGTTGGGGACAGCCTCCTAGAAAACGCAGACATAGATGGTGGAACATGAAGTGCGACGAGGCTATTGAACGAAGGATTCAGGCATGGACTAAATTCAATAGTAACAGAACAACAGAAACATGGCAACAATTTCACACAGTTCAGAAACAAACCTCAAAATAAATTAGAAAAGAAAAGCGTTCATACGACAGAAAAAGGATACAAGATATTGGGGAAGACTTCAAAAGAAATAACACAAGAAATTTTTATAGAACTTTCAAAGAAAATATTACAGGCTACCAACCTCCAAACTTGTGTTTCAAAAGGCCAGATGGTTCCATTGAAATGAATACCAAAGCTAACTGCAAAATTCTGGCATAATACTTTGAAATTCTCCTCAACTGCGAGAAACCAACGGGAAAATTGACCCTAACTGAAACTACACCAAATCCGGACTCTACACCACCCACACTCGAACAGATAAAAAAAGATCATAAAACAACTGAAAAACAACAGAGCTCCAGGAGAAGATGGCATTATTGCCGAGTTCTGGAAGCTTGGAGACGAAAATCTCACAAAGAAAATTCATAAAATTATTACAGATATTTGGGCCACAGAGAAAATTCCACAAGAATGGAAATGTGCACTAATACATCCCTTACATAAAAAGGGTGACAAGACTGGATCCCAACAATTACAGAGGTATCTCCTTGCTGCCAGTCATTTATAAAATCCTCTCCAAAGCCCTACTGAACAGGCTGGAACCTCAGGTAGATCCACAAATAGGTGAATACCAGGCAGGCTTTAGAAAATGAAGATCATGAATAGAACAAATCTGGAATCTTAGAACACTCCTGAAGATAAGACAAACAAATAATACCGTAGTAACATTTGTGGATTTCAGGAAGGCATACGATTCCATAGACAGACAGACGCTCTTTGACATAATGAAAGAATATGGCGTAGACAAGAAGACAAGGGCTCTGATACAACAAACACTCATGGATACCACGTCTAAAGTGAAATTTATGGGAGAAACATCAGAACCATTCAAAATTTGCACGGGTGTCAGGCAAGGCGATGGATTATCACCAATTTTGTTCAATATGGTATTGGACAAAGTTATAAAACAATGGGAAACGCAGGTCAAAGGAATACAGCTAGGAAGAACACAACATACCAAAACAATCATCAGATGCCTGGCATTTGCGGATGACCTGGCAATTCTCAGCAACAATAGGCAGGAAGCACAAGATGCATTGGAACAGCTACCTCAAATTGCCGCCAAAACAGGGCTACAAATTTCGTATCAAAAAACGCAGTACATGGAGAAACAAAACAACAATGTACAAACAATATACACAAAATTTGGAAACATAAAAAGAGTTGAGAAATTCAAATATCTAGGGGAATACATACAAGTAGGAGGATCTAACAAGCTATCAAATTCAGAAAAATCAAAAAAGCTTCAGAAGGCTTATAGACTCACATGGTCATATTATAACAAAAGAAATATTATCATGATAGGCCAAACTCAGACATTACAAAACAGTGGTACTGCCAGAAGCATTATATGCATCAGAAACAACAACAGGTTGGGGCTTCAGGCATAACAGAAGTGGAAAAAGTTGAACGCAAAATCTTTAGGAAAATTTTTGGAGCAATATATAAAGACGGTATATGGATAAAAAGACCAACGAAAGAACTATACGAACATACAGATAGACTGACAGACATGATCAGAAGACGTAGATTACAATTCTATGGACATTTACAGCGAATGAACAGCACTAGACTCACAAAGAGGATCTTTGATGTGGTAAATGGTTCACTCGGGAAAACCAATTGGTTCCAGGAAATAGAAGAGGACTTGAATCACGCAGGGATCAGCAAGGAAATGACACGGGAAAGGGAACAATTCAGGAACAAAATTATGAACTCAAAATTTAAAATACAGAAGAAAACAGGAACAAAGTGGACTGAACAAAGGAAACAGGAACACAGTGAGCGTATCAAGAGGTTTTGGGAAGAGAAGAGGAAGAAGACAAATACAAACAAAAACTGAGTAATCATGAATAATTTGAGTTTAAACACTGTCCTCAAGGGCAATAATGATTAATAACAATAATAATATATAAATAGACGTGTGTTTTCTTATATTTCACTTTTCAGCCACCACTACCTAGCACAAATGACTGGTCTTTATGTGTGAAAGTAGCATGGAGTTTCCTGCGGTGCACAACGTTTGCCAAATGCTGATAGCTGTGGGAATGTGGGAGATATGATGATTAAAGTTGGTCAATGCAGGGTGTTTTCATATTTAGACCAAAAATTTGTGTCTCCTTATACTTCTCTTTCCTGCCACAACTACATAGCATAGACCATTGGTGTTTGTGTGTGATAGTAGAATTGTGTCTCCTGTCATGCACTGTGGTTGTTAGATGTTGGTAGCTATGGGGGTGTGGGAGATATGGGGGTTGAAAGAAGGGAGCATTTGGTGTGGGAGGGACGGCAACTGTTAAAGTGAAGATACGGCTGTAAATTAGTAGATTTGATATGAACAGAGGTATGCAAGCACCAATTATGTAAGGAAACAACAACATCAAGAAAGGTAACGTGGCTGTGGGAGGTGAAGTTGATGGAGTAGTAGTTTAGGGAGTTGAGGATGTCTATTAGATGATTCTCTTTGTGAATCCAAATCATAAAAGTGTCATCTGTATATCTGAACCACACGAGATTTAATGGAAAGATTGTTTAGGAATTGTTGTTCCAGATGGCCCTGGAAAAGGTTTGCATAGTATGGTGCCATGTGAGTGCCCATAGCAGTGCCTCATATCTGGTGGTAAATTTGAGAGTTGAAGGAAAAGTAGTTGTTAGACAGAATTAGGTTTGCCAAGGAAATGAGGAAGGATGTCTTGGGGAAGCTGTCGGGAGGTTGCATTTCGAGGAAATGTTTCATGGCACTGAGGCCCTAACCATGAGGGATGTTGGTGTGAAGGTAAGAGACAGCTATAGAGACTGGGAAGGAGTCTGGTGGTAGAGGAATGAGAACTGTGGAAAGTCGTTCGAGGAAGTGTGGGGTGTCTTTTATGAATGATGGGGGGTTCTGTACAAAAGGTTGGAGGTGCTGATCCACAAGATCTGAAATCCATTCAGTAGGCGACCCATAGGCTGTAAATATAGGCCTCACCAGATTTCCGGTTTTGTGGATCATGGGAAGAAGGTGCAAGGTTGGGGTACGGGGGTTCTGCATGGTAAGGAGCCTTGGAGGTCAAGAGGACTGTGTACTTCTTGGTATATTGAAGTTGTGGGATCTGTAGGATGTGGAAGGTATGTAGTGGTGTCGGAGATCTGTCTCAAAGCTTTAGCCATGCAGTCACCATGGTCCACGACTATGGTCGTTGAGCCTTTGTCAGCTGGGAGAATGATGATGTTCCTTTTCTTAGACAGTTCTATCATGGCACAGGTGTAAATGGTATTGAGGTTGTTGTAGAGGTAAATGAAGTTGAGGAAAGATTTTGAGGACAGGTTGGATGTGAAGAATAACTAAAAGTTGTGAAAGTAGTCCCAACACCGGTACTGAGGTTGTTGGCGTGGGAAATGAAATTGAGAAAAGAGTTTGAGGACAGGTTGGATGTGAGGAATAATGAAAGGTGAATAAAAGTAGACCCAACACTCTCCAAAGAAGAAACCAGGGATGCCACTGTGAACATAAAAATTTCAGTTTAAAACTTTATTTATGCAAGTAGAGTTGAGCCATTTGATTAACATTTTGTCACTAAATTTGTTCGTGCGTATTTTCCAAAAGTGATACATTTTTTAATATATCATCTGATTTCTCATTTAAGGCTATGATTAATAGTAATTGATACAGTTAAAAAATGATAGTGGGGAGTATTGCTCACTTGATCAGTGGGTCAATATATAGTATTTAACTATATCTTAGGGCAATAATACTGTGAGTTACACCACATGTCAACTTCTGTTGGGGCAGTTTTAACCCTGATAATAAATAACTCAATATAGTGACATGGCAGGATAATTTGAAGTCAGATATTCTCAAGCGACATTATGTCAATGATGGACAGACCCGTTTTAAGTTAGTTATATGTCACCTAACAATAACATTCCTGTTATCAAGGTACATTGGACAGCAATCAGCAAAATTTTAATGGTGTTGCAGAAAATTTTCTGGAGTTGGTCAACTTAGTAACTGCTCAAAGATAGCTGTGAGAGAGGACATTTGCTATAAGTGATTAAACTAACAGGGCCTTCCTCGATTAGAGATTAGCTGCACGATATTAGCTTGAGTGAAGTGGAATGCATAGTCTGTTCAGTATTATGGAAAAGCATTTCATATCTGAATCGAGAAATTGTTTCAGACTGCATTAGACAAAAGATTCCTGCAGCATGTTGCAAAAGTAACACAGAATTTGTATTGAAATACCTATATTAGATCATCTCAAGGTAGCAACCACACTGAAACAGTGTAAGTAGTGAAACGTGCATTCCACTATCAACCGTTCTATGTAACATTAACAAAAACAATGCCATTAGGAAGTTTCAAAAATATTTCTCACAATTTTAAAGTTAATGACACTGCATCAGATACAATGCTTAGGAATAATGTCTGTACCCAACTACAGCATTTTCAGTACCTTTTAAGTTTTCAGCCTCAGTAATGTGTCGCAATCTTTGTACTTTTCAAATGTCCGATTAATTTTTAGCTTGTATCTGTTCATCACTGTAATCTCAATGGTTTCCATTATGATGCTGTTCCAAAAATCCTTTTCCCCAAATTTAAAAGTATGGCCATCGTAGATGCATACTTTCCACATGTGGTCTTAAAATGATGATTTTTGAATGCATGATAATTTAATGGCCACAGTGTTGTGTTGTTGGTTCCCAATCAGTTTACAGAGATAAAAACATTTTAAGAGATCACTGCATAAGTTAACAGTCTTCACTTTTGTTATGCAGTGTCCAGTTATGTGATAAATCTGTCTAATCAGTTCAACTTTTTCCTCTCTAAACATAATCCTCAGTTTTTTAAAAATATTTTGTCCTGTGTTTCAAGTACTCTGTCCAATAAATAATTTGTGCAGGACTTGCAGGCAATAGCTCTTTTTGTAGTTACTTTCTTGATTACTGTGTTTATGTGAGAGCAACTGCTTGGATAATTGATCAAACTAAGATAGGATGTTGTTTTTGGATCGAATACTGGTGACAGACCATTTAGATACAGGGTTTTCTGTGTGACCAGTTTCTCAAGAGTTTAGATAGGCTTGTGATCGACAATGAAGGAATTGTTTTAAAAACATTGACACATGTGATTAACTTCGTGAATAATCATTTACAAAAATTGTTTTATAGTGCATTAATATAATTCATAAACATTTATGTAAACCACACCAGTTTCTGGGATGGAGTGGTTACTATGTCCATTTACTGACAAACAGTCTTAAAACTTTATCTGTATTGAGTGTTTCTAGTTTGTAACAAATTCCTATAATTAAGGAATATGAAACATTGCTACAAGAAAAATATATGAATCTTAACATGATTAGTGAAAGCGAAACAGTCCCATACCAAAAACAAATACGAGAGTTGACAGCAGTTAATAAGATACTGTGGCGGACTGGCAAATCTTTTTACTTTCGCTTTGCCCTTTCCCGATAGGTACATTAAATTGTGGGTAAGACTCTTTCATGTGAGTGGTAGTTTTTCATAAATGATACTCTCAGCAAGGTATATACACATTTACATTTATTTACACATTTCCTTATACACAGATAATCCTCCATAGACTCCTTGAGACCTTCAAATGATTAAGCCAATCACTACTTGCTGCTAATGGCTGATATCCCCGTTACATGTTCCCAAATAGTTTTGTCCCACCTGTTGGGTTTAAAGATGATGGTGTATGCTTCTAGCTGCTTCCATCACTGCTGCTGCTAATGACGACGGCTAACTGCTCACCTCGACCATGAACTGCCGAACTCCTCCTTGACCTAAAACAAGAGCCTTGAGCCCAGCTTGGCTGCTCTCTCCTTCGTGCACCCAAGTTTTGATCTCCAGTCTCCCACCATCCTCCAGTGGTAGGGAGACTTTTCGACCAATCGCGGCCTCTGTGACTTTCCCTAGTGACATTGTGTTTCAGTGCGTTCTTGCCAACTCCTGACTTGCTTTCCTGGGCATTGACTTCTGCCTTGCCACATTCCAATGTCTGAATTTGTTTCTCTTTGCTGTTGCAACTGATCTGGTTTAACTAGGACTGTGTGAAATCATAGCTACTGCAATGCCTTACCAAAAATCCCATGGGCCACCACAACAGACAACAACAAATATTTTAATGGCCAGTTAAAACACGAGACGATGGTAATACTTCCATATTCAGGTTTGGTAAGCGAAGGGCTTATTTCATTTGTTTAAATTTAAAGTTGTAACAAAATGTTTTTCGATAAATCTATGCCTGTTTTTGTTTATTTTATAAAAACAAAGGCAGTGTACTCAATTTTGGCTAACAGACCTAAAGGGTTTTAAAAATTAATATACTTGTTACAAAATCATTCTAGCCAGGTTTAAAGGATTCTTTATTTTTTCCTTGTTCTTAAAAATTCTGCCAGTAATTTTCTAAGTGTAAGTTATTAAGAACTGCTTATGGATATACTTCAACATACTCTGCGGGTTTCAAATTAATGTCCTGAATGTTTATAAAAGTTTTGCAAGAGATTTAGATTTTTGTGGGGCATACACAGGCAACTTGTACATCTATTACAGTTTATTATTGCCATTTAATAGTTTTATGCAGATAATTTTCTTTTCGGGTTCTTATTAGTGTTAATCTTAGAAGTTCATGTTGTTCTTTTTCAGATAATGAGCAGTTGGCACGATCAGGCACAAATTGTTTGGAGAATCTAGTGAATTCAAATGGACTGAAGTTCTCAGATACCACATGGGAAAAAACGTGTCAGTGCATGTTGGACATCTTTAACTGTACAATACCACATGCTCTCTTAACTTGGAGACCAGAAGATGTAAATGATGGAAAGGAATCTGATATTGACATTATTTCGGTAATTTCTAATTGCTTATCTACACGTAAAATAATTTTTGTGCTCTTCCACGAGTCTGGTGGGTGAGCTATCAACAATCAGGCCTTGAATTTGGAAGGATACTGGTTCAAATCCCCAACCAGCCATGATCGTGATCTTCATGGTTTCGCAAAATCACTCCTGAGACAGTTCCTTCTAATGCCAAATTCATTCCTGTTCCTAGCCAATCCTATCTCGACTTTCATACTCTCAAAATTGACAAGCTGTAAAGCCACCCAAAACTGTGGTGTTTTTTTGAAAGCGAGAAGGAAGGAAAGGAACAACTACTGAATTTGAAGTATAGATAAGATATATCAAAACAGAACAAGGGAGTGTTAGAAGGTAACTCTTATTACCGAGATAATAGGTTCAAGTTATATAAAATATTCTTGGGCCTCCCATGGGAGAAGCACATCAGTTCAAAGAGACATTTCAAAATCGTCTTCAATTTCATCTTCTGCTGACGTGAGGAAAAATTGTGATAAATAAAATCGCTCAAAAATGTAGATTGTATATACGGATATAAATCATATATTCAAACACTTGAAGTTGACTGTCGAAACTGTTCTCTCTTTCTTCATTTACCACAGATGAAGGCAGGAAGGCCAAATGAACACAAAAGCATTAAAACATTAACACAATCTGCAATATTTTATCTTAGGAACCTTATTCATGTATGTAGGACTGGATCACTTGTTAACGAAGGGTGTGCATACACCATAATGCATGACTCAGTCTCAGTTGGCCATAGTTTGTACACACCCCTCCTTTCCGAATGGCCCAATCCTGTATACAAAACCAAATATTGTAAAAAGTGTTAATGTGTTCATGTTCATTTGGACATACTGCCGTTGTTTCTGGTAAGTGATGGGTTATTTCCCCTTTCCTTCCTTATTTTCATTTCCTAATGGAGCTTTAATTGTCATTACTATCAATTTGTATTGTGTAGTAAACAACTTTTGCTTCCTATCAGTAATGCTTGCTTTTTATTATTATTCAGACACCTGAAAAAATAATTATGTTGTCTCTTTGTAATTTCTTAGTGCTGATTGTTGTAAAAGCCCTCTTGGTCTTCATTGTAGTTTAAAGGGCATACATACATACATACACTTTTCATCCTGTCACCGTTCGTCTTTATATATATATAGAAAAGAAAGGGAAAATACACCCAACACTAACCAAAGTTGAAGGGAGGAGGGCAGAAGCAACACAAAACAACACACAAACAAATAAAAAACAATATTTCAGGTGAAAATCCCTTTTTCAAGTAAACAGAGAGGTGGCCGGTCTTGCGCCAGATTTGCGCTCGACGCAGCCACTAATAGAACGCAATAGACCATCGGAGTTGGTTGGGGAAGCAACGATAATATAACCGCGAGTATAGGAAAGATTAAAATGGTTGAAAAAAATAATAACAGTAATAAAAAAAAAATAACTAAATAAAAATATTGAAAAATATATCAATCTATTGCGATGGGTGCATAGGGGTGAGGATAGAAGATATTAGCGGAAATTAAGGCCTGGGGGATGTCTAGTCCGCATTACGTGTTGATATGCCAATTCCCACATGCGGAGTTCAGATTAGGAGGTAGTGTCTGGAAGTTCTCTAATGGCTCTGACTGTGAAGCAGTTATTAAGGTCGTGGGTGTTGTGAGTACTGGCATGGTGAGCAACAGGGAGGTCCAGGTTTTGGGAGTAAACTGTTTGTCTGTGACCATTCATTCTGATGGCTAATGAGTTTGAGGTCAGGCAATGTAGGAACTTGGACAGTGGAGGCAGGTGAGCTGGTAAATGAGATGGGTGGTTGTGTAAGTGACATGACCTATTTGGGGTAGGTTTCACCAGTAGTAGGGTTGCTATAGGTAGTGGTAGGTGGGTGCATACCGCAAGTTTTGCTATGGGGTCTCTTACAAGGGAAGGATCCAAATGGTGGTTTAGGAGCATCAGAGGGTTGGTATTTATGTACAAGAATGTTTTTTAGATTAGGCAGTCTGCTGAAGGTGACTCGGAGTGAGGTGGGAAGGATAGTGGGAAGAACGCGGCGCCTTTCAGGAAAGGATCTAAGAAAGTCATACCCCAGACAAAGAATTTTGTTTAACGATTCCAGGCCAGGGAAAAACTGGGTGAGAAAAACAGGGTTCTGGTTGGCGTTAGGTTGTTTGTGGGGGACAGTCCCAGACTCTAGATAGCTGTTTTTGAACTAGTTCTGGAGAATAATTGCGGTTTATGAGTGCCTGGATCGGATTGTTGGTGTAGAGAGTAAAGGACTCATGATCAGAGCAGATGTTTGCCTCGAATGGCTAAGCTGTATGGAATGGAACGTTTTGTATGATATGGATGGCAGCTATCAAAATGAAGATATTGTTGAAGGTTAGTGGGTTTTATGTGGACAGAGGTGTGTAATTGAACGTTCTGTACAGAGATGTCTACATCCAGAAAAGTGATGTCAGTCTGAGAGTAGGACCAGGTGAAGCTTAAGGAGGAGAAGTTATTCAGTGAGTACAAGAAGTCAAGAAAGAGGTTTTCACCGTGAGTCCAGATCATATATATGTCTTCTATATACCTGAACCACACTGTGGGTTGTCGGGTAACCTTTTGAAGAAAATGTTCCTCAAATCTGCCCATGAAAAGGTTGGCATAGGAAGGTGCCATGTGAGTGCCCATAGTAGTGCCTCAAATCTGATGGTAAACCTGAGACTGCAAGGAAAGAAATTTTTGGTAAGGATGAAATGAGCCAAAGAAGTGAGGAAATGAGTGGTAGGGAAGGTGTGAGTGGTGCGACTGTTGAGGTAATGCTCTATGGCACTGAGGCCCTGGCCATGAGGGATGTTGGTGTAGAGTGATGATACATCAGTAGTGATCAGGAAGCAATCTTTTGGTAGGGGTGTAGGGACTGTTGACAGACGCTCTAAAAAGTGGGGGGTGTCTCTGACATAGGATGGAAGGGCCTGGACAAAAGGTTGTAGTTGCTGGTCAATGAATGGAGAAATGCATTCTTTGGTTGACCCAAAGGCAGCAACTACAGGATGTCCAGGATTGCCCGCCTTATGTATATTGGGCAGAAGATACAGGGTGGGGGTCCGGGGGGTCTTAGGAGTCAGAAGGCTAATGGAATGGTGTGAAAGACCTTGTAAGGGACCTCCTTGGAGACTGAGGAAAGAGCGGATTTCTGTGCAGATTGAATTAGTGGGGTCAGCGGTATGTGGTAAGTAAGTGGAGGTGTCAGAGAGCTGCAACTACACAGCTGAAGCCCTCAGGCCTACCTCACTGTTTTAACTATGTTCCACACGCACTTCTAAAAGCATTCTTCGCTTTCCTTCAGCGCCGAACACAACACGTGCGCTCCCTTCCCAGCAAACCCGTGCCCGCACACTTTGTCACGTGACCTTTCCGCCACAGATGACTCCTGGTAGCCTATGGCCATCTGATCCTTGAGGGAGACTACACATCTACCAGTGCTACAATCTTACAGCAGAGGGTTTTTCTTATTTTTTATTCCCAAATCTCTATACATAAAGGTCTGTTGCATCTTACTTACTCCTATATCAAAATGAGAATGTTCCTCTGATTCTGTTAACAGGTCGGACTTACGTCTCTAAAAAAAAAATTTAGAGGTGTTTTCATCCTGTTTTACCCTGTTTTTGTGTGATCTGGTGCCACCTCGCAACCATCCGTCGCCCTTCCCTCTAAATCTTACCATCTTTCTTTTTGCTTCTATACACTGTGCCTCAAAGACCATAATAATATTGCACATATCCCTGCCATTTGACCTATCTTCCTGATCTTTTCTCCTTGCTCCGAAATTTCCCTGCCCAGTTTACTTCTCATTTTCCTTCTACACTACATTTCTTTCACTTGTACAATTCACATTCTTCTCCACAATCCTGAGACAGCACCACATTTTCCAGGTATTTTTTGCCACCGGTTTAAGCAGTGTAAATTATTGATATTCATTAATTCAGCTTCTTCACTAAGTACAATTTTCATCAAATAATGCTCATAATCTTGAAAATGATATAATGTAGATAATTCTCAGCTTACTGTAACAACAGTGTTACTGTACAGAGAGTATAAGTAAAATCTACATTGAATGAGTTTTAATTAAGAAAAGCAACTAATAATTAATATGTTGATTTTTCAAAATATGTACTCTTAGTGTGCTGGCAGTTCATTTACTCATGGATGCTTAAATAAATAGAACCGTTATTAAAGAATGCATGTAACCTCAAACATCTCTCTTCGTTGTTAGTTGGGCACCAAGGTCGGAAGAGTGACAAACATGACTTCATCGTTACCAAGATTGGCATTTTATAGGTATAGGTTGTTGTGCTTTTGTGTGTGTGTGTGTGTGTGTGTGTGTGTGTGTGTGTGTGTGTGTGTTTGCTTGTTTGTTTGTCATTCCCATCTGGTGTCATCTTTGGTCATATGTTGGTAAGGCTTGCAATCCTGCACTGTTTTCCTTCTTGCAGGATCCGCATATTTTTTTTTTTTAAAGTTATCGAATTAAATAATAAACATGTGTTTAACTGATCAATAAATTAATTTTAATGTTAAATAACAAAAATTAGCAATTAACAATACTTTAGCTAGCAAAATGATGTCAATTAAAAATGTTCAGCCTCTCTTAAATATACTTTGGAAACTTTAGCCATAAATTAATCCCCTAAGAATTAAATTAACTTAGTGCTTTTACATTTTGGTTTATAAATCATATTCAAATTGTTAAGCAAGTAATCAAATATGGGGAGTATTCAGCCTTTAGTCACATTATATGCCTTACAGTAAATCAGTTTGAAAAATCTATCTACTAAGCAGTCAATCACATTAGTCAATATTTGTGCATAAGATACTTAAATAACATTAGTAAATTACATTGAGTCTTAAAAAAGGAACCATTTTGTAAATCAATAATATGATTTGAAGAATAAAATAATACTGATTGTTTGATCTCCCACTTTTCTTTTCAATCGACTGCATACCCAACAGCCAAGAAGGATCTACCCTTGTCATATGGCATGCAACATAAGAAAAATAATTGAATATGCAATTATTTTAGTACTTCCATGAAAGAATATATATTAAAAAATTATAGTAATTAAATAAATTACATTTGTGTAAATATCACCTCATTCATATGATTGTTTTCTTCTTCTTTTTCTCCTTAACTGTTAGGTTGGTGGGTAAGTTTTCTTGGAAAGTTTAAGCTAGAGTGGTTTCCCCATGCATTATTCAGTATAGAAATGTATGCTCAGTGTAGCGTGATGTTTGTGTTGTGAGTGGATGGAAGGAATGATGAAGGGAAACAATGAAACCAGATGCTGCCCCATTCAGGTCTACTCTTCCTAAGGACATAAAAGGGCCACCTGTCTTAACGAACCCATCCAACAGATGAATTTCCATCAACAATGTTGTATGTCCTCACTCCTTACACACTGTGGAAAGTTTTAGGATGGTAATAATGAGCAGATGTAAAAATACATTTTAATTACTTTTATTAATTGAAAGGTTGTTAAGTATTGCAGTGACATATGACGATGAAAGCTTCATATAATTTTATGTTGTATTAATGGATAAAGAAATACCTTGTCAGTTAATATAAATGAAGGCTGGATGATGAAGTTAATTAAAATGTTTGTATTTTGAGTACAAATTGAGATAATAACAATGGTGTGCATGCTGATTAATTAATGGCCCCATTTTTATTTTTTAAGAAATTTCTGTACCTGAAAATGTGTTTTGTTCCTTGCCATTTTACTTTTTTCTACTTTCTCTTTTAATATTATTTTTACCATTCTTTCATCGATAATTTTTCTTTCAGTACACAGTTAATTTTTTTATTTAGTAATTCCTATGAAAATTTAAGTGTCGTATGCTATCTGTGTATTCGCCAGTGTGGCTAGGTATCCTGAGACACTGCACACTGGATTAGGGAGGTACAACAAAACAGGAATGAGCCCCGCCCCCCTCCTTCCCTCAAACCGGCAGTTACTGCAAAAAAAAAAAATTTTCCCCCATCCGTCTCCTCCTCATAAATCACTCATTTCACAAACAAAAATGAGTTGCATCGAACGCAAGTCTTGCGCAAGCCCAGCCACTTACATCTGTTGACTTGAAGAAGGGTTTTGGCCAAAATATTGTATTTTATTTGTTTTCGTGTTGTTTTGTGTTCCTGATGCAGCCACTCGGAGTCAATTTATGAGTGGCTGCGTCGAACACAAGTCTTGCGCAAGCCCAGCCACTTACATCTGTTGACTTGATAAAGGGTTTGTTGCTACTGCCCTCCTCCCTTCAACTGTGGCGAGTGTTATTGTATTTCATCTGTCTTTCCATATAAAAAAACTTAAGGGTTTGTTTTGTTTTTGGATCTTGGAAAAGCGTTAATAACATGAAACTTATCACCTACAGTAATGTCTAATGGAGTGATGGTGTGACTTTGAAAATCAATTATGTTGGTTAAAAACATTATTTCAACTCAATTGTCATACTAACATTCTTTAAAGCAGTTAAAACTTGTTTGTGTTCTTTGTTCCTCAATAATCTCATTTGCAATTAGTATATCATCCATATTTTTCAAGAACTGTACCAAGGGTTTCTACGGCCTCACATTCAGAAGAATGCAGATTCAAATCATCCAGATTTCCGTTTTCTATGATTTTCCGAAATCACTCCAGGTGAATTCTGTGATGTTTTCTTCAAAAGACCAAAGCAGAACTCCTTCCCTTTACTTGCCAATGTCCCTTCCAGCTTCTGATTGCCAGCAGCATTATGTAAGTCAATAGTTAACGCCTTCTACTGCTAACTTTTTCCTTAATATAAATTAAAACTGCAATAAAAATATATAGGACAAATGAAGCAAACTGTCAGTACCAACTGCATACAAACAAAAATTATGGAAATTGCTATGTACAGGGATAGCACACATACTGTCTGCTATAGTGTCTCTTCAATGTATGTTTTGATTTTTGTGTGAGACATGATGTGTGATATAAAATGCATCCATATCCTATGTTTTAAGGTGCCCCAACCAAGTGGTGCTTCTGCTGTTCTGAGCCTCTCTCACCAGATGTTCTTTCTGCTCATCAAAACTGTGTGGTGGTGCCTTTTGCACCGGTCTGTGATGCAAGTTTGCACCGAGATATTTTTTCCAGTGTGTTGGTTTGCAGTAGGTAGAGTGGACACATTTGCAATACCAAAAGAGGGTACTGCAGTAAACATAGATTTGCCTATCAGAAGGAATATCTGTCGAGAGTATCCTGGAAAATTATACACAGCACTTGCTTCAAGTTCCTCAAAACAATGGCTATAGTATATCCTCTTTCCCAACAAAAATCAAAACATAAACACACAGCACTTGAATCCTATAGTAGCTTAGTTGTCTTATGTAAGAGAGGTCAGAGACTGAAAATAGGCTTTTACTGATGAGGTTTGACATCTGACTAATTTTTAAAAGTAAAAATAAAATCGAACAAACTATCAAACCTGTCAAAGATCCTGTCCATGGAAAACAGCCCCAGGTGTGTATAAAATTCCATGTTGGTGTTAAATGAATATATGGGAGAAACAAAGTGATCTGTTGAAACAGGTTCAAAGAACACCTGATCGTTAGGTTCACCTACAGAATCTACTGTCTCTGAATACATTAGAGCAGCATGAGGTGTTATGAACAGAAACAAAAGTTTTGGCCAAACCAAATGCTATTTGCCATTGTAAATCTGTGTAACAGTAGAGGTATTTAAACACTCATTGATTATAACATAAAGGTAGATAATAGATTGAGTAAAACATGGAAGAACATATTATATGACTGTGGAAAATGCCATACTGAAAACAGAAACATAGATGAATAATGACATCCATGGTGTAGACTACAAACATAACAGCTCTGGAAAGTCTCTAATTTTTGTTTTGTTTGTGTTGACAACCAGCCAGGACTCGGTCAAAAAGGAAACTAAATTTGGAGGCTTTGGTTGAAATGTCACTGTAATTATGCAACACAGCGCATGATCAAACGAACAAGGTATGAATTTTGTAAATTGAATAAGGATTCAAACATACGTAGGAAGTCAGCATTTTTCCATATAAAGTGTACTGTCAACCAGTATTTTCATTAAGAGACATAGAAAATGATGCAAAGAAGGATAGGATCAGAAATTAAAACGTGTAGGAGAGCTTAAATGTTTTCACAGAAGAAGAAACACCAAAGAATAGGAGGTTGCAGTAGAGAGGCATTCTTAAAAGTATGTAGGAGGGAAAAATGTGATAGTTAATGTTCTTGAACAAAGTGACCTATCAGAAAACCATGGATAAGATGGGTGGACGAGGTGAGGAAAATCATAAAGGCCAAGAGAGTAGGCTGGAAATAAATAGTGGAGTCAGAATCTTGTGGGGTTTGTCAAAAAGGAAAGAGGTAAATACACAGAAATGATAACAGTAGATGATTATGAATATTTAACAAGTTAGTGTTTGAAATATAGACTGTTTATCAAAATCACAAAACTCTGCAGTTTTATTTTTTGTTTTGATTAGTTATAACACAGTTTATCTTTGGAATTTGTTTGTGCGCACTTTCGTTCGTGTCATGTGGTAATAATTGTAGTTAAATTTGATCTTGTAGATTAGTTAAAACCTTGAAGAATATCATATTCTAGTAGTTTGAGTGTTATTGATCCTTTTTATTTATTATAAATCTATAAATTGTAGATTCAGTGTTCGGTGGCTTTTGTTTACATCCAGGATTGATGTCTAGAAACAATATTCTTGTTATAGTGTAACATAATTTCATTGTTAGTTTGTTTTGACAGCATTAGTTTTGTTTTGAAGTAAATTTGTGAAGTTCTTAAGTGATAGTGAACCCTTTTTATTTAATAGAAAATCAGTACAGTGTAATTAGAGTTTTTATTTGTTTATATTTGAGGTTAGGTCTGAAACTGAGTTCTAGGGTGTTAAATTTCATTGTAATTGTTTAAAAAGTTCTTTTGAAATAATTTGTGTTGTTTTGTTGTAATTCTTGTAGTTGATGAGCTTGGTAATTCACATTTCATAAAAGTTTCGAGTGATTTACATAGTATTTTTTTTAGGATTTTTCTTAGAATTTTACTTTTCTTTGTTAACTGATACACAAGTAGTTAGTCAAAAAGTTTTAAAGTTTCTTTTTCTCCTAAATTTTAAAGTAGTTTAAAAGGTAAGCACTTTAAAGTGTGTTTTTTTTCCTATGTTCTTAAGTTTTTTCTGGAAGTATCATAATCGATATGAGTGTGGAAATAGCCGAAGATTCATAAGTGGAGGAAAGACATGCCAGGACTGCGGGCGACGGTTTCACTGGGGGTGCAGCGATGTAGCTAACAGTGACTCTTGTGTCAGTATTGCCTGGAACTATCACTCCTGCAGAATTAATGATCAGTAGCAGTGGATTCTGAAGCTCCGATCAGATCTGGCATCTGCAGAGAGGGATTTAAAGGCCCTCAAGGCAGAAAACTCTGTTGTTAGGCTTAGGCAGAACAGTGGGTGGAAAGAAGTCTGCTCTGGCAGGAGAGGTAGGAGTTGTTGTCTGTCTGATGGTTTCCAGCTGGAGACATCCAATGTGTTTCGGCCATTGGGGGAATCTAGATGGTGACGCTGAGGACCATCAGGTTTGACAGAACGATCTGGGATCTTGTAAAGTAAAAGGGAGAACTTTTCAGGGGTTATCTAAACGCAGGAAGCCACTGTTACTTGGAAGCAGTCAGGGGAGGGGAATCAGTGAGATGGTTCAGTCTGACTTAAGGCCAGATTATGAAGTCTGCAGTATTTTCAAACCAAATGCAGATCTTGAAAGTGTTTTAGCAAATGTCGAAGACCTAGTGAAAGATTTTTCAGAGGAAGATTGTATTCTAATTGTGGGGGGACCAGGAAATAGTCTTGATAAGGTCCTCAAGTATTCAATTGAGGAAGACATTGCTCGCATTTCCAGGAACACACATCTGGCCAATGTGGGATTTGTGGGTTTGTTTGAGTGTTATGATAAACCCAGGATGTGGCATAACATTAGGCATACAAATGCATCGTTGGAAAGGATTCTCTGGCAGGCAACAAATTCACACATCAGTTTGATAGATGTGCATTGGTAGGGATAGTTATATTCGCCATGAACTCCATCTCAATTTCAGAGATAAAAGGAAACTTTCGCTTCTTATTGCTATTGAGATTGGGATGCCAGGTGAGTGAAAGAGTTATTCCTGTTATACGTGGTGTTAAGTCGCAGCCTTTTTTATGGTAAATAAAATAAATATATTAAGATGTCTAAAAGAAATTAATACCTCTGCTGATCAACACTTATTGAAATTAGAAATTCCAACTGACATACCAGTATGTACTAAAAAAAAAAAGGTAGTGATGGGTTAATTGGATTTTAACGATGGTTAAGTCCAGGTGGGTGTCTCGTATCCAGGATATTCTGGTACGCTAGTTCCCATCTCCGGAGTTCTGCTGCAGTAGTGCTGTCAGGGAAAACTCTATTATTATGACTCGTATGTATGTGAATTAACCATGGCTTGTTTCACATCACAGAGGTCCTTCCTTAGCAGGAATCCATGAAACAAGATTGATAAATGAATTAATAACAACTGTTATAATTTAACAATCTGTGATCATGATGAGATTTTTCTTCTTTTCGACATACCAGGTCATCTGATGTCAATTGCATGAAATAAAATCTGATAAGGTTTCAAGTATAATCCCATTGGTGCCCAATTCCAGTCCCCATCCTTCAGAGGGGGGAAAAAATTGGTCCTAAATTTCTGATACCATCCAGTCTGTTTTATTTGTTTGTATTGTGAAATGCTAACTTCTTCCAAGGTTTTCTTTTGTATGTTATCACCAAAAATTTTGCTGAATTGGCATTCATATTGTTTAAAATTGGCACCGAGTCTTGTTTTTTTCTGTACATACAGACAAAATTTCATTTTGTGTGTGTGTGTGTGTGTGTAGATGAAGAGGGTTGATGTGTTGTTGCATCAATGAAAGTTAAAACTTGACTTTTCATATTTTAGCACATTTGCAGAATATAGTCATTCAGTAGTTTTGCTTTGGAATTGTGCTAATGCCGTCAACTATTTGCCAGAAACACTCGCACAGTATCAAAATTCGACTTTTCAATATCTTTGTTAGAGACAGTGAGCTGTTTCTTGGTGAAGCCTGGAAACCAACCTTGGTAAAAGTTCACAGAGAGTTTTGTAGCTCTGTCTACCTGCCGCCATAGACGGCTCCTTATGATGGTTCGAAAGCCTCAACGAAGAACTACACGCATGCCCCCTGGCAGTCAGAACACCGAACTCGATCCAGATCTTTCAAGAGGCTTTATACTCTCAAGATGTAGCTCCAAAAAATATATGCCTGTTCCACAAAATTAGCTCTTCTTTGCAATTCCCCCAATTTGTGCTTCTTGTGAAACTTGTGTTACAAGCAGTGGTAGCTATTTCTGGTGAGAACATTAATGGAAGTTGTGGAAGGACCATTGGTATAATTATTTGAAAGCAGAATCACTCTCTACCATATAGGAAATGA
This sequence comes from Vandiemenella viatica, assembly GCA_031002005.1. Taxonomy (NCBI): domain Eukaryota; kingdom Metazoa; phylum Arthropoda; class Insecta; order Orthoptera; family Morabidae; genus Vandiemenella; species Vandiemenella viatica. The sequence goes on from CM061920.1 coordinate 154,362,229, forward strand.
ACTGTGAGGTAGGTGCCAAAAATTTTTCCCAACTTGGTTTAAGGGATTATTAAAATAGTCTTTCTTGAAATTCTTTCAGTGCTTTTGGAAAAATAATATGAAGCTTCATCTTCAAAACACACACAAATTGCTCCTTCAACTCTTCACTGCTAATCCAATTTTTAAGTTGGTCCTTCATAATAGCCTTGGCAACTATTTCTATATGAATTTTATCATTGTCATTGATTGACAAGAACACTTTGAACCTCTTCTTAATGTCGTCACACAACATATAGTGCATCCTAAGATATTACTTTCAATTCACTTTTGTATCCCTCTTTGAAACGACTCATTGAAATTTCTTAGTAATCCAAAAGAAATGTAACCATGTTTTTTTTGGTCAGATGCACGACATTAGCTTTTCTTGGCCTTGGTTTATCAGACCTACAGCATTATTTGTATTCTCATTTTGATAGACAACCATTGTGCAGAGCCATAGAATTTTCCACCTGTAACAATAGGTTCCAGCAACTATGCTTGGTTGCCACAGCATCAGTTCAAAACCATATGATAGTAGGTAAAGTTTTAATCCTTTTGAAATGCTGACATAATTTTAGCTATCAATTTTGAACCAACCAAGCTCATTTTAAAGATGCTTATCAATAATGTGATTAACTCTAACTTTGCTGAGTTCCTTCACCTTCAAACACCTTTCTTACAGTACTTGACATACGACTAGTGATATATTCTCCGCTGACAATGCTTAAACTAGTTGACCCCAACGCCTTGTGCTAGCTCATTCCTTCACAACAGCACCATGCATTTCATCCAAGCACTGGGAGCAAGGCCTTCCTTCATGAGAAATTTAATTGTTAATATCACAAAAATTGCACTACAGTTATGACTACATAATTAAAATTGTTGACTGAATATTAAACATTATTTCATTCCTAGATGCACTTTTGCTTGTTTGGTTGGAACATGAAGTTCTGGTACTTTCTATGCCAAGTACTTAACACAAGGTCCATTACTTTCCAAATGGGTGATGCCACCAATCTCAATAATTTTTTTCTTGTTGTGGTAAGACAATACTTGTAAACTAATGGCATAGGTAAATAAAATATTGATCTTTCTAATCTACTAACTAAACCCGGCCACACTTTGCTGTTGCTCGGTCTTATGTGCACACAGTACCTTTGAGATCGTGTAAGAGCTTGTAGATTTGTATGTTGTCACAAATACTTCAAACCAATTTTTAAATTTCAATTTGTTGGTCAGAAATTGTCTGATCTGAATCGGTCCAACACCGTTTGACAGGAAATATTATGGACTCTCAGAATATTGCTATCCACTTTGACCGATTTCCTACCATTTTCAAAATATTTGCAAAAAAATTGGACGGTTTCAAGTGTAAATCTTATATCTTTAAACGAGCAATTCTTGTATATATATATATATATTTCCGATCTCGGAAACGGCTGTGACGATTGGGATGAAATTTGATATTTAGATAACGTTTTGACTTTTAAGATTACCTAAATAGTTGTCTTCCCTAAAAAAAAAGCAAGTTTACAAAATACGAACAATTTTGTCACTCCTTATATCGAAAACGGCACTAGCGCCATCTCGTAGACAATTCAGGTACCAGAAAGCCTACAAATAGAATTTCTTTGATTTCAAAGAATAATTAAACGAACAGTTCTTGTATACTGGCTGACCCGTGGAAATATTAAGGAAGATAATTAAAAATTTATCAATGGCTTTATCAGAGGTGATACTTTACAGAAACTTCTTTGAAAATAATATTACCGGTACCAGTTATAAAGTAATTATCGTTTACTTTTTGACCGTAAAAAGTGGTTGTTAGTTAGTCATTAAATACTACCACCTTAATTATAAAACATCTTTCGATTTCTGTTCAATATACAAGAATCCGAGTAAAGTTTGATAATAAAATGAATAATTAAATATTAATACATCTACAAATTCCTGAAAAAGCCGCGTACGATTGCACACACGAAAAAAACGGGTTCTGACAAATAGAATCTTGCCTTTTGAAGCGTCTGACCTTGTGCTTTATTAATGTTTATAACGAAGGTTACTTCTTATGGGAATTGTTTTATCATCATTTTGAAATGCTGATCAGAAGATGCGAGATTACTGCGAGGTATGAGCATAGTTTTATCGGAGTGAATGAATTTAGCACAGATGTTCTATTGACGTCACAATCTGATGATGAATTCTTATAGATCTCGACGAAACATATCGAAAATAAAAAATAAATGTTTTTGGTTTTCGAGATATAGCATGTAAAAAATCAGTTATAGGTATAATTCCTTGTGCTTTTGGCGACGTTTCTTCTGGTCCAGGCCGTATTTCAGCCTAACAACAACCACCAGGAACAAAATAAAACATTGAAAGTACATTTCCACCGTATAGACATAGTGGCTTCGGTGGATTTTTTTTCTGGTCCAGGCCGGATCTAATCCTAACCTCTTCACTTTTGAGATATAATATCTCGAGAAATAAGCGAGATATCAAAAAATAAATTCCTTATTTTCGATTTGTCTCGACGAGTTTCATACGAATTCATCATCAAACTTGGCTGTGGCGAAATTTATCTTCTGGTCCAGGTCGCATTTCAACCAACCACGTCAATTTTGAGATACGATATCTCGAGAACTAAGCGAGATGTAAAAAAAAAAAAAAAAAAAAAAAAAAAAGATGTTTTCTACTTTCAGTTTTTCTCGTCGAGTTACATAAGAATCCATCATCAAAGGTTATTGTAGAATCCTGTCAATTACCACAAATCCCTGACTGGCATTAAGATTTCTAATTAACACAATAATAGCATTTTTTTTTTTTTTAAGCAATTTGTGAGGTGGTCTTGCAAATGGATCTAGCGATTTGGATGAAATTTCATATGTAGATAACATTTTGCTTTTTTTAAATAGGAGCAATTTTTGTATTTGGTTTCTCAAAAACTGCTCTAACCTCATTACGTAGAAGGTTCAGGTACCAGTAAGCCTACTGATGTTAGTTAAGCTTCTCTTTGGTTAACTGTATACCTAAAAACGCCTATGAAGCCTTCAAGCCTTTTACTTTAATCAAACTTTATTCGAAATCTTGGATACTGAACATAAATCGAAAGATACCGAGCAAAGATCGGTCACCCAGGTACTTTTGTTTAAGTAGGGTGTGGGGGAGAGTAGGTGGTTTTTTTAAAACCTAATGTAGACCATGGTTTTCTCATTGTTGTAAAGTATACATGTTCAAAGTTCTAGCTTTGAATAAGGAACCATTGTAAAAATAAAATGGGGTAAATGGGTTTGGTTTTTGTAAACATAATGTGGACAGTATTTTTCTCTTTGTTTTAAACTATATGTGTACAGTGTTCCATCAAAATCTGATCATATTTGTGGATTTCTATAAATAAAATTGAAAATTAAGAGGAGATGAGTCAAATGGGGAGAGGGTTTGGTCTTTGCAAACATAGGCAGTATTTTTCTGTTTGTTTGAAGTAAAGTGTGCAAAGTTCCATAGATTTTGGATTAAAACTGTGGGTGTGTATAATGAACAAAAATGATGTGGTCGAAAGGGGAAGATGAATTGGGGATTTCTAAACCAAATGTTGGCAATATTTTTCTTCTTGTTTTAAAGTATACTTGGGCAAAGTTCCTTAAAAAATTAATAGACACTGCAGTTTTGTAAAAAAAAAAAAAAAAAAATATTGATGAAAATTAAGGGAGGTTGTAACGGGGAATGGAGTTGGGTTTCTGAAAACCAAATGTAGACAGTATTTTTCTGTTTGTTTTAAAGTATCCATATGTGTATAAAAGTCCATCGTTATCATGTAAAAACTTTGATATGTACAAAGAACATTGACAAAAATTAAGAGGGTGGGAAGTGGGAGAGGGGTTTGGGTTTTGCAAATCAAATATAAACAGTACTTTTCTGTACTTTAAAGTATGCGTGTGCAAAGTTCTTTAAAAACTGGATAAATACTGTGGCTTTGTATAAAGAACATTGACAAAAATTAGGGGGTTGGAAAGAAGGAGAGGGGTTTGATTTCTAAAAACCAAATGTAGGCAGTATTATTCTGTTTGTTTTAAGTTATACTAGGGCAAAGTTCCATCGATATCAGATAAAAATGGTGGGTATGTAAAAAGAACATTGACAAAAATTAAGGGGCTGGAAAGGAGGAGAGGGATTGGTTTTTTGCAAACTAAATGTTGACAGTATTTTTCTGTTTGTTTTAAAGTATATGTGTGCAAAGTTCCATCAAAATTGTATAAAATACATGGGTTTATATAAAAAATTAAGGTGTGTAAAGGGAAGAGGGGGTGGTTATTAAATTTTTTGTTTTTAAAAACCTTATTCTTGCCACCCACCAGATTCTTCCAAAATTTCAACCTATTCACCAACTACAAGTTTTGTGGGCACAAACAAATGAAGGCTAAATTTTTAAGTATAAAGATTACACATTTTTGTCTCCCTCATCCACTCTGACCAAACTCCCTTACTAACTGCAGGAGACCAAGCGCTATTATATACCACCACAAACTGTGAGTGGTTGGTCATGAAGAAAAGTATGTCTTTAGGTACACATACTTGCATTATATATATATATGCATTTGAAAACAGGTTTACAAAATCCTTGAAAAAATGCTTTCTGTAATACAAAAATGTATTAAAACAATTTCTCAATAGACTATGAGTATTCATATTTTAGAATCTCTGTGTTTTGTCACTTTTTGGTCTGTTCTAATATCCTAAAATGTTTCATAAAGGGGAATGCTGATGACACGCACAGCATACTGCAGCGATCAAACAGTTCATATAGTGTTCAAAGCACTCAAAGTGGCAATAGCATTAACACTGAGGAATTAACTACATTTCGATCTAAGGTAATGAACTTGAAACTCTTGCTGCCTTTGTTTATGTGAAGCTGATTTATCTCATAAAATAATTTACTGGAGTTAAACGTAATTTAGATTTTTAGTTAAAACCAAAGTAATTACTTTTTAGGTATTCTTATTTAAATTTTACTTGTAACCTTAAAAATAGTAATAATGATAATAATAATTAAGAGTTTAATCAAAAGTGAAATAGAAATATTTCACATTCTACTGTTAGTAATAGAAAAAGTATAGTTAATTGAAGCAAGGTTGAATTAAACTGAAAAGTAATTAATTGTTTTTATAACATTCATGATTCAGTCAAGACAGATAACTTCTTTTTTTCCTAACCAACTCTGTTTATAATGCTTTTCAACATACACATTATTTATTTAAATTTGTGTTTTCAGGCTGGCTCAGACCAAAAGCTCTTTCAGAGCTTACTTATAAAATGTGTTGTGCAACTAGAACTAATCCAGACAATAGATAACATTGTGTTCTTCCCTGCCACTTCAAGGAAAGAAGATCAAGAAAATTTAGCACTTGCACAGGTAAGTAGAAGGCTGTGTTTGTATATGTATACATGTAAGTAATTCATTCTAGGAAAAACGTATCACACTTATCACAGTTGTTACCATTTACGGAAGTAACTTGTAAGTTTTTGTATTTAAGGTGCAGTAAGACATTGTTAGATTTCATAAATACATTTGTTGTTTAAACACGCTCTTTTTTTCTGTCCTGTCACATGTCTGTGTGTTGCTTTACGTTGTGGTTACTGTCCTGTCACATGTAGCCAGTGTTGGATACCAAGTGTTACTACTATTGAACCACTGGTTTGCTGGACAGCTATTTATAACTTTTCTTCAATTGCCTCCGATTCTTCTGTTGCCAAGGTCTTGTTATTTTACAATAGGATCGTTCTAGATAAATAAACTGCTACCCTCCCTACTTTTTGCAAATCATGAGCATATAACGGAAGAATGGGCCACAAGGAAGAATGGATGTAATGGCCAGATGATAGCCCATGTTTGAGCGGTTAGAAAAGGAACAAAAACAATGGGGAAGGAAAAGGAAATAGGACAAAAGAAGAAGACCTTTCAGACTTATTTAAAAGGGTCACTGAGAAGTTAAGAAAAGCGCTAAAGTCAATTTAAACCTGTCTTCAGCAGTAAAAATGATGTTAGAGACATTCTACGATTGGCAAAGGATTGCAGAGCGCTGTTACGTGCAAATGGAGTGTACAAGATTCCCTACAATTGTGGACTGGTGTATATTGCTGAGACATTCTGAATAGGATGGTATGAACATTGTCATTTTACAAGATTCGAACAGACAACTAAATAGCTGTGGAAGAACACCAGGTAGAAGAAAGGGATTGACTTCAGTGATTTAAGAGAAAAATTACAGCACAGCTGAAGTGTCCTTTTGAACAAAAATCCATGGAATTGATTAAAAAAAATTCAAACATGGCAAGAACTTCAATAAAGATAGAGGTTATGGTTTAAGTCATGTGGAAGTGTGTGCTTGCAGACAAATAAGACGACAAAGCCTTCTCTAGAACAGCAGACACTCCCTGCCAGAAATACAACAATCACTGGTGGAAAACTGAAAAAATCCTCCCACTGTGCCAGTAAAGGATGAGTGGTTATAACCGGCTGTCAGTAGCAGATACACAAGTCTGAAATAGCCCTGAATAAGGCCCAAGGTTGGAAGTCAAAACATTGACAGTAGTAACATTATCACAGCAAAGTAAGTGGAATTTAACAAAAGGGATGGAAGGTTGGGTGGAGTTGTGAGGTAGCAACCAGAAACGGGCAGTTTTATTGGAGACGGGGGTGGAGGGCATTGAAAAAACAGATGATTGAAGAAATAAAAGATGTTAGTGGAGTCTGGCAAGTTAGGAGACATATTAAAATGGCAGAGTTTCAGTTAGTGACATGTTAGAAAGAGATGGGGAAGGAGGGTTAAAAAAAATTGTGGTAGTCCAGGGAGAATAATAGCACACCAGCAAAGGGAAAGTGTTAGCCAAAATAGGTGGTGGAATTTATTTTCAAGGATGAAAACTGAAATGAAAAGTAAAATAGATCAGGAAATGAGTGAAAAATTAAGACCAAAAATGCTCAAGCCAATAATGTAAATAATTGTGTTTGTGATTAATATTGATTAAAAAATAGTTTACTACAACTTACAGCATAGCCTAGCTGGTAATGAAAGCTGTCAGAGTATCAAGGTTTATAAAAATGAATATACATATAATTATGTAGCGTTTAAATTAAAAATTAACCAGCTTAATATTTACCAGGAACACATTGGATAGGAAAAATGTGAGTGTAGCAACAATGCTTAGAAATTTATGGCAGGTAATAAAATAAAAAGAAAATCATTTGGATAAATAATTACCCAGTTATTTGGAATCAGAGTAGTGAAATGCCATGAATGGAAGGAAATAACGCTGAAAGGCCCCAGTATTGAGAGTAAGCACAAAAATGATGACACAAGAAAAAGTGATAGAAGCAACATGAAATGAACGAACATGATTAACAGGAAGGGGGGCCATTAGCCAACAATTACGTTAATACTGATTGAAAAAGCTGTTTGGCATTGAATGTGTAGAAGGATAGCCAACCAAAACCAATACTTTAACAGAGTTGAAGGCAAAAGGGCTGCAACAAAAATAATAAAAAAAAACAAACGATTGATAATATTTTTGGATAAACCATATTTGTATAGGTAAGGTACATGGGGAAGGGATCAGATGTGTACACAGACGTACCACATAACAACACTGTAGCCAGAGGTGAACAAGATAAAAAGACATGTGAATGGCAAGACAGGTAATGAAAAATTACAGAATAATGTGGTCTCTGTGAAGGCTATATAATCTAATAAAATAAGATTAAAAAATTGTACCAGAAAATGTAAGTTAGGCCCAAGACCGAAAACACTCATTGAGCAGGGATAATAAAGACCACAATGCTTTCTGGTTTCACGGAAACGCCACAACACTTTTTTTTCACATTACAGAAAACAGCCAGAATGCGTTGTGGCTAACTCAAAATGGCCACAACATGAAATTCACATTTGGTCCAGGTCACATTCTTTACACATGACGATTTTTTTTAAGCCTTGTAAGACGACTGGTAACAATAATTATTTGTATTAAATGCAGCCTGGACCAATTTGTAGTGAACACAAAGAGTTAGATACAGCCACATGTTGTGCACCATTTTCAAGAAACCACAATGCATTGAGCCTAACATATGTATGTAAGGCATTTGCCTACAGAATCCACCCTCTGCTATATTCTCTTTTTTTGATAAAGGGCTAAAACACACAAATTTCAATGTTCTTTCTGCTCTTTTTTAAAAAAATATTCTATGCATGTTATGCCACAGACTCATCTTGATGTAAATGGTATTTAATTTCCCTATCCTAATTTGCATTTCCTTCTTGCTACTTAGCACCTATTATTTCATTGTTATATATAATTTATTCTAACCCAATTGTTTATCGTATATTTATATTTGAGATAAGTAATAAGTTTACTGGAAGGATACTTACTGGAGACAAAGACCATGTGGATGCACTGGTGTCAAGGTTATGTTGGTTGTTTAGTTCCCACCTACAGAGTTCAGTGTTGCTAGTACTATCAGGAAAAACTGGTGGCTCTTACTGCAAAACAGTTGTTGAGTTTGTTAGTTGTAGGAACAAGGATTGGTGGTCACTGGATGGTAAAAGTTGCCAATATAAACTGTTTAAGAAACAAAATATATTTTTTTGTTATCTGGATACACAGTGAAAACCAGCTCCTAGATTTCTTCAATTCCCATACTATGACAAGGTACCCTACACACCTCTACACAGGTCAAGCTCATAAATTTACAGCAGTAATTACACTTTGACAGTTACCATCCATTCCACACCTAATTTTTTCATCCTTATAGCCAAGACAGATGAATCTGTTCCAATGATGAAGCACTTTCCAGGTAGTTCCAAAATGTAACACAAGGCATGTTTCCATCTACTACCCCCCTTATATATTTCCAGAAACACATATCTTATGCTAGTGTCCACTGCTCACACAACTCCTATCCTGCATCCTCAAAAATTATCCACAGCCACATATTCTTCGTCCAGATCTTTTCTGGTCTTAAATCCATTAACCAGATCCTTTGCCAAGGGCATCACTTTTTGTATCCCTTCCTTCATAAGGGCATACTGTTTCCCAAAATCTTGCACACTTTTGCCCCGCACATTCTTCAGGACATCTTCACCCATAAATAGTCACTGCTTGAGTCTTCTTGACTACCTACCAAATAAATTAACTCCACATAAACGATTTTGATTCAAAACATGAAGATTGTATCCAGCCATTACTTCCTATTGCAAACCTGCAACAGTGTAATCTTTTCCTATCATTGGATGTGTCACTACTGTGCACCTCATTTACCAACTTACGTGCCTTCACTGAACAGTTTCTTGTATATGTGTCACTAGTAACTAATTTTAAAAGTAAATGTACAGTGGGATTTAAATCATTGAAACTAGGTAGTCCTCAACTAAATAACACTTATGAGGTATTTGAAAATGATGATTTTTTAGTACTTGCAAATTGTTATTTTAATGCTTTATAAATAATGAAATAACAAACCTATATTTCCAACAGCGTCTACAATATATATTAATAGGACCCCAACAATTGGAAACCAAACTACTTATACAGTTTTAATAACAACGAGGGGAAAAATGCTTTAAGGCAATAAAACTAAGGAAGGATAGGGAAGTATGACCAAACACTTGCCACAGATGAAGGCAGCTGGTAATGACGAACACAATAAAAACAAACACAAGAAAAGTGCAATATTTCTGAATACAGCCTTATTCGTGCAGAAGTGAGACACCAGGCGGAGTCAGGTGTATGCACGGCAGTCTGGTGAATGGTGAGACAGACGCAGATGGTAGTGTAGGAGGAGGGTGGGAGTTCAAGTATTGTATCAATACTGTTGACGGCATATTATCATTGAAAGTGGTAAACCAACATAATAACTGAGTAAGGATACATATATAAATCAAATTTTGAAAACCTATAAGTGAAAAATAAAATATAAGAATATAAAAAATATAAATAGTAGAGATAATAAGTGCTGGGTCTGGTTTCCAGGATACTCTGATACGTTACTTCCCATCTTCAGAACAGGCTGTGTTATCGGGGAAAACTCGGATCGCCCTAACTGAGAAACAGATGTTAAAATTATTTAGTTTTTGGAAACTGGCATGTTTTGCAACTGGATGGGCCTCATTGTTAGTATATACTGTCTGCCTGTGCCTATCTAACAATTACTATTCCTTTAACTCTCAAATTTATCACCAGATACGTGACACTGCTATGGACACCCGAATGGCACCTTCATATGCAAACCTTTTCTTGGGCTGCCTGGAACAACAGTTCCTCAACAATCTTTCCATCAAACCTCTTGTGTGGTTCAGATATATGGATGACATTTTTATGATCTGGATCCACAATAGACTTCCTCAACTCCCTAAACATCCACTCCATGAAACGCGCTTCGCTGTTAACTTCTTCTTTAATAGTTCCTTTTAGAACCAGAAATAATTCATATATATATATATATATTTTCAATGAAAGAAGGCTCAGTTTTTCATAAATTCATTTTAATAAGAACGATAACTAATCTAAACCAACACCCGTCATACAGTCTACATGGGTCGTAGCTTAAACTTCATTTCCGAAAAATTGCAGGTTAGTGAATTAGTAATCTGATTTCGCGAAGCGACGTCTACTTTTTTAAGAAGGTTCCAGTTCATCTGTCTGTCTGTTGATAATAACCAGCGAGTTGTAACCGAAAATCCAAAGCACATATATTTGATGTTATACATGGAATTTTAATCTTTCAATTAATTTTCTTAAATGGTAATTAATTTTGTAAAGTTATTGCCTTTGGTATTAATCAGCCCCGTTACATCCCCCCGCTAATTTCTATGAAATTCGAAAAGAATTGAAATAGGAATTAATTTATCACAGGTGTTGGTGTTACAATGTGAGTTTTACATAAATACAAAAGAAAATAATGATAATAATAATAACAAATATTGAAAGTTGAAGTATGTCTTCCCTGGCTGCTCTGCTGGTTTTCCACCTGTAGCAAGCATAAATGACCACTGTGTCTTACAGGGTACTAACTCTGTTGCCATCAAGTTTATTTTTTTCTTCTTCTTCTTTTCTGCACGGTACTCCTGGAACAAGATACATAGTCTGCCAGCATTTAATCTTGTAGAAGAACAAAAATATAAACTTTTTTTTCCATTTTTCAAAACATAAAACATATAGCAGTAACAACAAATCAGTTTCTGATTAAGGAAATACGAGTTAAACAATACAGTTATTGATATGGTCGATTCTATTAAATATTTGGGAGTAACAGTACAAAGGAACATGAAATAGGACATACACATTAATTCTTTAGTAGGTAGAGCAAATTCTAGGCTGCGATTCATAGGTAGAATCTTGAAAAATTGTAATGAACAAACAAAGGAGATAGCGTACAAATCTCTTGTGCGTCCACATTTGGATTATTGTTGTGCCATTTGGGACCCGTTTCGTAAGGGATTGATCGAAAGTATAGAGAAAGTACAGAGAAGAGCCGCTCGATTCGTAACCGCTTGCTACAGTCCTTATGAAAGCGTCACAGAACTGATTAGTAGATTAGGTTGGGAGTCTCTGGTAGATAGACGACATACGTTTCGTTTAAACTTATTGGAAAACATGCGTACTCCAACTTTCACTCATGAGTGTAGTGAAATACTTCTTCCACCAACCTATTTGAGTCGGAAGGACAGGAAAGATAAAATTAGAGAAATAAGGTGCCGGACTGATTCTTATTTGAATTCTTTTTTCCCTCGTACCATTAGGGATTGGAATGCACAGCAAAGAGATTAGCTTTGGTGCTGAGCACCCTCTGCCACCCACAATTTTGTGAATTGCAGAGTATATATGTAGATGTAGATGTAGATGTAGATGAAGGTATTTGGCCATATGAAATGAGGTACCTGGACCAGAAAATTGTATAAATATCAAACTAATTGACACGGGTCATTTTCTTGTTGTAACAGGAGTCTTTCAGGGATTATACTTTGCATTTCTGCTGAACGCCGTACATGTCTGACTTTACTCTCTGGCATAAATCACAAGACGACACTAAATTCTTAACTCTTCGATACATATTGAAGAAATAGAAATGTTCCTTTAGGATCTTATAGCATTTGTTGACACCATAGTGACCGTAGCTAAAATGGTGATGTAAAATGAATTTATCAACATGTACATCAGGAACCCATACTTTCCAGCTGTCACTCTTTTCGTAGTCTCTCTTAAAAAGTATTCCATGAAAAATATAATAATATTTCTTCAACTTTAAATCACCATCTGGAGTCTTAAGTCTCTCTATAACTTCTTTTATGACTCTATCTTTGTTTTGTTCTGCCTCCATATATTTTAGACATTGTCTAACCTCTGTCTCAAAAGGTACACCTTTCAGGTAAAAAATATGGAGTTCTTCATCTAAAGGACTAGATGGTTGATCTTCCAATCCCACAGGTAGTCTTGATAAGGCATCTGGAATCTGGTTTTCATCTTTGCTTCGGTATTGTATTTCAAAGTCGAATTCTTGTAAGAAAAGAACCCATCTTGTAAGCCTCCTATGGACCAGCTTGCATTGCATAAGGAAAGATAGTGCTTTATGATCAGTTTAGATAACTACTCTTCTACCGAGTAGAAGGTATCTGAACCTCTGAAAGGCCCAAACAATAGATACTGCTTCCCGTTCTGTAATTCCATAATTTTTTTCAGAGGATGATAATAACCTACTAGCAAAAGCTATTGGTCTATGATCAATGTGCTCTCCTTCAACCACTTCCTGAAACACTTCTACACCAATCCCATATCCAGAACTGTCTGTAGCCACACAAAAATCAAGGTTCCAATCTGGATGACATAACATGGAGTTCCTTGTTAGATCAGCTTTAATTAAAAGAAAATCTTTCTCGCACTCTTCTGTCCACTTCCATCTAGCATCCTTTTTCCTTAGAGTCTCCAGATGTGGGCTATTTAGAACCTGACCCTTGACAAATTTTCTATAGTGCTTACATAATCCAAGGAAACTATTCAACTGTTTTTTATCTTGGAGCCTTGGAAAATTTTCAATGGCTTTTAACTTGCCTTCATTAGGGAAAATACCCTCTGGAGTAATTATGTGCCCCAAAAACTCTAGTTTGCTTTTAAGGAAAATACATTTTTTTAATCTTAGGGTCATTCCGCCTTTACGGAGTGCATTAAATACCTCCCGCAGTGTAGTAACGTGCTCTTCAATGGTTTCGCTGGCAATTAAAATATCATCCACGTAGACTTTTACTTTCTCAAGCAGTGTTTTTCCTAAAACCTTGTCTAAAGCTCTTATAAAGTTAGCTACCGCATTATTTAGCCCAAATGGTAAAACCTTGAAGTGGAAACTTCGCCCATTATACAAGAATGCAGTAAATGTTCTTGATTCCTTAGCAATAGGAACTTGCCAGTATGAAGCTGTAAGGTCAAGGGATGTGAGGAACTTCTTTCCCTGAAATTCCTGAAGTATTCCATCGATAGGAGGTGGGTGATCTCTCTCTGTTACCAGCACTTTGTTCAACATACGGGCATCTAGTACCAACCTGACTGATTGGTCAACTTTAGTAACTACTACAAGAGGGTTGTTGTAAGGGCTTGTAGATCTTTCAATAATTCCCCATTCCAACATGCGATTGATTTCTTCTTCCACCTGCTGTCTTTTTGCAACTGGGATTGGATAAGGTTTTACAAAAAATGGAGTTTCACAGGTGACTGTGAAATGGCACTCATAACCTTTCACTAGTCCAGGTCTATCAGAGAACACATCATCAAATTCTTTAAAATTTCTGAAAGTATACCCTGGTGCTCTGCTTCTACAGTCTGGATTCCCTTCTGCGGGATAATATCCTGAGGACTTGCTTGAATGGCACTGGCACAATACTTCACTGCTTCTATCAGAAAACATGATGACTGTCCTAGACCTATCTGGTCTCCCCACGATTTGACCTTTACAAAGTCCACAGCTGTTCTACTCTTCCTGACAGACATTATAGATGTCTTCATACGAGAATCATTTATGGAAAATTCTAAAAATCCTTCTTCGTAGTTTAATATGGCCTTAACCTTTAGCATCCAGTCAACTCCAAAAATACAATCAATATTGAGCCCTGGCACAACAAATACAGGTATCTCCATGAGTAGTTTTTACAATTTCTGCTTCTAAAAGAACTTGCTCCTTAACAAGTTTGCTCCTGCCCCCAGTAGCTGTGATAACCGTCATTCCATTTACAGGGTACTCAGGCAAAAGTTTCACACTGATTAAGTCCTTATGAAATACCTCTGAAATACAGGAAATCTCAGATCCCAAATCAATTAATGCTTTGCTAATCAAACCATTAGCCCTAAGCATTAGAAATGGGGCTCTAGTAAAATTCTCTTCCTCATCACGTTCTTCTTCAAGGAGGTCTTCTCGAGGGTCATTATGGAAAAGAGTCCTAACATCGCATATAGGAGATGGTCCAATTTCCTGTTTGGCCTCCACTTGGACCACAGTTTCAGCCATGTCTAGTTTTCCGACTGATTATTAAAAGCCTCATCTGGTTGTATCGCTTGTACAGTTTCATTGCCTCTTTGCTCACTTTCAGTTTTATAGAAACCATTATTTCTCCCTCTGAAATGCCCATTTATCGCACGTTTAAAATACCTTACATTCTTCTGCTTATGATGAGTCATCTCATTTCGATTGGGTGCAGTTGAAAAATTGGGATTCTTCGGTTCTCTGCGCTGATAAACATCATTACTAGTGGGATTGCTGAATAGGTTCGGATCTCCTCCCCGACCAAAATTACCTCTTTCCCTGTTTCTCTGTTCTCTGTTCGCTGTCATCAAAATCTTGGGTCCAACTCAGGAGGTCATCTATTGTGTTGATTGTATGAGGATTACAAAAAGTTTCTTGAAACCGGTAAGGTTTAATGCCTTTAACCACAGTTGTTTCCTCAATGGTTTGGTCCAGGTGCTTTATCCCAAGCCAACACTGATGGACAAAATCATGTAGTTTCTCCCTATTTTGATTGTATCGCCTACCATTAAAAAATCTAATAGTACATTTGTTTGTCGAGCACTAGACCAGAAATAATTTTGAAACTTGGTTTTAAAATCTTCATATGAGCGGCAAGTAGGTACTTGTCGATCTCCCCACATTTTCGCAGTACCTTTTAGATGTTTATATACTACGTTAATTTTTCTTTCATCAGTAAAAGAAGCAAAGGTTTCAAAGGCTTCAAAACTTTTTATGAAATCTATTGGGTGGATACCATTCTGATCTGAAAAACATTCAACTTCAATTTTCTCAGGGAAAATTACTGTAATGGGATGAGACCCCATGGATTCTCTTTGATTATACCTTTAGATCCCTCAAACCCATTAATTCTCTCATTCAGAAGCTGCACATCATTAATAATTTTTAATGTAGTGTTCTCTTGTCGAGTTTGCACACTCTAAATGTTCAACGCGTTTTTCCATTTTACTACTTTGTTCATGTAAAAACCTATATCTGTTTGTGACTTGTTGGAGGTATCATGTAATAATTCTATGCACTCTTTAACCTTAAGCTGTTCTAGTTCTAGTTTGTTTACTCTGTTTCCTTGTTGAATAAATTCATTCTTAAAGGTATCCCCAAGTTGATTTATATCATAACTAATAGTCTGAATCTTATGTTCAACATTTTCTCGGCTTTCATGGTATTCAGTAATATGTTTTTCCAAGGTTGTTTCAACTGTAGTGACACGTTCACTAAAATGTGTGTAATAATTTCCTATCTTGTCATGGATTTCCCCTATTTTTGAATCAATTTTCGTGAATGGTCCATAAAATCCCTTCTAAGGTCATTTACGCTAGTCTTGGTCTCTCTGAACTGAACATCTAATTGAGATTGCATTGATAAAATTAGTTCAGTAAGTGTTTGTAGGGAACTGGTATGTTCTGGCTGGGTAAATTGAGAAGGAGTTGATGGAGTTTGTTTATGTTCTGGTTCCTGATGGGTACCTACAGCAGGAGAATAATCATCCTCAAATTGTGAAAAAATGGACCCTATTTTCATCCTCTGGTTGAGATACAGGTGTTTTTTCCAAAATTACAGATGGATAAGAGTCAAGAATGGTATATACAGACGGTGGGGCCATATCCGGTAAATTAGAATTTTCTGCAACAGATTACATGAAAAGTATTTTCATTGTCTTTATCCATGGTAAGTTCAATTAAATATTTTTAACCAGCACAAAATCAAACTTCGTAGCTCAAACACAGTTAATTGAAGTCGATAAAATTCACAATAGGCAAAGAACGGAAATTATTTAAATCCGTGAAAATTTAACTATCGAAATGAAAATCCTTCACTGTATTTAAACAAATAAAAAGAATTTAAAATGTACCTCCCTTTTATGTTTTCCTTTTTTTTTTTTTCGTGATGTGTTGAACCACAAAGCAAAACAGGAATTTGCCGGCCACCAAAGTTGTGAAACCAAAACAGCTGTCCAGTTGATGTGCACTCGAAGTCTGTTGCGGTGCGTATCGATATACAAATCGACTGTCGACTGTAAATCGTTGTGTGTTGCGTTTTATTTATCTTGCTTTCTCGAAGTTCGTAATAGTTAACAAAATTACCAATTCAGGTGTCAAGGTCGCCATGAAACGCGCTTCGCTGTTAACTTCTTCTTTAATAGTTCCTTTTAGAACCAGAAATAATTCATATATATATATATATATATTTTCAACGAAAGAAGGCTCAGTTTTTCATAAATTCATTTTAATAAGAACAATAACTAATCTAAACCAACACCCGTCATACAGTCTACATGGGTCGTAGCTTAAACTTCATTTCCGAAAAATTGCAGGTTAGTGAATTAGTAATCTGATATCGCGAAGCGACGTCTACTTTTTTAAGAAGGTTCCAGTTCATCTGTCTGTCTGTTGATAATAACCAGCGAGTTGTAACCGAAAATCCAAAGCACATATATTTGATGTTATATATGGAATTTTAATCTTTCAATTAATTTTCTTAAATGGTAATTAATTTTGTAAAGTTATTGCCTTTGGTATTAATCAGCCCCGTTACATCCACCAACTTTACCTGAACATACTCCCACAGTCATGTTACCTTTCATGATTTTGATGTTTCCTTGCATAATGGGTGCCTACACCCTCTGTTCATATCAAGCCTATAAATCTGCAACAGTATCTTCATTTTAACAGTTGTCATCCCTTGCACATCAAACATTCCCTTCCTTAAAGTCTAGCCGTCGATGGAAGGCGCAACTGTTCTGATGAAGAATCTCTTTCCCAATACACAGAAAACCTATCTGGAGCTCTGATCTCCGGCAGCTACCCTCCTGACTTAGTATTCAAACAAATCTCTCATCCCATGCCCTTCCTTTGCAAATCCACTCTAAGGCTGTACCTCTTGAAACTAACCATCCCTGCTTTCATCACTCAGTTCTTCCCTGCTCTTGAGTCTATTAACCTAATCCTTCGCCGTGCGCATGATTTCCTACATTCCTTCCCTGGGATGCACACCATTCTCCATCAAACTGGCGTATGCACATGTTTTAGCAGACCACCAAATCTAAAAAATATCTTGGTTCACAAGTACTCGCCCAGTAATTCCCCCAAACTACCACAGAGATCATTCCCTTGCAACAGACCCCGCTGTAAAACATGCAGCATGCATCAAGCTACTACCACTTACTCCAATTGTTAGACAGGCACAGGCAGACAGTATATACTAACAATGAGGCCCATCCAGTTGCAAAACATGCCAGTTTCCAAAAACTAAATAATTTTAACATCTGTTTCTCAGTTAGGGCGATCCGAGTTTTTTCGGATAACACAGCCTCTTCTGAAGATTTGAATTAGCCTATCAGAATATCCTGGACACCAGACATCCTCCAACCCTCAATCCCCAATAAATTCCACTTATTATCTCTTCTATTTATATTTTTTTATATTTCTTATATTTTATTTTTCACTTATAGTTTTTCAAAATTTGATTTATATATTCATCCTCACTCAGTTATTATGTTGGTCTACCACTTTCAATGATAATATACCATCCACAGTATCAATTATGGATACAATAATTGAGCTCCCCTCCCCCCTAGAATAACATTTGCGCCGGTTACGCCTTTCACCAGCCTGGTGTCTCATTTCTGCACGAGTAAGGCTGTATGCTGAAATATTGCACTTTTCTTGTTTTTGTTTGTGTTCGTCGTTCCCAGCCGCCTTCATCTGTGGTAAGTGTTGGGTCATATTTCCACATCCTTCCTTAGTTTTACTTATATTGTTATCTAAATAAGTATTTAAAAATTGTTAAATAATTTATACTACAAAGTTCAGCTAAGCTATTTTAAAATTAATAAAACTTATAACAATAATAATTCACAGAAAAATGCTTTAAGGCAATGAAACTTGGGAAAGATAGAGAAATTAAACCCAACACTTACAGATGACAGCAGCTAGGAACAACAACCCAAAAAATATGATCTCATGTAATGCAATATTTCAGTATTGAACCATATTCTTGCAATTGGATAAGACATTTGACAAGTTTAGATGTGGTCACCTCTGTCTTTGTCTACTGTCTCATCACTTGCAAGTTTAAGATTCAACACAAATATTGCCTTAGATATAATCGTCTTTTTTTAGCTTGTCGTTCCAAGGCACTGTTTTATATGTATTAATTTGTACTTCCTTTCCATGGTGTAAGTATTTGGGAGAATTGGGTCTAAAATGTCAAGACAGAAGAATACTTTATAATCTACATAAGCACTATTATAAATGAACAGACCAAAAAATTTGAAAATCATCCTGAGGATACCATGAAGGAAATAAAGCTGAAAAAACATAGGGGATCTGGTGTAGATTACATTACTAAAGATATCTTAAAGATTGTGGCATGTGACATTGTACCTTCAAATATTATTTAAATTGAGTCTGCATACTTGCTGCTTACCACAGAACTGGAAAAGACTGATAGTAGTGCCGGAGGGGTGAGAAATAAGTCGAAAATTACAGGTTGATCAGTTTGACATCAGTGGTAGATATACAGGGTGTTTCAAAAAGGACTTTACAACTTTGAAAATTCATATAAATTTTATGAAACAAGGTACAGAGCTGGTTTTGGTGTTGTTTTAAAGGAAAACACTTCAAGTTTTGACTCGCTTAGTCCACTAGTGCCTAATCGCGCCGCACAAGTGCTAGCAGCAGTTACGTTAAAGATGGCTGCCTTCACTGTACCCCAGCGTGCTAGCTGTGTGTTTTGGTTTGAAGAATCGAAGTCTGCGACAACAGTTCAGTGTAATTTTCATACCAAGTACGCTAAAGATCCTCCTAGTAGACCTACAATTTATGAGTGGCATAAATGTTTTGTAGAAACAGGATGCTCAGTAAAACATAAAAAATCCTCAGGTCGTCCAAGCACATCTGACGAGGTCATAGAGCAAGTGAGAAAAAGTTTTGTCAACAGCCCTACGAAATCGACCCGGCGTGCATCTCGTGAGCTGCAAGTCCCACATACGACGGTTTGGCGTGTGTTAAAAAAACATTTGCATTTGAAACCATACCGATATTCGCTTTTACAAGCAATTAAAGACAATGATAAGATTGCACGTAGGAACTTCTGTGTGTATATGTTAAATCGAGTGGATGGTGATGATGAACATTTCTTGGACAACATAATCTTTTCTGACGAGTCAACTTTTCACTTAAGTGGCAAGGTTAACACACATAACTGTAGGATTTGGGGCAGTGAAAATCCACATGAAACATTGCGACATGTTCGTAATAGCCCTAAAGTGAACGTTTTTTGTGCATTGAGCAAGAGGAAAATGTACGGCCCTTTTTTTTTCCAAGAGAGAACCATCAGCGGGATAGTGTAACTTGATATGTTGCAACAATTTTTGATACCACAGATCGTTGAGGATGACCGAGAACGAAATGTTTTCTTTATGCAAGATGGCGCACCACCACACTATCTGACTGACGTCCTGCGCCAATTGCATGCCCCCCCCCCCCCCCCCCCCCCGTTCCCCAGACTTTACACCGCTAGATTTTTTTCTTCTGGGGTTTCATAAAAGATATGGTGTACGTACCTCCTTTGCCGGCCACTCTACCTGAACTTAGAGCAAGAATTTTCACTGCTGCTGAGCAAGTTACACCTGAAATGCTAGTGCAAGTCTGGGAAGAAATCGACTACCGATGGGATGTCTGCAGAATAACCAACGGAAGCCACATAGAACATCTTTAGTTTAAGGTAAAACAAGTTGAAGTGCTTTCCTTTAAAACAACACCAAAACCAGCTCTGTACCTTGTTTCATAAAATTTATATGATTTTTCAAAGTTGTAAAGTCCTTTTTGAAATGCCCTGTATTAATGGAGAGATTAATACGCAACCACATCAGAAATATATGTGAGGAGCATAGGTCGTTTTCAAGTAGGCAACATGGTGTAAGGGACTAAATCACATACCGGGGTGAAGTATCGGTTTAATCACCTTAATCTCCAACTTGCTTTACGTTCTAACAAGATTTTCACTGATAAAACTGTATAACCATGTGTAATCAACGGTAATACATTATGGTCGCCACGTTCCTTATTCCTTGGGAAAGAAAAGATTACTATTCACTATGAAAAATATGCAGTTCACTTCAAGAAAAATTTTCAATATATTTAAAAGTCACAATTACAGTTGAAGTGGCTAAATCGGAAAGATCATCTCCAAAAATCACAAGTTATGAAGAGGAATAAATACCAGACTAAAACCCCATTAATTCAGTGTCAAAGTTTCATTATCACTGGTTACACTTCGCTCCTACGGAAATATTCTGCCATGGTTGCCAGTACAGCACATGGTACTGCAAACTGGGTGCCTTCCGGTAGCCATGATTGTTGACCGACACCAGTGCCACTGAGCGGTTTTCTCGAAACTAACTAACACATTGCCGGCCTCACAACATGAAATAGAAGTGAAGACGGATTGCTTCAGCGCAGCGTTATATACCTTTTGACGCTTAGCACCTGTAGTGTCTCGCCATCCAAAATAGTCTATCAAAATCTTGTGATCCCAGTGTTCAGAATTTTACAGTGTATGGTACGTGGTATGTAGGTTTGTTGAATTTATGATGACTTTAGCCCTAAATTTACTCAGTTTATTGTAAAAAAAATTAAATACGTGTGTGTAATAGTAACTAACTTCCTGAAAAATGTCGGTAAATCCCCTTGTTGGCACTTCGTTTTCACAATTTTAGAAATTACCGCTGAACTAAAAATTATTGTGTTCAAACCCCTGTCATTCTGTTCCTGTGATTGCTCCTGATTTAAAAACTGTAACTTTTATTATTATCGGTGGTGTATTATAAAAGTTATTAACCTCACAAAAATTGAGTTGATTGCTACCTGGTAGACATTTTAAAAAAAAAAACTAGTATCTCGTAAATTATTACTAAGTGCTGCTTATTACGAAAAAGTGTTATCGTCTGAATTTTTCTTTTATTTTATTATATGTTTTACTAGTTATTCTGTTCACTGAAGTGGTCTTCGTTGTTCACAGTTTAATTTTGAAAGTTGCCACGTTTTTCTTTACGACGTTATACCTTGAAAACTGATTTAATGTTCGTTATACTGAGTGGAATGCTTTAAAACCTTTATATTTCATACCGTGTTCTTTACTATTACATAAAATTTATTTATTAGCTCAGGAAATTGTCGAAAACTTGTTCTTATGTGGTGTTAAAAATGTAAGCGTGTTCAACGAAGTGTTTAAAATTATGTTTCCTTAATTTATACTGTCTGAAATTATTGGTTTTTAATTAATTTAACTTTCTTTCGGATTATTATAAAAATACTTTACTGCATCGAACAGTGTTGAGACTTAGTGATATAGTCACGTAACCAAAATCGACTGTTTACAAGTTAGATAACTATGGATTTCACTGGTTCAGGTTAGTTTAAAGGTTATTTACTATTATTAATTGTTTATTTAGGGCTTGTATTATGTGCTGAATTACTTTATTGCTTTTAAATCGCCTTATGTTCTGAGATCCACTGCAGTATTGGTTTCTGCATGAATCGCATCTCACATATCCTGTAGTTACGAGATGAATAATTTTACGATTTCTGGAAGGCTTACCCCATCCCTTATGCCTTATAGCCAAGAAAAATAGAATTTAACCAAATTCTAAGGTGCTTACAATGGCTTTAGGTAAGGATATTCATTTGAATCTCAGTTGGTGGGATATGTGCAACATGTTTCATATGAAATGGACAAGGGAGACCAAATTTATAGATTAGCTCTAGATCATTCAAAGGCTTTTGACAGAGTGAGCCATAAAATGGTAGTAAATAAGGTAAAAACTATTGAAGTGGATGAGAAAGTGATTTACTGGGAAGAAGAATTTTTAAAAGTTAGAAAACGGAAAGTTAGAGTATGAAATTCAGTATCAAAAGAAGTGGAAGTAAAAATGGGAGTGCCACAGGGTAGCATATTGGGACCATTGTTATTCATTATTCTAATGAATAATTGTGTTGATTGTTTACTATCAGAAATTATATTGCTTATCGTATATAAAATGATCAAAATGGTAGAGGACTGTGTAACGTTCCCACCCATCCTTCTAATTAATTTCCGGCTACTTTATTATTGATTTACTATCGAACCTCTTAACCAAAGATTGACTTGCAGTCCTTTCTGGTAACAGGGTCGGGGAGAGACAGTCACAAAGAAATAAAGTATTTGGATAATTATGAATCACACAAAATTAAATTTGTATTCTGATCATTCACATTCATACACAGGTCTATAATTGAAATAGGAACACGATTTGCCAAATCCATACAGTTCTCCTGATATTGAACACATGGAAATCAAACGCTTTTCCTTAAAAGTTCTATGTTTCTTACACCAAATTTGTAGCAAGAGTGAGCCTTCAGTTCAGAGAGAGAGAAAATTTGTCTTACATCATATTGGCAGGCCGGCGGCGCAGAGAGTCATCACTTCGATCATACCGCAAACTGAGCACAGACTGAACAACACATCTAGCAGAACTGACCAAGACTGAGGGCCCGTGGTCCCATTGTGAGGCCTTATATAATCCCCACCTAACGGAATTCGGGTGGGCTGATCTTCTTCTGGGGGGTGTACTACCAACATTGGATTCTTACTTTCCCGTTGGTGAGAGGACCATCTCTGCCAAATGGGAGGGAACACAGAGTTCCACCGATACTACCCCACAAAAGCGGTAACTTTTGTGTTTGTGGGGTGGCTTCCCTGCCAAACTCTGGGCGGAAGCAGGATGCCCGAACTTCTCCAGCATGGCCTAACCGCCATGACAGTAATCTGTAGCCACTTGAAAATCTTAGAATAAAAAAAAAACTTCTCACCTCACTCTCGCTAACTAATTGGAATTACTTAATCCTATCCTTATCCTAATTAAATAATACTTCTTAAAGTTCCGAATTATGGCTCCAAATGTCTTGTTATATCACAAATACACCCCCCCCCCTCCCTGATGAAAGGTGCTTTACATCGATCAGATTTTAGGCATCATTTGTCAACACTGCCCACTACCGCACAACACACATGGTGTGGCACACACTATGTTGCTGGGTCCAGCTGAGCTATGGAGGGGCCGTCGTGTTTATAAACAGACCTACCGCTGAGGGGGTTGGGGGAGTCGGGCAATGATGTCCTTTCCTACCTGCGCCCGTCTTCACAGCTAATCACCAGCGTAATTGTTTCTCTGTGAACACACATCCCTTTATATGTAGTTTGCTGCCAGACCCTTATGATCAGCTGAGAACAATTTGTTGAGACAACTCAGATAATTACAACAGATACATATCTTATTAACAGGTTTTCTTAAACTACTCAAAACCATTACAGAATAAGCAACTAGTACATATAAAAAAAGCCTTTTGAAGAATTAAAATTACTAACACTAATGTCAAAATCATTGTTCATTACATAAAACAAAAGCAACGGCTACTATTACAAAAAAAATATGAAAACCACACAAATACAATGCACTAACAAAATTTAAAGTATTTACAAAATCATTTCGAACATGGAAAAATAACATCAAAGTGAACTTATTATATGTCTTATTTTATACATTTGAATAACCTCCATACTGATTGTTATCGTTAAAATTTTCAGTTTCCAGCTTAGATCTGTCTGTTATGAACGCCAACTTGCAATGACGTTTTTCTTAATTACCTCAAATCATGGAATGTGTTCTCAAGGGTTATTTACCTAAAGTATGAAAGCTGTCCTGCTTTTCCCAAGAAAGTTTTTATTGCTTTGTTTTACAAAAGTGAAATGGAATGCTCATTTGATTTTACCTGTTACTTTAACTCGCTTATCTTTCCATGACCATTTTTACATTACTCAGTCTGCAGTTAACACCATCCCTATAAGCTTAATTCGGGCCAACTCGAATCCTGAGTATTTAAGGACATATATCTTTAATTAATGCCATCTGACTAGGTTCGGCCCCCTTAAAATATTAAATTTATCTTACTTTCTTGCAGACCTTCCCAGAAAAAACTTATAATCTTGCTTCATTCCTTACACATATGAATTCCAATCTATTTTATCTAATAGAAGAAGTTACGAATACTAATATCCATTACCTTACTCCAGATTAATTTGACATTGTTCCATTTATTTTATGACATCTTAAGCTTTAAGTCTTCTATGCCTTGAAATCAATGAATAATTTACCTAAACACTCTTAGCTTCTAACAAATACATATATTAACTATAATAATTCATATATTATTTTCACAATATGCTCCAGAACCCAGAAGACATAGCCATTTGATCACCTGTTTTGTTTTTGCATACCTTACTGTGGGGGACGCGGAGGGTGGAGTGGTACCGTTAGGTCGCTATTGTCTGCGCTCACCTGCGAGTATGGGAGTCGGCCGCCCCCTTCACAAAGGTTTGGATGGTCACGTTTTGCAGTGAACCACTACATATTTACTTTTCTTACTGCCCGCTTATCATTTTGAGGTGTGGGAGGGTCTTGACGCTCTCTTCCCCCACTGGCTTTTCGCTTATTCAGCCTCTCTTCCTCATAAAATTCGTCCATATCGATCAGTATTCTCAGGGCATCGGGGATGGTCTTTATCTGGGCGAAATCAACTGACGCCTGGCCCATTCGGGCAATCGGCGAAAAACAGCCTCTATAATTTCCACTGGATCAATGGGTGGGTCAAGGTACTGTACTTGGGTAATTTCCTTTTAAAAAAATCTCTTAGAGATCTATCTTTGGCCTGAAATCATGGACCTGTTATTAACAGCCTCTTGCATCTTCTCTGAGACGTTAGTGACCAGTAATGGGCCAGGAAATCCCTCCTAGCCTTCTCATATGAAGTGAAAGTTTTCCTTATAGAATCAAACCACCATTTAGATTCTCCTGCAAGATGTTTACCGAACAGGTAAGACTTTTCTATCCTCTGTCATGGGGTGTGACTCGTAATAATGGTCCAAATTCTCACAGAACTCCATGGGATGGATCCCAGACTCCTTCCCACTAAATTTCTCCCACTGAATCTGATTGTCTGCCTGAATTTGCCAGGGAATAACCCCCCTAGAATCACTATTAACTAACCGCTTACTCTCTGTCTCAGGAAGAGCCGTAGGACAGCTCATGGGTTGGCCTACTGATGTATTAATTAAATTGGTTTCTGGGCCAGCCTCCGGACCCACCTCCCGTGGCTGACTGAGTGACATCTTATTATTTTCTCCTTCATTATTTTCCAGATTTACAAGGTGATCTTCATATTTTTTAAAAGCAGAATTATTTCCCACTTCTACCCCCCGTAATTTTTCAGAAAGTTCATTAATTATCCTGTCTTTCTCTTTTAACTCATTCTTTAATAAAGTAACCTCACTCTTTAAATCCCTTACGTTTGCATCTACTAGTCACATTTTCTAACAAGTATCTTTTGAACTTATCCACAAACAAACAAAATTTGGCATCTAACATTTCAAATACCTGATCGGCCATCCAATCATTAAACCTGTCAAAACTAGTCTCTAACATATTTGAAAATTTATTCATCATAGCTGTGTCAAAATTGCTCAAATGCTGATCTTAAGGATTAATTATACTGGCCTCTTCACAATGCTGTTGTCCTTGGCGCGGTGACCGTTGGCCTGCGCCGTCAATACCAGGACCCCTGCAGTCGAGTTGGCCGGCGCTGGAAATTCCATTCTCCACCGCCATGTCTCCTTCAGAGACCGACTGTCCCCAGCTGGCTGCCTCCCTTGTTCCGAGCAATGGTGAAGATGCTGACCTTGGCCCAGCTCGCTGTCCTCTCAGTACAGGGTGGACCTCAAGTTCCAAACCGGTAGAAGGTATGTTGGTCAGCATTCCTCGTCCTGCTTCAGAATTTGGAAATCTCGGGACGTCTTGCGCCTCAGCAGATGATAAATGTCTTCGCATTGCCCTATGTCCTGTCACAGTTGCCATCCTGTAACGTTCCCACCCGTCCTTCTAATTAATTTCCGGCTACTTTATTATTGATTTACTATCGGACCTCTTAGCCAAAGATTGACTTGCATTCCTTTCTGGTGACAGGGTCGGGGGGAGACAGTCACAAAGAAATAAAGTATGTGGATAATTATGAATCACACAAAATTAAATTTGTATTCTGATCATTCACATTCATACACAGGTCTATAATTGAAATAGGAACACGATTTACCAAATCCATACAGTTCTCCTGATATTGAACACATGGAAATAAACACTTTTCCTTAAAAGTTCTATGTTTCTTACACAAACCTTGTAGCAAGAGTGAGCCTTCAGTACAGAGAGAGAGAAAATTTGTCTTACATCATATTGGCAGGCCGGCGGCGCAGACAGTCATCGCTTCGATCACATCACAAACTGAGCACAGACTGAACAACACATCTAGCAGAACTGACCAAGACTGAGGGCCCGTGGTCCCATTGTGAGGCCTTATATAATTCCCACCTAATGGAATTCGGGTGGGCTGATCTTCTTCTGGGCGGAGTACTACCAACATTGGATTCTTACTTTCCCGTTGGTGAGAGGACCATCTCTGCCAAATGGGAGGGAACACAGAGTTCCACCGATAGTACCCCACAAAAGAGGTAACTTTTTTGTTTGTGCGGTGCTACTGTACCATCCTATCCCCGCCAAACTCTGGGTGGAAGCAGGATGCCGGAACTTCTCCACCATGGCTTAACCACCATTACAGTAATCTGTAGCCACTTGAAAATCTTAGAATAAAAAAAAAGACTCTTCGCCTCTCTCTCGCTAACTAATTGGAATTACTTAATCCTATCCTTATCCTAATTAAATAATACTTCTTAAAGTTCCTAATTATGGCTCCAAATGTCTAGTTATATCACTACTGTAAACTGCTGCAGGATGATCTGGACAGGTTATCTAGTGGGGTTGGTAAATATGGGATTAAGATAAATGCAAAGAAGAGTCAGCATATTAGATACACAAAGAAAAAACTAAAGGTTGATTACAATCATAAGGTGGGGAAAGAATTGTTTGTTGAAGACTTGAAACATCAATATCTTGGCATTACATTTGATAACAAGCTTAACTGGGCAGGACACATTCTCAGGTAGTAGGAAAAGGTTTCAAAATTCTCTACTTGTTAGAGAGAGTGATGAGGGGATGTATGAGAGAAGTAAAGGAATTATGTTACAAAACTTTGGTCAGACCATTGGTTGAGTATGGTAGTGTAGTATATGACCCACATTTTGCGTATCAAATACAGGAGTTGGTGAGGGTGCAAAAAAGGGCTGCTAGATTTGTTTCTGGAAATTACCGCAGAATGCAATCAGTTACAGATGTGATAAAAGAAATGGAATGGAATTCATTGGAAGACAGGAGGAGGCTGAAGGCGGTCATGGGAGTGTACAAGTCGTATATTGGTGATGATGCATGGAAAGATATTGGTGTAAGAATGAAAAGTAATGCATGGAAGGGAAAAGATGACCATGACCACGACCACAAGCTGGCACTTGTTTTGAGGAACAAGGCTGTAGGAAGATTCTCTTTTTTTGGGTAATTGTATCAGGGATTGGAATAAGTTACCAAGAGAGTGATGAGTAATTTACCAAAAATGTTGAAAGAATTTAAAGCTAAAATTTTGAGATGGCAAATATAGGTGGGTGCAGGAAAGGAGGAAGATGGCTGTGTAGGGAAATTGCCACCAAATCATTCACTCCAATGCAATTTAATATGGCTGTAATGAATGTAGACAAACTTGAGCGGGACACATCAGTCAAAAGGGTGAGAGACTGTTGTAGTTTATTACCATCAATATTCATCTTGTATGTTGAAACAATAAAAGAAGAATTCGAATGTGGCGTTAAGTGTTTAAGGAGAAAAAAATTGGTGTGTTAAGATTTTCTGATGACGTTAGCCTATTTCCAGAAATGACTGATGATGTTCAGAAGTTGCTGAATGGCGTGAATAAAATACTGAAAGAATATTTTAGACTAAAAATAAACCCAACAAAACACAGTGATGAAATGTAGAAATAATGGTAATAAGAGAATGCAGTAAATTGGAACATCCAGAAGAAAAACGTTGACTGACCTAATCAGTAACACCGATATGACTCACAACTTTTAAAAAAACTCTCACACTACCCTTCTCAACATATGCAGTCACTCCTGATAATATTTCCCATCCGCTTCTTCTTAATAGTAAACCAGCCTGCAGAAGCAAGAACCAGATAACAGGAATCAAGGTCATCTGTGACACCACCAGTGAAAATTCCACCATTAGTGTCCCCTTCTCTTCCTAAGAAATAACAACCTGTATTAAAGCCCTCCAAAACGGAAAAGCCATAGGTGTTGATTGCATCCACGTTGAGCAGATCAAGCAGGTCAGAGAGAGAGGAATAAAATAACTTCTCGAAATGTTCGATGGATGTTTATACATTTGTAAGATTCCAAAGCTCTCGAGAAAGCTCAAGTTGTAGCACTCCTAAAACCTGGTAAACCCTGAGATGATGCCAATAGCTACTGCCCGATATCACTCCTTGGCCACGTCTATAAACTTTTTGAGAAGATGCTTCTAAAACATTTATCGACAGCTATTGAAGACAAACTGATACCTCAACAAGCCGGATTCAGAACAACCTGCTCCTGCTCTAACACAGTATATAGAGGATGGCTTCGAAATGGGTTAAGTTACTGGAGTTGTCTTCATTGACCTGACAGCTGCCTATGACACGATCAGCATAAGAAATCCTTCCTGGAGTATACAACTTGACACAGGATTTTAGTTTTACAAAAATAATCTACAAACTTCTCAGCAATAGGCAATCTTCATCGGGTTTCAGAATTCAAAAAGTCGTCCATGCAAATCAAAAAATTGACTTTCTCAAGGCATTGTTCCTGCGCCATCTGCACCAATGATCAACCCCTGGACAGTCATTGCAACTCCTTTTATTATGCTGACAATCTTGCCTAGCTGCTAAACATGTGACTTTTGAAGTCGTCGAGGGTAGGTGTACAACAGCTCTTGAATCCCTTGGAACTTACCACAAACAGAATAACGTCAAGTCAAACCCAAAAAACCAAAGTCTGCATGTTTCACTTTCATAATAAATGCACTAAGTGAAATCTGAATGTGACCGTTAACGGATCGGCTCTGCTGCATAGTGTAAACCCAAAATACCTCAGTGTAACTCTTGACAGAGGTCTCACTTTTTAAAGCCATTATTGCAATGTCAAAATGAAAGTATCATCAGATAACAATATCTTAAGGAAGTTGACCAGCTCTCGCTGGGGAGCTAGCCCATGTATCATCCACACCTCAGCCTTAGTATTATGCTACTCCGCAGCACAGTATACATATCCTGTGTGCCATAAAATAGTCATGCTAAGACGGTAGACGTAGCACTCCACAGAACATGCCAGCTCATCACAGGTTGCCTCAGACCATCAACTGTGGGGAAAGTGGAGTTATTAACTGGCATCGCCCCTGGAAGAATACGCCAGGAAGTAGCTTAGATTTAATGAAGACACCCGACCCCCTCTACATGGCTATTCACCAGTGCCATCGAGACTCAATCCCAACCGATCAAGCTTCCTGCGGACTTTAAAGCCACTAAATGGAGCACCAAATAGTGACAGAATATTGGTTTGGGAGAAGAGACTGCAACATGATTTTGAGTGGATCAAAAGAGGGTCTACCACCAGAGTAGGAACAACCATGGCCCATATGGAAGTCATTAATTAGGCTTCGAGTTGGAGTTGGCTGTTCCAAAGATACTCTTGCCTCATGGTGATATGTGGGAGAACAGCCAGATACCATATGTTCGTGTGAGAAGAGAGAAACCATGGTACATCTGTTGTCTTTTTCCACAAATCAGAATAAATGTATCCCAATTTGACCTCCAGTCAGCCACTGACAAAGCCATCGCATTGGTGGAAAAAACTACCTCATATTTGATGCTGTCATGAACATGAGAAGAAGAATATAGCAATAATAGTAGGCTAGCTGACACGTGCAAGTTTTGTGATCAGTCACTGAATGTAAAATAATAATGTGGAAATGAGTAAATACAAGTTTTTATTTATAGACGATATTTTATTTTGAAGAGCAGTAATAAATACCGTTCTTATTGTAAAAAGCCATTATCATTATATACAATATATTTAATTGTAAAACTTAAAAAGTATATATTTAAGAAATGGATTTTGGCAAAAATTTGTGATTTCTCCCCCCCCCTTCCCAAATTTCTTTACTTTACAAAACTTATTTGAAAACAATGCTAACAGTTATAATGCGATCATCATTTACTTTTTGATCACATATGTCTTTAACACAAATATAAATATCACTGAATCTATGAACTCATTGAAATGCCACATATAACTGTCCACACAAAAGAAAAATATTCTGGTAAATACAATTCAGCCCTTTTTAAGGATCTGACCTTGTGCATTATTCTTAATCATAGCAATCATACCTTTATTGGGAATTGTTTTCTTATCATTTGGAAAGGCGTGGATGGATCAGAAGGTGTGAGGTTAATGGGTGGTATGTACACAGTTTTATCATAGTGAATTATTATTATTATCATAAAATCTTAAACATCAAATACACAGTTAAAACATTGTACAAATTATTAAATTTAAACACATTTTGCCCTGTACTTCGCAACCTCAAGTGTATTCGATGTTGCTCGAAAGAGATCACCTTTGTTGCAGGATTATGGACACATAT